>JAQFVV010012396.1:22030749-22576499 GCA_028023455.1 Epiperipatus broadwayi | reverse complement strand
TATTGTAACCTCTTTCTCCATCTGCATCGTGCCCCTCTCCGCAGTTGGACCGCGACAATCTGGCCTATGTTGTGTAACTACGTACACCTTGATTCCACCATGTTACGCCACAATCTACCCTCTCACCCTACGTGTATCTACGTGTATATGTGTACTCCACTTCTCCCAAAAATAAATAATATAATCTATTGAAATCGCCTCACCGGGTTCTAGCTCTAATAGTTAATGAGATATTCAATTAAATGCTTTACTAGCTCAGGTTTCTTAAAATTAACTTAGGTTCTGTTTTAGACTAACTCAAATAACTATTCTATAATTCATAAGACTAGAAGTGGAAATAAAGAGTGACAAAGTAGATTGCATTGAGATAATATCCCATAGGATACCACCTCAATGGCATAAGAATACTATCCCCCTTTACAGTACTATTACATATAATAACTATATAGTATTCTTATGATTTCTGCAACATCTAATCATTAAACTCATTTAACAATTCAAGTATTAATTTTTATCTATAACAACAATAATAGTAATTCTCTAGCTCAGATAAAATAATCTCAGGTTCTTAAATTTATTCAAGGTTAAATTAAATAAAGTAGCAAAATATGATAAGGGATTTTGTGTCATAATTTACTACTCTAAAGTTAGATTAATAATAAAACAATAAGAATAATAATCACAATCTTCATTGTTTAATCTAACTACTACAACTTTTCTTTTATCACAAATTTATAACTGTAATAAATTTAGTTAATAATCTAATATCCTCCATTTGTTTATCTTTTCCTTACGTAATAAAATAAATTAGTAAGTGGCAGTGTTTAGATAATCTGATAAATGAAGCAAGTGGCAACTAATAGCATACAATTTAGCAAATTATTATGACAATGGATTTATGACCAGTAACGCAATGCAATTTTATAATTATTCAATTACAAAAAACACCAATAAATATTTAAGATTAAATATACTTCTCTATTTATGTTTTGTGCAAAACAATTATATACTTAGTTTAATGACGGTAAATATATCCTATGAATTCATGTAATGATGTAGAGAAAACAAAACTCAGACACAAGTTTAAATAAAACAAATTTTAGAATTTTATTAACAACAATCAAAATTAAGATAAAACAAACAAATCTATTTACATTTATTTACAAGGGATATCCTCCTTTCTTTTAACACTACAAAAGTTAAATTATACATTTTTTTTAGATTTCTTTTACAGCTGATTAAAATTATTATACCTTTTATAAGTCATTTATTTATTTCTAATTAGATTTATTATATTACTTAGTTTAACTATTATATGGGTAATACTATTCTTTACTTTTTAATATTAAAAATTACAGTATTATAAGTTATATATGTGGGTAAACATCATTTATAAACATTATAAATTTATAATCAATATGGTTTTTCCTCTAAAAAAAAATTACATTCTTTTGTAACTCTATATAAGCCATTTTGCATCTTGTTCATATATTATTACTACCTATTACATTTGTTATCTAATGCTCGTAAACTCTAATACATTTTTTTCATAAGCCATACTCATGTCTAATGCCACAACACGAGTTTAATTATCACCTGTTTTATTTTCACATATATTATAATTATTAAATGTTATTATATTCTTTAAATATGCAATACTTATATTTTTAAATATAATCAACAATAAGAAAACGTTAAATCATTTTTTTTATATTTTTGTATATTTCTACTTAGATAGATTTTTATAAAGCTATAGTTCATTTCTTGAAAAATTAAGATAATTCTCTGACTCCTTCCTTTCTTAGGATATCTGCATCTCTCTTTCAATAATCATAATCTACTCTTTGTTAATACCTAACTATTCTTATTTCAAATAACAGCATGACATACATTCTAAAAATATCTATTATTTCTTTTCAATAGACTTATCAAATAACGATGTAGTTGCAAGAAATACAGATAAAGATAGCAAAAGATGTATAGGATATTGGGAAGATAGATAGATAACTTACCAAAATATATACTTCAAAATGTATGGAACAGTGTGGATAGGGCCGACATTCCTTGTCTAATAACCCTGGCAATAAGCATGATGTGGCAGCTATTTATTCAGCTTTACCAAACATCTAATAAGATTCACAAGAAAGATAAAATAACACTGTCCATGACAACATGTGTAACAGTCATAGGGCTTTGTTAACTACGCTGATTACCATCTAAAACTACTTATTAATTCCATTCCCTGTAGCATCCTAGTTTTTTAATACATCATCTTGGTTTCCGAATCTCCACGTACTACCAAGTCACTATCCAAACTATCTCTCAAGATTTTCACTGTATCCAACATCGATAAAACTAACTACCTTTTAAAACATTAAACAAAATTCACTACTATAAACATTTCCCTATTCTATAAGAACAATTTGTCTTGCTTTATTACTCTGTAGGTTCGACATCTACGTTTTATTAAAATATCACTTAAATATCCTAATCAGAAAATTTAACAGAAAATATGACATAACCATTGGTTATATTGAACTATATTAATCACATATTAAATGATTGTCATATGCATATTTTTAAAAAATCTAATCACATCTCATAATGTTTTAGAGTGTTGTTTTTCAAAATGCGTTTTACAATAATTATAACAATAAAATTTTGCATTACATTCATTCGATTCACAGCTGATCTAAATAAATAAAACATACATTATATTATTAATAACCATAAAACATACCAAAATAATCTTTTACCTTCCTATTAGAGTTTGTAGTAGGTTTCTTTCTTCTCGAGCATCGCAAACATACAAAATTTCCACACACATACAATTTTATTTAAACATTCAAAATTAAAAAAAAAACATATTATTTTATATAATGTTATTGTGAATTAATGTATTTGTTTCCCTATCACTATTTAAACCTAATATTTAACTTAAATTAATAAAGAAAATATTTTAAACCATAATCACATATTTTTCTGTCGGCAAATCTTGGTTAGTCTCATAATATTTATTATTTCTTCTTTTTCCGAATGTTCTTCTTTCTGATTATTAGAGTTTTAAAATAAATTAGTTCATTTAGTTAACTGTTTAGACGATCTTTAGTTCCAATGTTTAATTCAAATTATTAAAAATATTTATTTAGTTATCCCA
This sequence comes from Epiperipatus broadwayi, assembly GCA_028023455.1. Taxonomy (NCBI): domain Eukaryota; kingdom Metazoa; phylum Onychophora; class Udeonychophora; order Euonychophora; family Peripatidae; genus Epiperipatus; species Epiperipatus broadwayi. The sequence continues at coordinate 22,573,342 of JAQFVV010012396.1, read as the reverse complement.
CGAAGTTTTTTAATGTTCGGGCGAATATTACCTCGGCGCGTTGATGCATCTTTATTTCTAGCAGAACTACGAGTATTTAATCATTACGGTACCAATTGCGTTTTTCCATGGATCCAATATTTTATATTTATTTCTCTGTACACTATTTTTTTTTCTTCTTCTTCTTCAGGCAAGTACTTTCCTTAGTAATTTCACTTTTATTCATTATTATTTTATATACGACATTTTTGATCTTTAACTATTTCTAGAGTAATTGCTCAGGTCATCTTAAAGAAAGTAATTCATAAAAATTCTTTTTGTCCATTTATTCTTACACGAATAATATTTATTTTTATTTTTCATTATATTCATTAACTTTGCGCACAATGTCCTTTCACTAATTTTGCACGCATGAAAGCAGTATTCATAGTTATACGCTATACGAACTATATCAATGAACAACATTAACATTTTTAAAATATTACAAAATTTATAACTTGGTTTTAAGAATCCATCCATTTTTTATTGAAAATTCAGATTATATTTTAATAGAATCCACTGGCAGGTAACTGTGGAGTTAGTGAAACATTATTATGAGAACTTTTTTAAAATTTTATTCTTAGATTCGCTTCGAAAGATTTTAAATTGTCCATGAGTTTCTTTCAAAGATATTTATTAAAAATTATAATAAAATTGACTAATAATTGAAGAAAGAAAGAAATTTTAAAGAGCTTAAAATTTTACCTCTGCTCTGGAGTCAACACATTTTTGTTCTCCCCTAGTTTTTATAATTAATTGGCGCGATTTCTCTTGTCTGCCAAAATCTATCTTTTTATTGGTCAATTCCTACTTGGATTCCATAAACAATTTCCAAAGTTTCAGAATCATGATGTAATAGACTTAAATTTTAACCTATTATTATTTTTAAATTAATTATTATCTATTACAATTTTGAAACAACAATTAACAAAATGTATACTACTTATTTTTATTATGATGTGTGGCAATTCCATCCAGCTCTATAATATGCTATTTAAATATTTTAATTATCATTATTAATTTAAACTGGTGCTTATATATAAAATATTCCAGACAGTCACATAAACATTTCCGGTGTTTAGTCTAGTTTTATCTGTCTTAATAAATTTGCTACTTATATCATTTAAAATGATTATATAAAATTTTGAAAAATAATTTAGAAAAATATAAAACTAGATGCAATTCTCACCATCACAATACTTATTATTTAAATATATTATATTAACCTTTTATTGCCCATTTATAATTTATAATATTAAATACTATATAATATTAATTTTAAATTTTTTTAGTAATTGACCGTTTATAATCATCATTGACCTATAGAAAAGGGCACAATATATATATTGCTTATAACAATTCTTTTATATACACTTAATGCAAATAAATTTTCTTAAAAACTTCTTTATTTGCCTTACAGTTTTGACTGACCTGAAGTCTTCATTAGAGCTACTGTAAAGAAAATAAGGAAGTTTTTAATAAAATTTGTTTGCATTAAAGTGTATATAAAAGAACTGTTATAAGGAATATATTCCAGACTTTATTTATACAATTATTATATGTAAATTTTGTTTGTACTTCTTTTTAAATGTAATGAGCACATAGTAAGCCATGAGACCAATCTGTCTAAATATATTAAACTAAATATTTGATAGCAAATTAAGATCACTCATTCTTTCATAGTGCCACATTTTGATACTAATAATATTATGTTCTCACATTAATTATTGTATAAATATGCTTCCTATATAATAACTTCAGACGGCAAAAAAAAAGTGGTATTATATTTATATCCTTAGTGATCTAGATGTTAATATTTTGGGACTTAAATTATTATTATTATATGGTGTTAAAACAAATAAATAAATAATCCATGTTTAATTACTTTAATAATGCTATATTTTATTTTTACTTGGCTAATCTCAGTTTCTGATGAACAGTTTCATTTGGAGCTAGAATATATTACTGTGCATCAATATATAAACACATATTACCTAAACAATAGAAAAAAAATATGAACATTATAACTAATTATATTTTGAATCTTTTTCATATACTTTTTATATTCACACTAAATACATTCCATCAAATATCTATATTATAAACCTATTAAATGCATGCAATAAGTCTTTATCAACTCATTTAATTTCTTTACATACTAATTATTTTTATTATAACATCAATAATATATCTAACTTAATAAACTTATAATTTTTATTAATCTATTAATATTTTACTATTTATTTTATTTTTACTAATTAAATTTCTATTGAATATTTATATATTATGGTTTAATTCTTTTGCACATCAAATTTTAGTGTAATATATTACAAAATTTAAAGATTTTAAAAATTATTATCATCATTACCATTATTATTCAATAATATATTTTATTGAACAATAAATGAATTGTATAAAATTTATAATGATTTTACCATTGTTACATTGGCATAAAAGATTTAACAAGCATGATATCAATTAGAAAAACAGCATTGTTCAAATGTTTCACAAGTGATTGCTTACAATCATAAACGATTACAGTACAATTAAAAGGGATAAGATTACTTGGAGATATTTTATGGTGTGTAGATATTTACATTAGTAATTATACATGATTTTAATTAATAATGATCTTTGTAACTTATGACCTAGGTAGCAGACAAGAAATATGTTAGATTAAATGGGGTTGATGGGTATTGTGGATTTAAGCTGTGGCGGAAGGGGTTTAAGATTTAGTGGTGAGGTATGGGGACTAAAGTTGATATGTTCAGAACAAAAGTTCACTTATTTTGAGTTTGACTGCTGTAGTTAGAAGACTTTCTTTAGCCTGATCATTTGTGGTGATGTTGCTGAAAAAGAACAACCCTCATTGTAAATTGTAGAATACTGGAATGGATGAGGTTTAGTGACAGTGATAAAGTTGAGCGTATGCTCATTCTGGAGAGACAGATACTGACTATCTTGGTGTATATGTTGGGCTGCTCTTTAGGAACTGACCATGTGATCATTAAAATGTCTAGTGAGGAGAGGGCTATATTGCTATCTCATGTTTTGAACTGTAGTAATTTATTGGTAAATGTGGATGGATGCCTCGTGATGTTGTTGCCAAACATGAGATGTTTTTTTTAAATTCTCATTTAGCTTATATTGAAACCATGTCTTTTTTTGTTCATTAATCTCAGTAACTGTCAATTTTTAAATTTTTAATTAACTTGTGATGTGGTATGATGCATTGTAAAATCTCCTTTATTGGAGTCACAATGCATAAACAAACGTGTAAACAACCTTACCATCCTCTTTTCCACTTTAAGTTTTTTCCATATTTTTCACTATCCTGCTCCATCCCATTTTCTCAATATAATCTTTGACAACTCTATGACATTTATAACTAAATCCACATTATTTTACTCCCAAACCCAGCATAAAAATCAAGAACCCACTTTTTGTATAATCACTTTGTTTATATTTATACTCCACTACTTCATTATTTCTACCCTTTCTGCTTGCAAGCATTTACATTTACTTAACAGATGCCTAATATTTTCTATGCCTTCCTTACCTACCTTGCAGACTATCTCATCTATATTTTTCCATTTATGTGTATTGTTGCTAAAAATCCTGTTCGAGCTTTAAAAGTAAACTACTTCCCTTGTTATTAACATAAATTAACTCACAACCAATATTCTGTTTACTTTTATAAATATATTGTACCAGACAAATATGTTTATTCTTCTAACATGAGTTGAAACTCATAAAATGTACTTATAACCCAGTCAAGCCTGAGATTTAGGTCAGGAACCAGCCTGAATTTGAACCCACTCTCTATGCCCCAGATCAAACACCCAATAGATAACATAACAATGATGGCACATGAAAATTAATTCTTAATTCAGCCCACTAGCAAAATTAAAGAAAACAATGAGACATTTATTAACTATGACTAAACTAAAATATATCCAAGCATGGGTGTATGTTTGGAAGTGGAGAAAAGAGGAATTCGAACTACTCAGACAAGTTGGATAATAAAAATTAGATTATTTACATACATTTATAAATTAAGTACATTAGTATGTGTGTGAATGAGCAAGCGGTCTACCAACAATAGATAATTGTATATTGTCATTCATGCTATTATTTCTCATATGCTCTTTTTTAATTAAATAATATATACTTTACATAAACACACATCTTTGGTGAGTCCAATATTAAGATGCCAATCAATTATCAGAAAGAATTTACATAGAATTGCTATTAACACTTTTATATACGGTTCTGAAACATGGTGCCTAACATTATTACTTTGGGGAGCATTCTGAGATTCATTACAGATATAATATAAACTATTTTCATGCCATTACATTTGTGAAAATAAATAAAATACAATTGAAAACATTTCATTATATGACAAAATACTTAATGAAACGTCTTTTAATTGCACTGGTAAGAAGAACGCTTTATTTCCCCCAAGGCATATAGATACTCTTAAATACAGAAATAAGTTACAATGGTGGGATTGTATAAGACTGAAATAAATTTAATTAATAAAACTGGAAGTAGTTGGCATTTATATATATATATATATATATATATATATATATATATATATATATATATATATATATATATATATATATATATATATATATATATATATATATATATATTTAAGCAGAGTGCAATTTTAGTATTATTACAGCACTAAAAATAGGTCATAATCAAAAGAAATAATAATAATACGAAGTTTGGGTGGTACTGACATAATAGCCAAAATATAACTAAGGGGTAATGGTTGTGCTTCTGGATGAGAATGAAGTCTAAGCCCCCCTTCTTAGGCAGTGCTTAGAGAAAAATGGATACGCATGCTGTGGACATTCACTGACATGCAGACCTTGTATACAAAGAAAGCAGATAGGCATAGCATGTGCCAGACTTAGGGATCACCGCCAAAGGCCTTATTATATGAAAGTTTGGTCCTGAGTAGCTCAACTATCAACAGGACAATATGAAGAAATTTATGGGTTCGAACTTGTCGTAACCCCCAGATTAAAAAGCATATATATATAATCACGAAGATAAAGCCAAATGTCAGTAACGCAGTATGGGAAATGTCACTAACAACATTGAATAAGATTTACTGCTTTAAAAATAAATGACCCTAGTTTGAATACCATAATTTATATAATTAATTTGCTATGCCACTAGAATATATATATATATATATATATATATATATAGAGATAGATCGGAATCTCTCTCTCTATATATATACATACACTAGAATATATAGAGAGAGAGAGAGAGAGATTTCTCTAAATAAAATATACGTTCAAGATTTTCTCTTGTAAAAGAAACATTAAGATTTAATAAAATATACATTAAGATTTAATCCCCTCCTTTTCTGCTATTTACAATAAATCAATCCTACCTTCATTGATTTTATAATAACTGGAATATTTAAATATTGTATTTGATATTTTAAGAGTATACAAAAAAATAGCAATTACATAGAAAACAAAAATAAGTCACCCTTTTCAGAATTGAATAACATTTATAAAATAAATAAGGTTTCAAAGCGTTGATTAGCTTAAGCTCTGGATTCACCCTGGGTAGAAAATCCAGAGTTAAACAAATGTATTTTTTATACTAAAACATAAATAAAATGTTGGCTCGTAAAACAATCTGGTGAGTGTATTACTTAACAATACATTATATTTGAAGGAAACTTAATTAATGAAGGCTTACTTAAAAAGAAAAAAGGATTTTAGAAAATTCAACTCATCAGATTGCATGAGATTAGCATATTAACCCTTTAACCACTAATTATATTATTGGTTGTATGAGGTAAAAATCAAATCTTTTAATTGGCCAACTCACAAACTGAAGACAAACATATTCGCCTATAATATTAAATTCAACTCAGATACGTTTATAAAAAGTATATTACTAATTTTTCAGGTTATGAAAGAATGAAAGTTTTTTCAAAAATAAATTGCTATTTATTTATTATAAAATATATTCAATTTCAGCAAATATAAAGCGAATGTCTAAACAAAAAAGTGCTGACGCAAACGCTTTTTTTCAATTTTACGTTACGGAAAAGTAAAGATTTTTTTTTGCTAAATCTTAAATATTTTTACTAAAATCTTCAATATTTTTCGAAAATAATTTTGTTTTTTTAGTATATTTTAAAAAAAAATATTTTAATTTCTCATTTTATATTTTTCTAATACTTAAATTACATTCGAAATGAAAATCTCAGGGTTTTTCTTTATTTTCTTTGATCAGGCGTTTTCTTTGTTCTTTCCAGCCAATCAGAATGTCTTTTTTGGCTGAGAGCGGGCTGACAGCCAATCACCGACAAGGTTCTTCTTTGTTTAGTTTTAAATGCGGTTTTTTTTATTTTTTACTTGAAAAATAATTCGGAAGAGGGCACCATCTTACAGAACTTTTAAAAACCTAATCAATAACTGTCAAACGAATATTCTACCATTAAAACTAGCAGAATTAGAGTGACGTCAGATGTCGCCGAGATGCCTTGTAAGAGATGGTTAAAGAATTAATAAGCAAAATAGACATATAAAATAAAGTAATGAATAACTATAAATAAAAGACCACACCAAAATTAAAGAATGTTAGAGCATATGAGATAGGATTAAATTTATAGAAATTATTTAAGAGCAAATTACATTTACATATTTAAAAAAAGATAAAGTTAAATAACACATTAGAAGAAATCTTGATAGATGAGTTCAGCAAAATTTAGTTTGAGGTGATGGCTTGAAAAGGTACCTTGCAATTTTTAAAGTCCAATTTAAAGCATGGCACATGCACAGCAATTGAAATTCAAGTTCTTCTGTGGCAGCAAGCTTCTATTAGCATTAAAGTTCTTAAGTCAGGCTTTTACTTCACTCATGGGCAGCAGAATGATATGGCCGTGGCTGATGATGACCCAACAGAGCCGAGAAGGGTGGTGGATTTACACTACATCATTTTTAGCTTCACAGCTATGTTAACAATCATTTCTCACTAGAGTAGCTAACCTCTATCTTATTTAAAACCTGGTCATTTTATACTTTCCTAGGTGTTTTTGAAATGCTTTTAATCACTTAGTTTTAGCTTTACAATCTAATCTCTGATCATAAAATTCTTACTTTTCTTTATCGACTGTTTTTGAAGATGCAACAGTAAGATAATGTCCAAAAATAAATTCAAATCTATTTCCAGATTAGAAATAGATTTGAGAAAAATGTTTATAATAAAAGAAAATGTTAATCCCTATTTTAAGTAAAAACTTTAATTAAAAATACCTTCCCCAGATTAAAACAATAGTGTTTCCAACCAATTAATTATTTTTAGACAATCCACTGTCGCATCTTCCATATTGGATTTTACAAAATATATAGTTTAAAAGAAAAAAAAATACTTTAAAAAGAAAAAGTTGTACAAATGACAAATAATAAAATATTTACAACAAAAAAATCAATATTTTGTTAGTAAGTTTTTGCTCCTAAATATATATTTTGAGCTGCACCTATGTATTTTAATAAAAAAAACAACTAATAATGAATAAAAAATAATTAATAATAATTTTAAAAAAATTGTTAGTGAAATGTTAAAATTTTATAACTAGGAGCGCATCTCAAATATATACACACATATATATATATATGACAAAAGGAGTGGGGTGGGATATAGGGTTTAAACACAGGTTAGTAAGTGGAAACATGTAGCTCAATCTTAAGCTAAGATTGACTGCTTCAGTATATATATATAAACTCTTTTTACTTTCTATACTAGTTCTTCAACTCTCTAACTCCCTATTTTCTATTAATGCATCTATTCATTCATCCCATTCCTTGCCACTATAACACTTAAAAATTCTCCTAACACAACAAGTATACTGACATAAATTCTTTATGTAAATATTCTGTATACTGTACTACCTTTCTCACCCATCTTGTTGGCTTTCCTTTACCTATAACCCAATTAAATACTATTTTGGCTATTCTACTATTCATAAATTGCAATCTACCAAACATTATAAATGGATAAGAACATCCACATATATTTCATCTTTTTATTTGGTCACACATACAGTATTTGATATTTTGTTTTAATAATGCATTGATTAATGGATATAATAATTGCAGTCAATTGCATAATTAAAAAAAAATTGTTTTACTAAAAGGAAATAATCTTAATAATTATATAATATTTTGGCATTTGCATTATTATTGTTAGTATTGTTATTTTTTAACTTTATTATCATTTAATTATGATCATTCATCATCGCTAATGAATGTTGAAAATTGGATCACGTTTAAATATAATGGTGTTTCAGGTAAATAAATATAAATTATAAGAAGCTAAATCTTATGTTGTGAGATTAGCTATGACCATCATCATCACTGGTAAATATTAGTAATTAAGTCCCATATTAAATACAATAATGTTTTAAGTAAATAAGGGTTTATAAAAAGCTAGGTGTCAATGATTTCCCGACATTAGGAATACTCTAGATCTTAAAAAATTATGTCAGTGTTTATTTTGATTATTTTATTTGTTTTGAAATAAAATATTTTATTTATCTCATGTTTGTAGTGGATATCATTATATTTTGTGATAGTTACAAAATGACTGTCATTATATTTTTTATTGTTACAATATATATATTCTAACCTGTCTTGTGCATCCTCACTTCCAGATAATATATGATATGAAATAAAATGGGTTCTAGCTCAGTTAATAATTAATAAATAAAATGTTCAGCATTAAAATTAAAATGTTTCACTAGCTCAAATTTAAAATATGAATAAGTTTCAGTTTATAAAAATAAATTAAATATATATTTAATATTTTCATGAGACTTGAAGTGAAAATACAGGTGACAAGATAGATTACATTGAGCCAATATCCCACAGGATACTACCTCAATGGCATAAGAATACTACCCCCCTTATTACTATGTTAAATAACAAACTCATAGTATTCTTACGACTTTAATAACTTCTACTCACTAAGACTAAACTAATAATTAAATCTTAATCTTCTATTTAATAATAATCTAGCTCAAATAAAATAATCTCAGGTTCATAAAGTTTATTCTAAGTTAATTTAAAAATACGGTAGTAAAATATGAGAAGGGATTTTATGCCATAATCTACTACACTGAAACTAATAATAATAAATAATAATAATAATATTCTTCATTGTTTAACTACTACTGGATATCTTTTCTTTTTGTTATATTTTTATTACCATAATAAAATAATACAATAATTTTATATAATTTTTTATCTTCATGTAATGATATAATAAAATTTTACTTTCTAAAAACATTGAAAAAATTTTCTCTAACTGATATATGTGATTTCTTTTTAATTATTTAGAGAAATTTACGGCAAAGTCTCTTAACAGACAAATATAGTTTTAGATAAAACTAAACTATATTTATAAGCATACCAAGCCACATTTTTCCAAAATCAGTTCTCTTTATTCTACTCCTGTCTACTATAACCTTGAGTCATTTGTTAAGAAATTGTTATAATATTTATATTTACAGACTGGAAATTCTTTACTGGATATTATCATCCTCAATAAAAACTTAGTTCTACATTGAATCCTATGTCCACTGATGAACCCAAAAGACTAAAACCAATCTAAGGATGTGAATATTAAGGAACTATATCATCTGGTTTCCATTTATTACTCAAGCTTTAAAATTAAATGGATATATAACTAGATGACAAAATATATCAACAGCACTTTATCTAGTAGTCAAATGGTTTATTCTAAAATGATGATTGGTAAATTATTAAAAAAAAAATTAAAATTTTTACAGTAAGTTTTTATCTTCAAAAATAAAATTAATATCTTTCAGGGTATTGTTTCATTTATATCTTTATATTTGGAAATTAAATCTTTTAATTTTTATGTGTTTGTGCTAACTATGGCTACTGTAATGTGCACTGTTTATTATTCAAAATATATATTTGCACAAAAATGCTATATAATAGATTTGTAGCATGGATTCTACTATTTGGTTCAATTTTTAGTTACTAAGAAACATAATATCATTAGTTATCATGATGATAAAAAACATAATACTGTTTTTCTTTTTGTATTACTGTATGTATAATATTCAAAGAATTGATGCATTATTCCAAGTATGAGAACTATTCATTTTTGAAAAGTTATGAACTTAATGGTTAACTTATCTTCAAGATTTGATCATTATTTGTAATTCAAGATCCAGACAAGTCAAATCTTAAAATTGTGATCAGGTTTATATGCATTTATCATTTTTCTTTTATATAGTCAGGCAGAATATAGTAAAAAAAAACTAATCTTTCACCATTGGTCAGTAAATGATTATCAAACTAATATTAGTTGAATGTTAGGGTTTCCAATTTTATACAGTCACTGAAATGATCATTGATACACTAGAATGTTACTTTTATGATTGATTACATGTACAAGCATTAAATTTATAATCTATTTATTTTTATGTTTTATTCTGCAGTTCACAGTACTGCTATGAATATGAGGCAAAAGGTCTCAAAAGCACTTAGCATGTAATAATTTCTGTGTATCTTGATAGCTTCTCATTCAAGTGTGTCATACGCTTTGTTAATTTTATATATTATACCTTGCCTCTTTTGTGTCGTCTTGTAATTTTTTATAAACATCATTTATATAAAATCAATAAAATATTTAATGTTTATAATAACGACTCGATCAGAACTTTGTACCTCCTTCTTACACAAAATCCTATCACGGGGCTGTCGGTACCTCGGGTAGAGTGGTCAATATCATTTGCAAACATTTGCCAATAACATTAATACTCGTTTACTAGATTACACATTAGCCAATCAAACTTTTTATTTATTTAAAGGAAAAAATCCAATGGGCGCCAGCCGACCTTTGTCGACAAGTCTGCTTGACCAATACGATCTAGTACCCGCTCCCGCTAGCTCAGCTACAACAGTCAATAAAATATATATTCCGCCTACCTAAAAATCAATTTACGAATCTTTCTCTGCGCTAATTTTCTCGCTTTTTTTTTTATTTAATTCAAATTTAATTTAAGTAATCACTAACCCATTAAGTCTCCATTTATGCTATTTCACTTCGTTTGGTCTTATAATATAATTAATTACACTTTTGTTCAAGTTTAGATAATATTTAATACAACCAAAATATCATATTATACATACATTTAGAAAATAATTATATGCACACAATTATATTTGAAATCACAATAAAATCTCTGGATAATGGAGCTAAAGACAATTAGTAATTATTGTTCGTAATATAAAGTTCAGAGTTTATTATTCCATATATTATTACGGCTTTTAATTAGTGAATTAAAAATGAAATAAATATTACCTAGCTTTCTCCTTTGTGCAAGGTTCCAAGCGTAGCTTCTGATAGTATTTCCTTTGGTCAGTTAGCGCTAACTCTTTGCAATCCTTTTCCCGATGTCGTTGGGATCCTGTGGGCTTCACCGTGGACACTCCGTTTCCTTCTTGTTTTACGCGAACATAATCGACATTCGAACTGACTACTGTTGGTATTGCATGGAAGGATTCGGCCGGCTGTTCACACGATGGGTTTAACAATGCAGCATTATGTTTTATTTAACTTTAGACGTATATCAATAATATGACTATTAAATTAAGAATAAATCAGAATCAAATTTTAATCACAATATCAAATTCAATCTAATAATTCAATACTCTAATAATACAAGAGAAAATTTGTCCCTTTTATATTTTACGGTCCTTATCTTGCGGATTCAATCTACATTCTGAATTTCTGCTATTGGACAATTATTTCTTTTCTTTCGACTCTCTACACAGTTTCATTGGTCATTCTTTAGATGATTGCAAATTTCAATTTCTTTGTTAGAGTTATTTCACTAACTAGCCGTTTAATGGAAATTTCTCATGTTTGTCATTAGCTCCCATTGTTCACTACATTCCTTTGATTATATATATATATATATATATATATATATATGATGTATATATATATATATATATATATATATATATATATTATAAGACAAAACGAACTCCACCTTGCTTTTTTTTTTCTTTTTTTAAAAGCAATCTTAAATCAAATTTCAATTAAATTAAATTTTTAGTTAAATCAAGTTTTAATTCTTTAGGTTTTATTTAAATGTGATTCAAAAATTATATCTTATAAAACTGTCTAATTTATGCTTTTACCGATAAACCCTTCTATGAGAAAAAAAATTATTTTTATTCTTATTTTACCCTATAAGACCTTTTATTTTTTATTAAATATTTAAACAAATCTTTTATCAATTTATATTTCTCCCAAAATTATGTGTAACTCCGAAGAAAGCACACTCCTTCCTGATGTATCTCGGTACATTTCTCTGTCCCCCCTTTTGAAACTAAAATATCACTCTGAATGTTTTAGTTTCAACGTTTAACTTTATTTTTACTATACATTCCCCTCGATTTATTTTGATGGAAGTTCGTCCTTTCTTATTCTTGTGTGTCCGTGTTACTTGTTAAGCTTTCTTCTTTAGTAATTGTAAGGATCGCGCATTGAACATTCCCCTGCAGTCTGACTCTTGGGCGACTTTGAAGGCGTTATTTCCGTACTTCTTTATGATTTTGTATGGCCCGTCGTATATTGGTTGAAATTTCTTGTATATCCCCTTTTCCGAATGGCTTACTGGATTTACCCTTACCATGACCTCATCTCCCAGCTTGAACATAGCCTTGCTCTTCCCTTGTCTCATTTATCTTATATTTCCCATCTTTCTGAGTTTACAGCATGCTTCATCCGCGTCCTTCTTCTTATCAATAGGTGGTGTTCTAATCGGTAAAGGGGTTTTGAATGGGTAAGGGTATTTCTCCCGTGATGAAGCCTGATGGGTTCGAACCCGGTGGATTCGTTCTTGGACCAATTTATCATGTTCGCCACTCTCGTGGCCTCTTTTACCCATTTACGATGATTGTTCTGGAGATACACCCAAAATAAGCGCCCCAATTCCCTCATGATTCGTTCGCAGGGATTAGACTGCGGATTGCGAATCGAAGTGAGAATATGTCTGATCTGGCGGTGCTTCATCCACCTTTTCCATTCCTCCGACATAAAGGGAGTTCCATGGTCTGATATTATCTGCTTTGGGATTCCCACGTCTCGAAAATGTTGACGTTCAAGTACCTGTATAGTTTGTTTGGCATTAGCTTGCGTCACCGGATATATCGCTACGAATTTGAAAAAAACATCATAGGCTACAACAAGATACTTCTTTCTATTAAACTGGGGTAGGGGTCCGTAGAAATCTATTGCCAATAGGCTGTTAGGCTGGTATGCATATATAGGTCTCAACGGGCCCACGCTTGATGAGTTTGGGGGCTTTGTTTTCGCACATACAGTACATCCCTCAATGACGTCTAAAACACTCTTATACATTCTTGGCCAATAAAACCAATTGCCTATCAACCCTTCCATCTTGCTTGCCCCATAGTGTCCATAATTTTCATGTATGAACATGATTATTTGTTTCCGCATATCCACTGGAAGAACGACTCGAGTATGCTCCTCATCTCTTATTTTACGCTGTAAAAGTCCATTTTTTAAACAATTTTTTTTTCTTTCCATACCGAATTGTTTACAGGTCTTCCTGCAGGCTGATGGCGCAAGTGGTCTATTATTTGTTTACATTCTGTATCCTCTTCTTGCGCTTTCACTAATCTTTGCAAACTGCACTCTATATCCTCGCCTTTATCTACTTCCGCCACTGCTATGTACGCATTGTTACAAGTTAAATGTTGCTGCGGTGGTTCTATTGGATAGCGACTTAAAGCATCTGCCGCCATATTGTCTTTGCCTGGGCAATACTGCACATGATAGTTAAATTCTTGTAAGATCAAACTCCATCGGATCAGCCTACTATTCGTGAGGAAGCTATGATTAAGGAACTCAAGGCTCCTATGGTCTGTGATCACTATCACCTGTGACCCGATTAAATACTGTCTAAACTTCTTAAAGGCCCAGACAATTGCTAAAGCCTCCCACTCAGTTACTGTATAATTTTTTTCAGGCTTACTTAATAAGCGACTTACAAAGAATAACACTCCATATTTCCCATCGTCCTGCACCTGAGATAATGTGGCTCCCAGGCCCATTCCACTACTGTCAGTTTGCACTACAAATGGTTTGTCAAAACCTGGGTTTGACAGCATGACCTCTTTTAGAAACCCCCTTTTTACCTTTTCAAAACTACGCTCTTGTTGCTCCTCCCACATCCACCTTTTGTCCTTCCTTAATAGCTGTAAGAGAGGTTCCATGTCTGAGGAAAAGTTTTTATAAAATCGGTTGAAAAAATTACAAAGTCCAAGGAAAGCTTTGATGTCTTTCTTCTTCCTTGGCTTTGGAAACTGTTGTATCGCCTCGTTTTTCTCTGGATTTGGAGATATTCCCTGCTCACTGATAATGTGTCCCAAGAATTTCACCTCCGGAGTCATTGGGTGGCTTTTCCCCAAATTTATTTTAATTCCTTTTTCTATGCACTCCCCGAACAGTAGCTTCAAATGTTCAAAGTGCTCCTCCACACTATCCAAGGCCACAATGATGTTGTCCATATACATCGTAATTAAACTCTTGATTTTTTCTGACAATACTTGATCAAGGCATTGTATTAGTCCCGCTCCGCTGTTTTTTAAGCCGAAGGAACCCGATTAAAGTTATATGCCCGTCCATTATATCGGAAAGCGGTATATTTCCGGTCTTCAGGGTGAAGCTTGATCTGCCAGTAGCTGGCTGTTAGATTAAACGTCGAAAATATCCTTTTTTTATGGAACTTCATTAATAATTCACTTATAGGTGGCAGGGCATTAGTGTCTAGCACTGTTATTTTGTTCAACTGTCGCGCGTCTAAACACAATCGAATAGACCCGTCCTTTTTCTTTACTGTCACCAACGGATTATTGTATGGTGATGAGCATTTAGAAATAATTCCCCATTTTAGCATATTCTGTAGCTGTTCTTCTACAGCATTTTTATATTGATGTGGTATTGGGTATGCTCGCGCTTGATACGGCTGGTCTTCCATAAGCTTTATTCGGTGTTCGTATCCTTCGATAACTCCCAGAACTTCTGAAAACACGTCCTCATATGTGTTCAACAAATTCTTCAGTCGTTCTCTGTTCTCACTTTCCTGTTCCTCTTCCCTTATTATTATTTTTTTTCTATTTGTATCCCTGCACTTTCTGAATTGTGCTCCACTTTACTATTGTTTGCCTCGCAGACGTCAAATGGTATTTCTGCATGATTAATTCTTGCCTGTCGCTTTTCATAATCCAGCACGCATCCTGCTTTGCACATAAAGTCTGAGCCCAGGATAGCATCATGTATCAATCCCTCCAAGATCAGCATGACGTGGTTGTATTCCTTCCCTGCGATATTAATACTCACCCAAGCTTGCTCCGATGCCAACTTGGCTCTTTTCCCATTCGCCAGCCTTACGTATACATCCTTTAATGGCAAGGTTTTAATTTTCAAGTTACTCCAGTCCATTTCATTGAACATTTTCTGCGAAATCACCGACACTTGGCTGCCTGAGTCAAGTAGTGCATTAATCGCCTTCTCTTTGATTCCTATTTCTATTTTAGGACATGATTGGTATGCCATTCCCAGCTCGCCCCTCTCTTCATTTTGTACTAGGTTTGCTACTTGTCTGCTGTTATCTTCTGCATTTCCCTCTTTCCTCCGATTTTCTTCATACTGTTTATCGTTATCTATCGTCCTGAGTATCTCTGCCGCTCGCTCTATGGTATCATTCCCTATTATTATTTCTTGGACATTTTCTGGGAAGCCTTGCCTTACTATCCGCAGTATTTGTTGCTCAGATAGTTTGTATGCTGTGATTCCCCTTAATCTCGCCACTTGTTTGCGGAAATATGTACTTAGTGATTCTTCTGTTCACCATTTTTCTTGTGTTACCTGATGTTTAACAACTTCCTGAAGCCCCTCCCCCAATAACTCTTCAGCAATGCTTGTTTATATTCCTTGAAGTTCGTTGGCTTTATTCCCAGTGACTCCCACCAATTTTTGGCCTCATCTTGTATGTAGCTAATAGCTATATTAACTTTGACGACTCGCTGAACTCATTACATGAAAAAAAAACGTTCTAGACTCTCCAAGTATCTATTCGGTCTTTCCCCTTCGTTTCCCGAGAAAGTCTTTATTTTGATAACCCGACTTGCTATTTCCATTTTACACCTATTTTATCTGACTTTAGTTAATATGATTGTTTTTTTTTTTAATTTTCTATTTGTAACATGCATACAATCCACACCTACCCTTCCCAGTTCTTTTTTTTTTTTATGCTAAAATTCCCCGGAGTGTCCCTATGCTTCCACGTTTTATATAATTGCAAAATCACCTTTACAGTTGCGCTGCTTATACCATTTTCTAATCCTACTATCATGCTCCCTCCCGCTTCTTTTTACTAGCTATCACTTCTGTCACTCATACACGACTCTGGCCACACCGCTTAAAACGTCCAGTCATGACTCACATCGGTTCTGCCATTCAAAACGTTTAGTTTCGTTCCACGTTGATGTGCCATTTATACCTTGCCTCTTTTGCATCGTCTTGTAATTTTTTATAAACATCATTTATATAAAATCAATAAAATATTTAATGTTTATAATAACGACTCGATCAGTACTTTGTACCTCCCTCTTACACAAAATCTTATCACGGGGCTGTCGGTACCTCGGGTAGTGTGGTCAATATCATTTGCAAACATTTGCCAATAACATTAATACTTGTTTACTAGATTACACATTAGCCAATCAAACTTTTTATTTATTTAAAGGAAAAAATCCAATGGGCGCCAGCCGACCTTTGTCGACAAGTCTGCTTGACCAATATGATCTAGTACCCGCTCCCACTAGCTCAGCTACAACAATCAATAAAATATATATTCCGCCTACCTAAAAATCAATTTATGAATCTTTCTCTGCGCTAATTTTCTCGCTTTTTTTTTTTATTTAATTCAAATTTAATTTAAGTAATCACTAACCCATTAAGTCTCCATTTACGCTATTTCACTTCGTTTGGTCTTATAATATAATTAATTACACTTTTGTTCAAGTTTAGATAATATTTAATACAACCAAAATATCATATTATACATACATTTAGAAAATAATTATACGCACACGATTATATTTGAAATCACAATAAAATCTCTGGGTAATGGAGCTAAAGACAATTAGTAATTATTGTTCGTAATATAAAGTTCAGAGTTTATTATTCCATATATTATTACGGCTTTTAATTAGTGAATTAAAAATGAAATAAATATTACCTAGCTTTCTCCTTTATGCAAGGTTCCGAGCGTAGCTTCTGATAGTATTTCCTTCAGTCAGTTAGCGCTAACTCTTTGCAATCCTTTTCCCGATGTCGTTGGGATCCTGTGGGCTTCACCGTGGACACTCCATTTCCTTCTTGTTTTACGCGAACATAATCGACATTCGAACTGACTGCTGTTGGTATTGCATGGAAGGATTCGGCCGGCTGTTCACACGATGGGTTTAACAATGCAGCATTATGTTTTATTTAACTTTAGACGTATATTAATAATATGACTATGAAATTAAGAATAAATCAGAATCAAATTTTAATCACAATATCAAATTCAATCTAATAATTCAATACTCTAATAATACAATAGAAAATTAGTCCCTTTTATATTTTACGGTCCTTATCTTGCGGATTCAATCTACATTCTGAATTTCTGCTATTGGACAATTATTTCTTTTCTTTCGACTCTCTACACAGTTTCATTGGTCATTCTTTAGATGATTGCAAATTTCAATTTCTTTGTTAGAGTTATTTCACTAACTAGCCGTTTAATGGAAATTTCTCATGTTTGTCATTAGCTCCCATTGTTCACTACATTCCTTTGATTATATATATATATATTTTTTTATTATAAGACAAAATGAACTCCATCTTGCTTTTTTTTCTTTTTTTAAAAGCAATCTTAAATCAAATTTCAATTTAAATCAAGTTTTAATTCTTTAGGTTTTATTTAAATGTGATTCAAAAATTATATCTTATAAAACTGTCTAATTTATGCTTTTACCGATAAACCCTTCTATGAGAAAAAAAATTCTTTTTATTCTTATTTTACCCTATAAGACCTTTTATTTTTTATTAAATATTTAAACAAATCTTTTATCAATTTATATTTCTCCCAAAATTATGTGTAACTCCGAAGAAAGCACACTCCTTCCTGATGTATTTCGGTACAATATCTAATCAATGTATTATTATCTACTATTTATTCATTAACTGATTTTTAATTAGGATTTATAATATGAACTTATAATTTTTTATTTCCACAGTAATATAGATTGATAGTTATATATTTATGTATTATGCTTTTATATATTTACATTAGTGATTTGGTTCATTTGGTTTTTAAGTGAATGCAGTAGTGTTTTTTTTTGCTTATGTCATAATTATATTTCATCAATATATTAGAATATTTTCAATTTCTAAACTAGATAATTTTTTTAAAGTTTCAATAAATAATGATATAAATTTGTTTTCATGTCAATTTTTCTTTTGTTTATCTTGAAAATATTATAATCTTGTTATTATATAAAACATTTGATGCAAAGAGCCCCATTTTGCTGAAAAAATGCAGTCTTATAATTTAATATTAATAATTTTGGCATTTTATTGTATTCAGTTAGAATTTATATATATATTTTAAATTTTAGAGTGAGTTTCCAGAAACTGATAAGATTATGATTAAAGCATGGGAAAAAGTTTTCATTACATTCCTATGATTTGATAATCTTCATAATTAATTTTTAGAAATATTTTTTACTAAATGGTGCTTGAGTGTACCGAATGCATCTTATGGTCAATTAAATGTTTTTTTATATATTATTAAT
The DNA here is from genome assembly GCA_028023455.1 of Epiperipatus broadwayi. Taxonomy (NCBI): domain Eukaryota; kingdom Metazoa; phylum Onychophora; class Udeonychophora; order Euonychophora; family Peripatidae; genus Epiperipatus; species Epiperipatus broadwayi. Next base: position 22,554,359 of record JAQFVV010012396.1, on the reverse strand, counting down.
TTTTTTTATTAAAATAATTGCATGTCTTTACATAGTCTTATGAGCATTACACTGTTACAAATTCAGAAAAAAGAACAATGTATGAATTGTACCAAAATGATTAAGAACGTTTGATTTTGATAATATGATAAGATTAATTTTAATAGATGTACAGATTTGTTTCTAAATAAGTCAAAATTGAATTTAAAAAAAAAGCTAAGCATATTACTATAGTTTATATTTTATTTTCAAACCTAATGTTCATTCATATATTTTTATTATATTAATCGCTTTTTTTTATTTTATAAAATTAAGTAACTTGTTTTTGTTGTATATGTTTTGTATTTTTAATTTTTTATTGTTATTTATTTATTCATCCATTGTATCTTTTATTGCATTTCAACATTCTATGCTTTTTATTTTTTTACTAAAACTATTTCTTGATTTTAAAATTGACCTAATGTCTAATAATATTGATAAATTAAGCTATTTCTTTCTATTTTTAGATTATATGAAAATAGTAATTTTATTTTTATATTATTTATTAATTATTAAGAGCATTTTAATATAAAAAAAAATAGTTACAAATTTGATCTGAACTTGAGAGACAGATAAAAAAGAATAATAATCACACACACACACACACACACACACCCATAGAATATCAATAAAAAGAACTGCATAATAATGGAATAGAAATACCAAGGATGTTACTCACAAGAGCATGAAAGTTAATATTTAAATAGCAAATTGATGGTCTTAGTTCAAAATTTTTATTTAATTGACTAGGATTTATACTTTAGATTTTTTGGTTTACAACCAGTGATATAATTTTTAACTTTTGAATCAGCAATTTTTACCATTCATGTATGCAATAGTATTATAAATTAAATTTATTTGACAAAATAGATGCATAACCATTCCCTGGCCAACTTGATGATAGTATGAAATAATCACATGATCACTATTTCCCATGCTTGCTCATAACAAGTTTTAGAATATTGGATGAGTAGGCACTAGATAGGGATTTTATGCAAGATATTAAAATCTTGGTGTAGTGCTCCAAATCCAAGGCTCCTCACTGACGAAGGTCATAAGCTAGAAACTAGTTTGGGGATATTGGATGAGTAGGGACTAGATAGGGATTTTATGCACAAGCCTTCTGGCATTCATTGATTACTCTGTCTTGCTTTGAGTGGCACTACTGTATGGAGAGAGTTTTGACTATGATCTTATTAAAGATAGTAAATAAAAAAAATAAATAATGAAACTTAATTATGAATTTCCATGTATTTCAGAAAGTAGCAGTAAATAGAGGTACAGATGAGATATTTAGGCTCTCAAATAAAAAATGACTACATGATGTTAGCAATCTCTTCTCCTAAAATCTATAATAAAATTATTTTCATTTGATATTGAGAGTTTTGTTAGTACATTGTTGATATTATTGGACTTCACAAATCTCATTATACTTTTAATAATGAGCCTCTTTTTAAAATTCCTGGTTTTGCATAAATTACGATAGAATTCATTCTAAATATAATGTCTCTTTGTTTTAAACTATCTTGCAATCATCATTCATATAAATAATTTTTATAAATGTAATAGTATAAACTATTTCATACAAACTGATGCTAATCTTCTATTTTAGGCTTTTCTACTATTTTTGTGTATAATAAATATTTCAGTTATCATAGTAAGCTTTAAGAATGTGTAAAATAAGATCAAGCAGATTATCAGCTTTTAAATATACAGCAAAGAAGAATAGAGATAATTTCTGCTTTATATTGGTTTTAACAAAGAGGATAGTAACCAGTAGCTGTTGATAAACTGACATTAGATTATTTTCTCTATATTGAACCAAAACAGAGTCTAATCATACATGGATTATGCATTCCTAGAGTTATTTTTTTTATTTTGAAAAGAAATTTCAAGAAGTTTGCCTGGAACCTATTAACTATATATTGTGAATGGAATGTTAATAAAAATTTCATTTCTATTTCTGATAGCTGTTAAAGAATTTATTCCATGAGTACATTGAAAAAATTCATATTAAAGTCAAAGAAATCCCACAGCACTCTCAATTAAGAAAAATACATAAATATCTAATAGGGTTGATTCTAGCAAGAAAAGTGAAGAGAGATTATTTAAAAGTAAAACTCTAAAAGATCTACTCAAACAGGTTCTGGACATTTTTATGAACACTTAATGGCTGTAAAATCAGTTCTAGAAAATTACTACTGTCACTACTAATGAGAGTGCAAATCTTGTATATCAAATTTCTAAATCCAATATTGAGAGTATGAGAAACAGCATTATTATAGCAGAAATGCAAATTTTTCTTTAAGAATCTTGCTTCAATATTGATGACCTGAATTTATTCTTAATATTTTAATCAAGAAAAAACTTTAGTGGTAGACAAATTGCTTTCAATTTTTTTTTAAAAAATTAGGACCTAAAGCCAGAGCACAGTTGGAGTAGCTATCCAGTAACATTAGTCATACAGTCTTAATTCAAGGACTTTACATTAAAGCACAATAAAGGTAGTCTTAAAATCAAATAAACCAAAAATTAACAAAAGTATTATCTTACTATATTATGATACATTTCCTATATAATAATTGTAAAATACATATTAGTGAGTTTTGCAATAATTGAGAGCTTTTATCTATAGAGCAAAAAAAATTGAAACCAGGAAAATGCTATTATAAACAACATTTGTCTTTAATAACTCACATTCAAAAAGATTTTCAAAATAATGCCATCTCACAATTCTATTTGGAAAATTGGTCTCTTTTTTTTTTTTTACAAAAAAAAAACAGTAATTTATTTGATAAACTGCACGGGAAAAAAAAATCAAGTATCAGAAAATGGCAATTCAAAATTTTACCTAACGGTTGAACAGAACTTTGTTTTTTTATCTATTTTTTTTAATGTATTGAATACTGATTTTCCAGAGAAAAATATAGAAAATCCAATTATGCTGATGACAATTACTTTAACTTCACAAAATATATTATTTGCAGAAAATGAAAAGTCTCTTAATAAAAAGTGAAAAAATTTGGGATTATGCCCTACTTTTTACATAAAATTATTTTATAAAATAAAAGACTAAAACACAACCTACCCCCTGATACTTAATAATAAAGCTTAGATCATAGCATAAGTTGATTTTCTTACCAAACATTAGATCTAAGATAATTTAAATTTCATGCAATGATTGTCAGCTTTACTTGGAGTTGCAATGCAAACACTGTACTGGCAGGTTTTTCAGCACTCACTTATCATCTGGTGAATATCATGCTCTTTTACAGAAAATATTTTAAATTAATCTTTTGGTTAGACATTTAAACATACCATGAAAAATAGTACTATATACTTAACACTACTACTTGCAATGGCTCTATATTTTTTATATATCTTTCACCAAATATTAGAAAAGTAGTTGCCTCACACAAAATGTATAGAAGCTGTTAATTAGATAATACTTTCACATAGCTCAAAATAAAATTTCCTCACCCAAAATCCATTTTATATCAAGATCTTTTACTGGATGTTCAACCAAGAATTTATAAATTACAAATTACGGTATAAAAGTGCTTTAGTATAAGCTTTTAAACATTTTTTTCCAGATTAATACTTAAGCCAGTTAGATTTGTTCTTCCTAGACATTTTTCAAGTTGTACTAACGAATTCACATAAATTAATTCACATTGCATTTATCTGATTTATAAATAGAATTCAGTATTTATTGACCTATGGAGATGTGAAAAAGGTAAACCATGAACCATATAGTTAATGACTGTCAAATCAAAATCTACAACTACACTGTCAGAATTAATTGGTCTAATAATGGCATTATTACTGAATCTATCTTTTTCTTGTTGAAATTTTTACAGATTCCTTAAACAAACTAAAAACAGACACTAAATAAAATAAATAATTCATTGAGCTTTTATTAATGTCACCTAATAAAAATGTATACCTTTTCTGGATTTATCATCATCAAATTTAGATTTTTTTGATATCTGTGACACTCAGATATTTATAGTAATGGTACATAAAAGTGGATAGAAGATAAGCATGCCTAACTTGGACTGCCAAATGTAATAAACTACAATAACATGATAGAAGAATAAATCAATAAAATTGTACTATAAACTTAAAGGAATATTGGAATTAAAAATTGAAAATGTATATGATTGATTTTTAACCTATACTAAAATTGATTTTTAACCCATACTGAAACAGACACATGACATAACTGGATACATGTTTATGATTATTATACTAATTGATCTCGTTTATTGTTTTATATAAATGGAAATTACACCATTTTTCAATTATTTATGTCAAAAACATTAAATTATTGTACCATCTAGCTACCAATCATTTTTAGGATAATGGGAAGATGATGTCTTATATTTGCAATTGATGATATCACATTGGTATCACTCATAATTAAAATTATTGAAATATAAACATTGTGTAACTAATTTATATTTTTGGCCCACTATTTCCTATTAGGTCAACTCTATGTACAATGTTTAAATAATTATCATATACTAATATGAAACTTAAAAGTTAACAAGCGATTATCATATGTGCTAATTAGTAATGTATAAATCTAAGATTGTACAAATCTCAGAGAATAGAAATACAAGATCTTTAAACACTAACAAATAATTTAATAAAATAAATTCTTAAACAGATTACAAAATAAACATTTCACAAGTCAAATAATTAATGCCCTCATTGTTCATATAAATTTAAAATAATAATTCTAATCTTAACGTATATTTATTATATCTCTTATTACTGTTATAACAAAAAACTATAAAATATATGTGAAATTCTTTATAGTTTACAAAAATGATAATCTATATTAATATAAAATTTTAAACAATACAGTAAATTAGCACATTTCAAATTTTCTCCTGTCTTTAAATTATAATGCATATTCTGATCATGTTAATCACACACACATATCACAAGAAATAAAGAAAACAATATATTCTATTTTAAATATTAATCGTTCACTAAGTACTAAAGAATAAAATGCACAATAAAATAAATAAATACTTTTAAAAATTATTACAAATAATAATAATAATAAATATATAAACTTTATTAATTGGATAAATATAAATGTTCCTAAGTTGATTGCCATGGTTGAATTCTATTAGAGTTTGGTTTGCATATCACTTTTGAATTTTGTTGACCAGATTACACCCTAGATATGCACACTTCAGAAAGTTCAGACATTTGCAATACATTTCCCAATGAACTATCCTTACATTATAATTTTTGTTTTCTCTTTTACTCTGAGGTTATTTCTTTGAGCAAGAGTTACAATTTTTATTATATTATCAACATTACATATAAATATTTGGAAATTTGGTTTTCTATATTCAATTCATCATATTATAAGAGAGGAGCAGGCAGTTTCAAAACAAAAGTCAATACTTTAGAACATCAGACCAACTACACCTTGTCAGAGCTGATTAAAACTGACATAACTGGTGAAGTCTAGCTGTTCATTTCATAATTATATTAATGAATGGCAACTTTACCACATTATGATAATAGTAATATAACTTCAGCTTCTACAGGAATTACCAAACATCTATATAAAACTTTTCTTGTTGCTAAACTTTCTTGTATAAAACAACTTTTGTGAATTTGGTATGCAACAAGAAAATCAATACCTTCAACCATTAGCATTTCTTTGGAAGATAAATTATTTTCCAAATTTCAACCATTTTCTCAAAATCATAAGCTGTCTTACAAGTCTTATTTCATCTATATACTATTTGCATGGTATTTTTGTAAGTCTTATACAATTACTTGGGATGCAATTTAAGACATCAATAATTCACTTATTAACATTTCTTCTAGAAATGTGTGCAGTCCAAGTCTATTATAGTTTTTTAATTTTTCAATAATGTCAATGATATCTATTCCTTTTCTCATCCAATAATTTTGTTTTCAGTCCTTTATTGTTATTCCAACATTTGTCTCTGTACTACATTGAGTGATTTCAAGTTCCTCATTTGATAAATGTTCAAGTATTGAACCATATCTATGATTTATTTAAAACTTCCCTCTAAAAATACAAAGATATAATTCATTGTTATATTATTTTATCAAAAGCCCTTTATCTAAATTCAATATGATTTGCCCAGGAGATGTGCAGTTAATACTTTTTAATTCATCACTATTAATCTTCATTTTTATGTAAAAACTAATGAATATTAATTTTTTTAGCATTTGTATTTAGTCTTACTCATTTATTTTCATCTCATAATACTTGCAAAATTTCCAGAAGTTGTGATACATTATTTGCAAAAACACTATTTCATGTTCAAAATATGCATAACTAAAATAATCTCTATTTACATTTAGCATTTTAGCTCTTATTTTAATCCATAAAATACCTTTTTGTAAAATGGCTGTAAATGTTTTGGAGATATCATATATTACCATCAATGTTAATCTTCTTAATATCACAAAATAAATTAATTACTGCTTTTGCATTTTGATAAATATTTTTCAGAATATGACAACATCCTGTATTTATATTGATGATTCAAAGTTTTATTCATTGTGTAATGTCTTATAGCATTAAATGTTTTTCATTGTCTACAAATGCAATTATAATGGTCACTTATATTTGTTGGTTCTTTCTGTAATTTCTTCAATACTTGGAGGTTGTTTCACTGTGCTAAAAGCACTTTTAAATTCAAGTTGTTCTTTAGTTGGATTGAATTTAAAGTTTATTATAATTGAATTGTAATTGTATTATTAAACTTTTGTATAGAACTGATAGAAAACTGCACAGAGGTAAAACTCTCCATACAGTAGCATCATTCAGTGCAAGCCAGAATAATCACAAAAAATAAAGCATAAAAAATGGTGATCATGTGATGATAGAAAACTATAAGTCTGTAATTTTAAATAGTTTTTTATCACTTTTCTTAAATATTATAAATATCTGGTATATGTTTATCAATCAGATACCTGGTAAATAGTATTGCCAACAACTTTTTTATATCTTTATTGCTTCTTTTAAGATGTCAATAATGTCATCATTTCCTGTATTTTTTTCATAGATTTAACTGCATAACTCTTCTTTTTATTTAAAATATTTGGTAATTCAGAGTTGTAGTAATTGTTGTGGTTACTTTCATTTTTGCTAATTACTAGTACATGATTATTTGTAGAACAACACATATTTTAAGTGCCTTTTTTAGTAATAATTCCATCATTTTGTTATAATATATTAACTCATCCATGCACTTTACTACTGTTATGCAATGCTTTAATTACCACCTTCTTTGACAGTTTCAATTGCCTCAGCACTCTTCTTAATATTTTTTATCTCTATAGTTTTGTATCAACACATATTTTGCATCTAATTAATTGATGTTCAATTTCTTTATTGAATAAGCTTAAATATATATTTTTATTATTCAAATATATAATTATACTGTACTTTCACTTAAATGTTTCCATATCAATTTCTGATTAACATTTTTATCAAAGAAAAAAATTATAAGAAATATTTTTTTCTATAAAGTCCAGTACTTTCTCATTTCTATCATCATAGCCAAATTTACTGACATTTTTTATCTTGCTTTAGTGTCACCCATGATAATTTTAAAATTTTATTGGATATAATCAAAAATATTTTAAACATCTATATAAAAATCTTTTATGTCTTCATCAAAATGAGAACTTGTTGAAGCATAAACATGAATAATCTGCATTTTGTATCTCTGTTAATTGAATAACAATCTTGATACTATCTGATATATCACTAATTTATACAGCATTATTATTTTATAATTTTAAAAATAAATCCACTCCTTTCAACTAAATTATATTCCCATATTGAAAATCAATTGTCTCTTCATTTTTTTTTCTAACTTTACAAAGTTAACATTCATTAAAAAATATAATTTCAATCAGGTTTCTGAGAATTTCACTTTGAAGTTATTTTTCTAGGACTTGAATATAATAAAACTAACTTTCTTCTTCTTCAAAGATATGGTATTAAGGTTTAAAGAATTGAAAAGCTGTTAAATTGTAGCAATAAATATGAGCTATATTAATATAATGCATTAAAATGGAAGCTGAGAAGTAGCATGAGATAACATTTTTATTTTATTACTCAGTTGGTTCCTTATAAAATTATATAATGTTTATTAATATAAATAATAATTTACTAATTTTTAAGACACACTGTAATTTAGTTTCTTCCCCTCCCCACAAAAAAATTTAAATGATATTTCCAAAATATGGAAGAATTAATAATAAAAAAACCTTACCAGAAATGTTCATCTTAAACAATTTATGTAATCTGATTCTTTTAATATTCTGCACCAGCTTTTTCAGAAATTGACTACTTATATTTTTCTGACAATATTCAGTTATAGATCCTCAGCTAAATACTTTTTATATTAAATTTATATAAGATTTGGAGTTAATAATTTGTTAAGCGCATACTCATTACCTAAGTAATATATATTAAGGCTATAACATTAAGACTATGCGCCTAGATGCGACAGTAGGGACTTCTACAAAACTTAACACAAGATTAAGACCAGAGCAGCCTCTTATCTTCGGCCTACATTTCTCAAATCAAAATGGTTTAGATTCGCCTATATAATTAAAAAGTAGGTCGAAGAAAAAAGGCCGCTCTTGTCTTTTAAAGTCGTTAATCTTGTGTTAAGATTTGTAAAGGTCCCTACTTTCGCACCTAGGTACATAGTCTTAAGGTTGTAGCCTTAATATATATTAATAAGATTTGAAGATTTTTATAACATTGTTCATATGTCTACATTTACTTATTTGCTCATACAATTTATTTTAATTTTCCAAGATTACTATAGATAAAAATAGATTTGAAATATTTAAAAATCATTTATTATTTATTCTTACTGTTTGAAGTTTATTGTATTGAATGTAGGCCATATATAAGTTTTCATGTATATTATTGATTTTTTTCTCTATATTTTAATGTATATAATATGTGTAGGTAAAGTACAAGTAGCTACTTATAACTAAGATGACAAAAAAGTAATAATTTTAATTAATAGGTTGTTTTTTATAACTCAGTTTTTTTTTTTTATTCTAGAAAAAAATAATTAGCATTAACAAATCATACTTTTTAATCCGCTACCAAAATCCCCCAACTATTACCATTTTTATTGTAATAGAAAGCTTAAAAAAACTATATTTAAATGACAATAAAAGATGAAAAAAGATTGACCCTTTAACATATGTGGATGTGGAAATTGAATGAGATTAAACAAAACAACTGTCTCTGATTCATAAAAAAATGATAGGCCCTTCTTCTCCAGGTGTGCTTCATATATTTTATTAATTATTGTAAATTTCAATTAGTGAGCGGTGTTTTTGAAGATACTGCTGAAGGGTCCTAGCCATTGGCATACAGGATTAATCTTTATTTAAAACATATGATTTTTTATACATTTTAAGTATATTTAATATATATCATAAAAAGTAATCATTGAAATATTACTTATATATATAGTATTACATTTTTAATCAATATTCAACATTATACATTTGTATAAAAGTAGTGAAAAACACACATACACTTTTTAGCCGTTTAAAACATCACATAAATTTTCATTTCATATGCTTGCACAGACTGTTAATAACAATAGCAAACTCTCTATACAGTATTGCCCCAAGAGCAGGCCTTCGAAACTAATGGAGAGTTTTATATTGTGATTAACAGCCTGTGGAAACATATGAAACGGTAATCACATGATGTTTTGATAGTTTTATATATATCCTGTCTATAGAATAATGGGGAGTATGGTTTTTGAAAAACCAAAAACACTAAAATGTATAGATGGTGAAATGATTTCTGATCTATATGACTATAAAAGTGAATAAGCTTGGATTGGAAAATTATTTTGTATTTGTCCTGGGTTCCTAACTTTATAGTTAACAAAATAGTTAAAAGGTGGATGCTGGAGTGTTGTATTAGATCCTAAGGTCTAGGTACAGTGCTCTCAAACCCAAGGCTCCTCACTGATGAAAGCCACAAGCTAGAAAGTAGTCTGGAGATATTAGATGAATTAGCAAAATAATCAAATGGTTTATTGTGTAGGAGTTATATAAAGTAAATTGCAATCCATGGAATTTCAATTCAAAAGTCTACCACTCATCTATTACTGTAATGCATGAAGCACATAATAGTTTACTACTGAGGAGTTCATAAAGCATTTCATCATTGGAAGTTATAGATAATCAAATGATTTGTTACTCAGAAGTTTATAAAATGTTTGGCCATTAAAGTGACTTAGCTCAACCATATAAAAATATGCCACTTTATACCTACACAAAACCACACAAAACAATTATAAATAATAATACGCTAATGAGACTAATAAAAAAATCAATTTGAGAAAATATTTTCATAATTATTGACAAAAATATTAGTAATAAATTTATTAAATTATTATACAAAGCCAAGTAGTCTTTGGTATAACATTATTAAAGTGAACTATAAATTTGCTTATCATTCTAAATTAAACATTAATTATTAGATGATTTAAATCATCTACTAATAAAATAGGTTAATGACTACTGAGAAAAAATATATTACTGGGAATTGGTAGGATAGAAATGACAGACATTAGTATTATGAATAAAGGAAGAAGCCAGATTTTAAACCTGTATATTAAAAAAAAAAATTGAATATTTAGTTGCTAAGAAGATCATAATGTTCAAGCAATAAATGTGAATGGTTGGCTTCATTCTTGGAAACATATTCTCTCATTCATATACTCTCTTTTTATACCAAACCAAATAAGACAAAAAATAATTGAATAAATAATTGCTTAGATGATTATGTAATGATTGAGCACCAGAAGTGAAAGATTGAACTTTACTCCATGAACCAATTAATCATGAACAAAATTTGTAATACCTTCTGAAAGTTCCAAATGATATATGTAATTTTTTCACAATGGTTTGAGCATATTAAGTTTAAAATGTTGTTTTAGTCTAGGTTGAGAATGTCAATAAAGACACATAAGCACATTTAAACATCTAAATGTTGTTCAAGTTGCTGCCTAAGTATTTATAAAAGCTTACAAAATGTTGCTTGATATGCATAATGCTTTGAATAATTTAGCATTGACCTTATACAAACGAATATGTGAACCATAATTATGTCCAAATATAGAATATGTTGATCCATTTACTTTGTTTGATATTTTAGTCTTGTATTTCAATTTCTTCAAGATAAATCCTTCAGAAATACTTCACGTACATCTAATTGAAACTTTTCAATGAATTCTATTCTCTTCCATATCTTTCCAATGGAAACAATTGACCTTGTATATTCTGACAATTGTTGTGAGATTAGCATTGTACCATAGATGGGGTCTATTTCTCCCATAAATATCATGTTGAAGATTAATGTAAGTCACTCTTTTAAGAAGTCTTGCACAACTTATTTATTTTATATATTCATCCAGTAAAATGATGATTTTACAATGCATGTAATATATTTGCCATAATGTCTAATTTAGTATCTTCTGCTGTAGAAAATTCAGAGAAAAAATGCTGTAGTTTCTTCTTGGATATCATTATTATAGCATTATCTTTAAAAGATTTTTTTTCTTGGAGTCTTTAATGAACATTTCAGTCCAAATAATAAGCTTTCACCAAAAGTTATTGGAAATAATGGCATTGTTACTGTAAATTCAAATCGTTTGTTATCACTGAATTTTGACACAACAAATAAATTGACTAGCAGAAATACATTGTTTGGCAGAGAAACGAACAAAAAAAACATGATTGAGTTCTCATTCAAAAGAATAAATTTAATACATTGCATTATAGTTGGGTTTTTATTAAAACAGGCAAAACTCTCTATACATATTGCCACTCAGTGAAAGCCAGAGTAATCAATTGATTCCAGAAGGCTAGTGTATAAAATCTCCATCTAGTGCCTACTCATCCAATATCCCCAGACTAGTTTCTGGCTTGTGGCCTTTGTCAGTGAGGAGCTTTGGATCTGAGAGCACTGCACCTAGATCTTAGGATCTAATGCAACCCTTCAGCAGCCACTTTTTATCTCTACTTAACTACAAACTATGAGACTTAAATTTAAAACATCTTAATATTTTCAATCCAATATAGGGTTGAACTCACTTCAGTACCTATACATTTTGGTGTCTTTGGTTCTTCAATAACCATAGCCAACACTATCCTATTAGGCATGATTGATTTTAAGCCAATAAACATCACAAGATCACTATTCCTTAAGCTTGCTCTTAATTGTTATTAAAACAGGCAAAACTCTATTTATGTATTGCCACTCAGTGAAAGTCAGAGTAATCCAATAAATGCCAGAAGGATTGTGCAGAAAATCCCCATATAGTACCTACTCATCCAATATTCCCAAACTAGTTTCTGGCTTGTGGCCTTCATCAGTGAGGAGCTTTGGATTTGAGAGCACTGCACCTAGATCTTAGAATATAATGCAACTCTCCAGCAGCCACTTTTTATCTCTACTTAACTACAAAACTATGAGACTTAAATTGAAAACATCTTAATATTTTCAATTCAAGCTCTTCAGCTTATATAGTCATATAGGTCTGAACTAAGTTCAGTACTTTGGTGTTTTTGGTTCTTCAATAACCATAGCCACCATGATCCTATTAGGCAGGATTGGTTTTAAGCCAGTAAACATTACATGATTACTATTTCTTATGCTTGCTTTTAACTTTGATTAAAACAGGAAAAACTCTCTATATGTTTTGCTGCTGCAGGGTTGCAATTGATCCTAAGATCTAGGTGCAGTGCTCTTAGATCCAAGGCTCCTTACTGATGAAGGCCTCAAGCCAGAAACTAGTCTAGGAATATTGGATGAGTAGGCACTAGATGGGGATTTTATGCATAAGACTTCTGGCATCCATTGTTTACTCTGGCTTGCACTGAGTGGCAATACATGTAAAGTTTTGTCTGTTTTAATAATAGTTAATAGCAAGCATAAGAAATAGTGATCATGTGATGTTTATCATTGGATATCACAATTACAAGAGAAGTTCACATTGTGTGAGCACTTAAAATAATAGATTGTTGAACTGATTGAAAATTAGTATACTCTAGTTGCACGTTCATTCTTTAGAAATAATTTCTGCTTAATTTCAACAATTATTGAATTACTTTCAGGACTGTCATAGTTATTGAAGTATAAACTTCTGTATGCATATAAGAAAATCATTACTGACTTTACTAGAAAAAGAAATTATGACTGTTTTTGATGGTCTTACTACTAGTGGAAAAGTAAACATGAAATTTTTTTGCTTAGAAGAATAATAAATATTAAAATTCATTATAAATAGAAATATGTGAACACACAAAAAGATTAAAACTGATTGATGAATTAAAAGTGAAAAGAGAGTAGAAGCATTCATAGTCATGATCATTCTAGTTTTATTATATATTGAATGTAGCATATTGACCTGGGAAATTGTATCACAATCCTATTAAAATCAGAAATGGCATTCTCTTATAGAATAATAATGATATTTTGAACAGGAAGAAAGAGTATTTTGATCATCATTTGAATAATGATATAAGAATTGAGATGAATACTTTTAATGATATATTTACTTCAACTACTCTTTTAGATTTAGGCACTGATATCCCATTTAGTGAAATCAACACAGTGTTCTTATGAAGTACTTAAAAATATTTTAAAAAATGATGGTCATATGTTAGCTTTAAAAATATTGGAATTGTTTTGGAATATATGGAAACATGAAGTGGTATCAATTCATCTTAACAGTGATTTTATTGTTCCAATTTCTAAAAATAAAGAAAATAGGCAGGATTGTAGTAGTTATCCTGTAATATCATCATTATCTACTAAGTAAAAATGTTTTGACAGATTTTGTTGTGTAAATTGCTTCCAGTCACAGATGGAACATTTACCAAAGACTCAATATGGTTTGTTAGAATCAAGAAGCACTATAGACATGTTTGTTATTGCCAATCAATTAAAAAAATATCACAAACAAAAAATTATTTGAATATTGCTTTTATTGATTTGATTAAGAAGTATGATTCAACTAATCAAGCATTGGTGGTCGAATGGTCAGCACAGCTGCCTTATAAGCAGTTAATCCGGGTTAGCAGGTTTGCTTCCTGGCTGATGCAATGACACATGAAAAAAAGTATGATTCAACTAATAGGACATGGTTTTGAACTAATTGGTTGCGCATCAAAATCTATTTATATTATATAGCTTTTACATAATATAATGAGAGAAGTGCTATTACAGGTGGAAAATTGTAAGGCATGTGAAATGAAAATTGGTATAAAACAATAATTTGCATTTGTCCCAATATTATTTTCAATGTTTATAAAATGTTATTTCTATCATTTCATCTAAGATGATATGATAAAAAATAAATGTTATATGTGTGCATAAAATGAAATATATAAGTCAAAAAACAACTCTAAATATCATTTAGCTTCATTAATACTAGCAGAAATATAAAATGAAATAGAAAACATAGTGTTATTTCTCATAGAATTTCTGAATTTAAAATTGGTAATGAAGTACGGATGCAGGATAATTTTAAATAAAATTTACTAAAGACCTTCTTAAATAAAATTTACAAGTCATATCATTATCTTAACAAAGTTAGTAAACAATGTCTAAATTATGCAATCAATGTCTGTTTAGAAAAATGATTTTTATTTAAAAGTATTTATAATTCTAGAATGAAGAAAAACTATTAACTTACTCAACAAATTAATTTTCACATAAGAATCCTAGTGTGTTTAAATAATAATTATATCCAAGTCAAAATTTTTTAAAAATACTCAGATTTTCTCATCTACTTGATTTAATATATTCATCTATAATAAATGTAAATGAATGAATTATTATTCAGAAGATCATTTAACATTTCATCTAGAAGTCATGGAACTGAAGTTGTGACCATGAGCTCAAGATTCTACCTATCTTATGTCACTCTAAAAAATGCAAGGTTACTCACAATGTTACTCCAAAATAGATGCTTAACTAAGATGATGATAATGCCTTGACTTTACAAAAGATATTTTTTCCAGAGACAAAAAAAAAAGGAAATTTTTTAAAGTCTGATATCTTATCTATATGTTTCACTTTCTATATAAACAATAGTGAATTATTTTGTAAAGTGAATTTATTATAAGTTTGATATTGGCATTTTTATTTTGAACCATTTAAAAATAAAAACTTCATCTATCTAGATTTTAACTTTATAGTATTTTAAAGGTTCATTGTGGTTATTAATCAAACACACAGGCAATATATAATTAGAAAGAGAAAGGCTTTAATTTTTTTCACTCATCTTAAAAATTGATATAATTGTCAAACGGTGTACTTTTTGACTATAGACGCATCTCTCAAGCCTCAAAATAAGATGGAGACTTTTATAAAATAAGAGCAGCCAGCTTATTTTTAAATTCTTAATTATATAGCCAGTCTGAAGCATTTTGATTTCAGAGTGTGATAATATTACTATTTTAACGATTGTAAAAGTAATATTACTATCTTCACATTTAAAACCAATATTTCCCTTTTACTAATTAACTTATGTGAAATCCTGTAATTTACAAATTAATATTAAGATCTTTTATCAATGGAAGAAATTAATGTAACATACTGATTATTTATCAAGCACACAGGAAATCTGTAATTAGAATGAGAAAGACTTTCATCTTTTTAATATTGTGCCTTAAACATTTGTATAATAGCCAAACAATAGAGAGACCTTTCAAATTTCAACACTAGATAGGAACTTTATAAAAAATAAGAGTGGCCATTTTAGTTTTAACCCAAATTCCTATTTATATCAGCCAATCTGATGCATCTTGATTTGAGAGCCTAAAGATGATGTTCTTTTTATATTTAAATTGACTATTATATAAATGTTTAATGTACATCTGAAAAAAAGTTAGTCTTTTTCTTTCTAATTACAGATTTGCTGAGTGCTTGATAAATAATCAGAACATTACATGAATTTCTATATTTCCATTTTTAAAAAAAATCTGAATTTAAATTTTAAGAGAATATTATATTTTCATTCTCAAATCAAAATGTGTCAGATTGGCTTATATAAATAAAAATTTACATTAAACATAAGATGGCCACTCTTATCTTTATAAGGTCCCTATCTTGTGCTGAGGTAAGTCCAGCTATGGTCAAAAACTACATTATCTGGCTATTATTATACAAATGTTTAAGGTGCATGTGAAAAAGGTTAAAACCTTTTTCTTTCTATTTTTATGATTACTTATTCCAATGCATTAGTTGAATTATGCACTTTCTTTATTTTGTTTTAAGCAATTTTTAAACATTTGTTTTAGTAAATAATATTCAAGGGTTGAAATTGCATTATCAGCCAATGTTGAAAAAAATATACAGCAGTTTTTGGCATGAATGGTTATTAACATAAAAATATAGATCAGATTAAATATCTTAGGGATTTCTTAGCTGCATAGCAGTCTTAGATATTGATGTACAATATTAAGGGTAATATTACAGATTAAATTTAAAAAGAATATATTTTATTATAGCATGATAAATTATCTTAAGTAATTATATTGAAGAAATTATTTATATTTAAGCTATTAATTATCCTGGATGATTATTGCTTACAAACTAAACATAAATCTTTTTAAGTGATGTAACATAAAAACATTGTAAATATTTCATTTAAAAGCACTTACTTTCTAACATTCAGAAATTATGATACTAAATTTTTATTCACTACATATGATATACAAAATCTATAATTGTATAAAAAGGACTCCATAGATTCATCATATAAACAAAATAAAAAGTAATAGGCTTTGTAAAAGATACTTTATGATTTAGTTAAGCATGTATGTTAATGGGAGAGTCACAGTGTTTTATATTGTGAATATTTTGTCAAAAACAATAGAAAGAGCTGCAATATTAATTGTCTTTATTAATAAGATGTAGATGATGTTAAAATACAAGAAAGTGTTACAATTAAGAAAATTGTTAAAATCATTTAAAAGAATTTCTACAGATACAGAATTGATAATAACTTTCTAATATGTAATTTAATCAAATTAATATATTGGAAGATGTTGTACATGTTTTAAAATTTGGTTTGTATAGTCTCTGCAAATTCTTTAATTGTTTAACCTTTTTTTCTACCATGTCTCACTATTTGTATTCAGTTAAAATTAACTTATTTAATAATTAAAACATGTTTTTCATGTTCAATAATGGTGAGATTTGAGTTACACTAAGATAAGACATTATATTGTTTACAAAACAAATTTGGAATGCATTGAGAAAATACACAAATTTTTAATCCCTAGGAAAGTCATGAAATGTTTAAGCACCAATAGAATCAAATTGTCTTAAACCCAGGAAACTTGAATTCTCCAGTCCATAGCCCATCACATTGTATACATTCCATAATAATGTTTTTGGGTCTGTCAAAATGAGGAATACA
Organism: Epiperipatus broadwayi; assembly: GCA_028023455.1. NCBI lineage: Eukaryota > Metazoa > Onychophora > Udeonychophora > Euonychophora > Peripatidae > Epiperipatus > Epiperipatus broadwayi. The sequence continues at coordinate 22,536,840 of JAQFVV010012396.1, read as the reverse complement.
AATGACAATCACAATTTCTAATCCCCCCCCCTCATATTTTGATAATTTGAAGTTCTGAATCAAGTATTGTAAAGCAAAATGCCCATTTAAATACCAGAATTGTTAATAGAACATTAATAATAATGTATAATGGTGAGGTGCCAAAATAGTTATCTTTCAGAAATAAGGTAATTGCTTATTTGGAAACTAAATTTTACAAAAAGTCTCATAAAGATGATGAAAATAGTAGATTTTCTGTACAAATGGTATTTCCTAGATATTTATTGAATATTGGTGGAAAAAATTAGAATGACTTTTCATTGTCATATGTTTTAATACATCTTTGATACATCTCAATTTGGTTATTCTCAATCACTAATGCAGAAATTAAGTTGTTTTTTTTTCAGAAACTTTCAAAATCATAATTCAGTGTTGAAATAAAAATCTTACCAATTTAAAATGATTATATTGGTTATTTATCAGAATATTTTCACTTTTCATTTCTCAATAAAATCTGTTAATCTTTCAGATATTTAAATCCTATTTTATAAAAAAAACATACAATTTAATCCTTAAAGGATATTGATTAATATCCAAATTATTTGATTTGCATGTATATATTAAAATACATTTTAAGTAGAGGGATTTGACCTTAGGAATTTCAATCTATGTTCATTCTCCATTCCAACCCAAACAACTGATACACATGGCTACACATATGTAAAAAATATAAATATTCCCCAATATACCAATTTCATGCAGAATCAGCACTCATCAGTTGGACAAATCATAAACTCCCCCACAAATGTACAGTCAGTGCTTGGCTTATATTAAGATGACAATTCTTTAAATGTTAATGGACAGGGTTCAATCTGCTCACTCTTCCGACAATTCAACTGTCCATTTTATTGAAAAACCAATGACAGAATGCTGAAAGTCCTTGGTAGATTTAATATTGTAATCATACTCATGTAGACATTATGTCAATATAACTCCTCTTACTACTATATCATCACATATCCATTTATATTAATAGAGGAGAGATGGGCTGAACTTATACTATGATGTAACCTATTCCAAGACAAATCATAATTAACCAATTCATTTAATATATTGAATGTTCAGTAAATAGAGGGATAAACATCACATGATCACCTTTTTTATGCTTGCTCTTAACTGTTATTAAAACAGGTAAAACTCTCTGTACCATACTGTTTATTTATAAATGGTACAAATATATTGGCATTTGGTAAAAGCTAAAAGAAAATGTAAATTTAGCGATCTTATTAAAAGACGTAATTATTTTTTTTTTTTAGTTTGTGTAATTTTTTTTTTTTTAAACCTACAATGAAAGTTACATTTTTTGTTAATATTTTTTTTATGTAACTAAAAATAAAAGTTAGAATTGAAAGAATAAAAGACACACAGATTACTAATCCAGATAAATTAAAAAAAGAGAATTCCACACACAGATTGCAATCAGTAAAACCCTTTTTGGAAGCTAATTAAAGACGATGGAATTATGTTTAAAAAAATTCTTTGTAACATAAACTTAAGAAAGAATGTATAAGATTATTATCTCGTATGTTGATAAAAGGACAAAAGAAAATATGCACAGAAGTCTGAAAACTGGTACTCTAGTATAAAAGGAAGAATACCAGTATGATCAGGGTCTTGTCTATTTCTCTTTAGGCTGTTCCTGGATCACAAAAGACCCAGAAACACTCTATGCTAAAATAATTCTTCATGCTGGAATGGACCGAAGCTTTTGACATCATTCATCATGAAGACTGTCAACCCCAAAAAAGCTTTCTTGACTAGCCTTTAGTATAAACCAAAAATAAGTTAAAACCAATGGCCAAGAGCTCATTCTACCTCATGAAAAACCAGCATGGTAATCAACAATCTTTGTAAACTCACTAAACTTACCGGTAAGCTAAGATTAACTATTCCTGATTATGACTAAATTAAGCATTTGCAAACCATTCTCAAATAACCTTATAATATAATCCTGATAGAGACATTAAAATTTTATTATTCAAGAGACTTTTTTATGGCCTAAGAAATTAAAGCGTAATGTGAATTGTTTTAATTGATTTATGTCTGGATTAGCATGCATGTAGTCTTTCCAAATATTAGTAATTTATCTTTAAATATTTTAATTTGTTACAATAAAATATTTTACTTTTATCAACTTTTCATTGTGCATTATTAATGTTAGTTATTAAATTTATTAATGTTAGTTTATTATGATTTGAGTGTATAATTTACCTTTGCCAATATTTGTTGATTAAGCACTGTGAGTAATATTCTCTAAAGAAATAAATAAAGTTACAGGAAATTATCCCAATGTTTTAGTTACTTGCATCAAAATTATGAGATACAAGGAAGTTAGGAGTCTATTGACTATGATGCCCTCTTATAAATTAAAACTAACTTCGTCGGCAATTCTGGTCGCAATAATTAGTAGGCCAGTTAATCAGGAAATATAGCTGTTTTTGGAAATATGAATAAGATATTATTCTACCCCATAGCTTGATTAACTTTCAATTCATAGTGTGTAAAAAAAAGGCCTACCAGAATCTATCAAAATGGGAAAAACATTACAATACATATTGCAACTCAGTGCAAGCCCGAGTAATCAATGGATTCCAGAAGGCTTATGCATAAAATCCCCATCTAGTGCCTACTCATCCAATACCCCAGATGAGTTTCAGGCTTGTGGCTTTTGTGAGTGAGGAGCCTTGGATGTGAGAGCACTGTACCTAGATCTTAGGATATAATGCAACTCTCCAGCAGCCATCTCTTATTTCTACTTAACTACAAAACTATGAGACTTAAACCAAAAACAACTTAATATTTTCAATCCAAACTCATCAGATTAAATAGTCATATAGGTCTAAACTCAAAATTTTCAGTTTATATTTATCCTCCACTCCATCTCAAACAAGTGATACACATGACCACACAATGTGAAAAATAGATGATCCCCAATACACATATTTCAATATTTCATGGCGAATCAACCCTCATCAGTTGGACCCAGTCATAATCTTTCACACACACATATAAAATCAGTGCTCAGTTTATATTAAGATAGCAGTACCATTGATTTTAATGAACAGGCTTCAATCTTTTTACCCTGCCAAGAATTCACTTACCATTTCATTCACAATCCAATAATGAAATTCTCTATGCCCTTGGCGAATTTGATATTGTACTCATACCCATGTAGTCTTTATGTCACTCTAACCCTCATATTATTAGACCATTACATAGAAATTTATATTAATAGGAGAGAGATGGGCTGAACTTATACTGTGATCCAACCTATTTCCATGACTACATGCAATTAATCTATTTATTCAGGGTACTGAATGTATACTATAAATACATGCACACCTTTATTTATCCATTTATAAAATATATTTTAATTAACCTATTCATTCAGTATACTGAATGTTTACTATAGTAAATAAAGGAATTTCAACTTAGGATTATCAGTCTAGATTCATCTTTCACTTCATCTCAAACAACCAATACATATGATCACACACATGTGAAAAAGATAAATGATCTTCAATATACATATTTTGTGCAAAACTAACAGTCATCAGTTGGACCAAGTCCTAATCTCCCACACATGTATACAATCAATGTTCAGCTTATATTATAATAACATCTTAAATTTTACTAAACAGGCTTTACTTTTGTCATCCTTTCAACAATTCAACCATCCATTTTATAGAAAAACCAATCAAGGAATGCTTAAAGCCCTTGGTGAATTTATATTGCAGTCATACCCATGTAGACCTTATAGCAATCTAACCTCTCATATAATCAGACCATTACATAGGAGAAAGATGGCTGAACTATACTATGATGTAACACGTTTCCAAGGCAATATGTAATTAACTTATTCATTCAGTACTCTGAATGTTTACTATAGTAAATAGAAAGGTTTGAACTTAGGATTTTAATTTTATATTCATCCTCCACTTCATCTCAAATAACTAATACTGTTTCTTCACAAAACGAAATACATATTTTGGAGATTATTTAACTTTTTTACATGTGTGTGGTCATGTGTAATGATTGTTTGATATGGAATGGGGTATTAATATAAACTGAAAATCTTAACTTTAATTTTATCTATTTACTATAGAAAAAATCCAATATACTAAATGAATATATATGGATAAATGAGTGTGTGTTTATTCAAAATAATCTCATTTTAAGTATCAAAAATTTACTTTATAAAAAAAAGAAGAAATATTTAGCATATTCCCTTAGGAGTAACAAAGAAAAAAAACGACATATAATTGTGAAGCGCGATACTAAATTTTACATTTAAAAGAAAAAAAAATAGAAATCAGAATTCAAATGTTTTAAGAAAGCTGTGTCAACAACACTATTTGATCAAATTATATCTTTAGCAGCATATTGTGTTTCTTTAATGTGATGTTTTCTAAGCCATTGAAAATTTTTCGTAGTATAAAATTTCAAAATTTAAAGAATTTATAAGATAGTTAAATAATAAAAAAAAACAAGAGCAAACATTTCTTAAAATAAGATAGTTGTTTCGTTTGATTGTAAAATCGGGTCTGTATTTACGCAGGAATCTTCATGAATATATATCAAAACCCCACATAAGCAATAAATTAACACATTTTTAAAATACATTGTACAGGTTTAATACCTGCATTTATATATGTGATATATGCGGGATTCGAATTCAGACTTTCACACGACCCGCAACTCTCAGTACCATCTTATATTGCTGACCCACCTAATCACACACATGTTGAAAAGATAAATAATCACCAATATTGGTATTTCGTACTATACCAGCACTCATAAGTTGGTCCACGCTACCATCTCCACACATATATACAATCAGTACTCAGCTTTATATTAAGATATCCTATCTTCATACTTTATCTTTTCAACATGTGTGTGATCAGGTGGGTCAGCAATAAAAGTCTGAGTTCGAATCCCGCACATTTTTTTATAAATTGTACTATTTTAATTTTAACTCAAGAAGCATTACAAATAAAATCTTTTAGAAATCTTTTATAGTTAACTCTAAATATTCTTGGTTTATTCACCAAGTAATATTACATTGTTTGCTTTTTAAATTTAGCTATATTTATGCAAATTATTATAGCTTTGCGGTGCTTCTTTCTTTTGCCCAGCTGTAACAAATTTATTAAAGCGTATTAATAAACTGTCTAGCAGGTGTTCCCGTGGAGTGAGCAATCCAACATAAAAACAAAGAAATAAGTAACAAGAAATATGCAAATCATTAATTATTTTAATCAGATGATTAATTAAAACTTCTAAGAATATTTCATATTATATCCATTTCTATTGATTTCTTTAATTCATTATAGTTCTGAGTTTTAGTGTTTGTATATAATTGATTTGTGAAGGTAAAGTAAAATATTTATCCTGGCCATTTTCCCTATATCTTTTCCTATATCAAATTCTTGAGTAAGTTAACTATTTTAGTTCAAACTTGTAATTCTAGTGCGAGAAATAAGTATTTTTTTTCTTTTTTTGTCAGTCACATATTTTTGTCCTTAAATTTATTTTATGTATATTTAATCATTTTTTTTTTCATCTTCATATCTTTAAAACTCAAATTTCTTAGTATGCTTAGCTAAAAGATTCTAAATCTGTTGACCATATAGGGCAATTGGACAGATATAAGATTTTATAACTTATTTAAAACTAAAGATCCAATGTTTCTGATTTCAAAAATAAATACTTGTCATTAAATTTCACCTTAATATCTTTGTTCTGTATATTGTTTTCTCATACTTTGTACTTTAAGTATTAATTTTATTTAGATATTTTAAATGGTGAACTTGTTCCCCTAATTCATGTTTGTCATAAGATAGATATCTCTGAATTCTTACTAAGTTAAAAGAATATAAAGAAACTATAAAACGTGTTAATAGAAAGATGGAAGAAAATCAAAAATAGGCATAATATGATAAAAAATATTTCAACAATTATTCTATTTACTGTAATTACAATTTATTAAATATCAGTTTAGTTTACACAGTAGTGTAGATGTGTATGTATATTGCAGTGAAGAAATTTAGGGGCAATTAGAAGATATGGTAAAATGATCATGGTACAAACATTTAATCACTATCAGTTGTAATTTTCTATATCTCTGCACTTTTATATAGTTTATTCTAGCATTTCAAGTATAGAGCTGCAAATTATAATAATTGAAAATATAGATGATTTATTGTCTAGTTGATGAGACGAAATGAGCGATATTTGAGAACAAAGTTGAGTTTTATTTGAAATTTCTTTAGCTTTCCAATCTGACACATTATAACTATAACAAACTTCACAAAGCAACAAAATAATATTCTGAAGTATATTCTCTTATTCTTTTCTTTCACTTTCTTTGCATATCTTCATATATTCATATATATATATTGCTTATAACACTTCTTTTATATACACTTCAATGCAAACAAATTTTCTTAAAAACTTCTTTATTTTTCTTACAGTTTTGATTGTCAAGCAGTCTTCATCAGAGCTCCAGAAAAGAAGCATAGAGCTCTGATGAAGACTGCTGGACAGTCAAAACTGTATGGAAAATGAAGTTTTTAAGAAAATTTGTTTGCATTGAAGTGTATATAAAAAAAATGTTATAAGCAATATATATATATATCAAAATAATATTCATAAGATATTGTGTAAAATAACTAAACCACTTACCTGACTAAACTTAAAGCAAAAATAATAACATATTCTTTTTATTATTATATATAATAAATCATATTATAAATAATAAATCTTTATTAGACTGATTGATCTCTGAAAGCTATACTATCTGACAATAGAAATAATAATAATAAATATTATTCAAATAATTAATTACAGTTACTAGAACATTAACTGGTGACATGACATAAAATTACAATAATTAAAAACTAATATCTTAAATGAAAATATATAAACTAAAAATAAAATACTTCAAATAGGCTAGGTCAAAGCCTGAGAAACAAGCAAATATCTACAAATAAAAATAAATAAATAGAAATGTCACACAAATCCATCACTTATTGAGATGTAAATCATTAAAGATGGGAAACATAGACTACAGTGTTTATGAGCTTTGAATATATTAAAAATTCAAAATGATTAGTGGTCAGAAATTAAAGCTAAAATTATCCAAATGCAACATTAAAATTATTGCTATAGATAAGGAAATTATTAAAATACCATGTATGGTTGCATAAATTAAATAAAGATGTTTTGAGTACAGCAAATATATCAAAAGTACTATTTTCAGATATATAAGTAGATTTATAAACTGTGTGTGACAATGGAGAGTGTAAACATAATAAGGTTATTGTTGAAAACAACACAGAATCATATACAATTCTAAAGAAGAATTTGAAACTATATATGGGAATCTTAAATATAAATTCAATTTCGATCAGACAAACTATGTATTTATATACATATATAAAAAAGATATTTTTATATATTTAATGAATAGCTTCATAATTATCCTTAGTGAATTCAATCGAATAATTTGAGGTGGAAAAACAGTTATGTAAAGCATATCTTTAAAAAAATAATATTTTTATAGCTTAAACCTAAAATTTTCAAGTAATCTAATAATGATATTCTAGAATGTTTCGTGACATACATAAAACATAATATAATAAATGAATAATGAATTTCTATTCTCATAATATTGCACGAACTCTTTGTATTGAAAGGTTTATTAAACATCAATACTGCACAATATATATTTTACTTTATGAGTAAAGATTCATCATATTCTCTGGAGTATTAATGAATAATGATCAAACACAGATTTCAATTTACCCTATATAAATTAAATAGCAAAATGAAAAAAAAACAACCTGACCCTCTTTTTTTTTAAAATCATTACAATATATTTTAAATTCTTTCATACTAAATATTTAATAATATATAAAACTATCACTTAAATAAGTGATAAATAACTTTATTTAATGGATGTACAATAAAAGTGAATGTACATATTATTCCACACAAATAACCATGCTCACTACACTTTACTAATTGTCAGCTCTAATATGATACAAATGCATTAAAGCAGTAGATTCTAATATCACAAATTAAAAAAAAATGTAAATGTGGTGTTATATATATATGAAAAGAAAGTTACTGTTAACACTAACTGAAATAATTATAGAAAATATACAAACCATTATACAATTACAAATATCCGGTAACACCCTTTGTTTAAAGATCTATATCTCAATAATAGATCTTTAAACAGAGGGCATTACTGGATATTTGTAATTGTATAATGGTTTGTATATTATATATATATATATATATATATATAATATTTTGTATATTATATATATATATATATATATATAAAATATTACAATACATGTATATTATTTATACTAAACTTAATGTAATTATAAGGAACTTGAATGCAGACTTTCAAGCTCCCTACAGCTATGCAGTCCACGTTAAACAAACAATGCACATGACTGATACATGTGAAAAAAATTAATGATTTTCAATATATGTATTTTGTGCAGTACCAGCACACATCAGTTGGTCCAGATCACCATCTACTATACTACTCATATATACAATCAGTGCTCATTTTATATTAATATATCAAATGCTCAAACATTAATGGATGAGCTTCGATATTTTCCTCTTTCCATTTCTTCAGCCATTCATATCATTGAAAATCTGACGATGTAATGCTCAAATCCCTGGTTGATGCCAATATTATTGTGATATCATGTTAACCTTAAGTCAGTTTTACCACTCACACATAAGACCTTAATTTGTTCATTCAATTATATTGAAAAGTTCAATGGCTGAAGAGTTGGAGAGTGGAAAAAATTGAAGCTTGTCCATTAAAATTTGAGGATTTGCTATCTTAATATAAACTGAATACTAATTGTAGATATATATGGGAGATGGTGATCTGGAACAAATGACAAGTGCTGGTTTAGCATGAAATATGTATATTGGAGATTATTTATTTTTTTCACGTGTATGTGGTTATGTGCATTGGTTGTATAAGATGAAATGGATAGCTGTAGAAAGCTTGAAAGTCTGAGTTCAAGTTTCATATATATATATATATATATATATATATATATATATATATATATATATATATATATATATATATAATAAGTTAAATATAATTTCCCAAATGGTACAACAGTAAATATTTACAAATATTTTATTAACAACTAGTCAGCAGTTAGATATTCTCAATATCAATAACAATCAAAAATCTCAACATGTCGTCACACAGCAACCTCATTTAATAATAAAGTTATTTAAATATAATTGCCCAAATGGTGCAGCAATGAATTTCTTAAGTGTATTTAACTATATATATATATATATATATGAATTTCTTAAGTGTATTTAACTATATATATATATATATATATTGTGAATTACTTTTTAGAACCAACCTTTGATTCAATCAATCTCAATAAATTGATTGACAGACTCACAGAATTCTTGGTCCCAAACCCAATTTTACAAATAATCCACATACCAAACAATTGAGAGATTGACATTACTTTAAATGGCAAAATTTCCCAAACCTTTCAACCTGACTTATCTATCCCCCAAGGATCACCCCTCAGCACACTACTATTTGTGGTTTACATAAACCCACTACTCAAAAACATACAGCTCAAACTCCCTGGAATTTATGTCCACAGACTAAATAATGCATTAAGGCCATGGCCTATATGGATGATGTGATGATTTTCTTGCCATCTGCTAAACTTTTATCAAAATTGTATAATATTTTGGACAAGTATTCACAAGACTCAGGTCTAAAAATAAACATAGCCAAATCAGCAACATGGAAGATAAACCCTGGGGGAAAAAATAAGCTCCAAATTTGAAGCAGAGCCACAAAAATTTCTGAGCTTTGCCATCTCAAAAATGCAAACTCAAATGATGATTGAGATTCGAAACAACATAATTCAGGCTATGGAATCTCTCACCCAAAAACTTGACATAGTCTACTTTTTTCTACAAAGAAAGGTTGCCATTCTCAATGTAAAAATCATGTCAAAAATAAGCTATTTCCTACCTATTTTCAACATAACTAACAAATTTATTAATAAAATAAACTCACTTGCAGGCAGACTCTTCTGGAAGGACAAGGTTGTAGCTTTAAGCATAAAAACAATGCAAAAACCTAGGAAAATGAATGGAATGTCCTTTTATTCCATCCAAGCCTGCTTTATACAAAAGATTTACAATCTAATCCATCAAATTTTAATTCACCTTAAATATGAGAACATCTTGGAGGTAGTCACCCCAATGGATTGACCCCCCCCCCCAATGACTGGTTAAGCATCATAATAGAAAAAATAAGCAATATGAAACACTAACAAAGCAAGCCTTTAAATCAAAACTCAAAATCTGGGATGCCTATGAACTTATGCATCCACAAACAAAAATAATTCCAGGGAAGCTGGGATTAACAAACCATAAAATTACAAAAGTCTTCAAATATTGGGAAATTAGACCTTACCTTAAAAATAAATATGGATTCCATGGCCAATTTCTAAAGAAGAGAGGAGACATTTAATCATATCATTGAGAACTGTCATGTACTACTAATAACAAAACAATACATCTATACAAACATTAAAGCAGACTACTATACCATTAAAACAAAGTATCCAATCTAAGCATTTTGTGACCATAAGGCTATCCCTTTACATAATAATGGCAATAAGGTTGGCAAGATACAACAAAATCTTCAACTACACACATCAAAATAAAGAAATTTTTATTAGCAACAAAGTAAAGGAATTCAGTAGGGAAGATCTAATTCTGGTGCCTATTATTAAACACAAAGATGCATGGAGCCTTATAAATTAAGTTTGGCTTGGAAGATCAAGGAAGTAGCAAATAGTACACTGACATAGTATAGACCTCAAGAATCAACAGGCCAGTCAATAAACATTAATGTATATATAAAGCCTTAATAAATATATTGAGAAATAAAGTGAAAGATGCATTGAGTTAAGTATAAGTTAACTATTGAAATATATATATATATATATAGATATTTCAATAGTTAACTTATATTAATATATATATATATATATATATATATATATATATATATATATTCATGGATTAATTATGATGCAAACAAAAAATGAATTGGGAATACTTCCATGTAATAACTAGAGAAATATATTAGCCATGATGTGGCTTAGGTAACTATTAATACAATTGGTAGCATGTAAGCTAAACTGATTTCTTGAGTAGCCATCAGCAGCATATCATCTTGAATTCAGACTAATTGTAAGAGAATTTAGTAAAATCATTTATTCTCTGGCATCCTGAAAATATCAGTTCATTTTCCACAGAGAGCTACACATGTTAAATCAAATATTTTTAAGGTTTTTTAATGAGGAAAACAGAGAAGTAAGTGAGATATATCCCTGTAATAACAAAAATAATTTGCTAGGAGTGATATTTCTAAGTAACTGTCAATTAGTATTAAACAGCTTTCAGTTACTATTAATAGCCCTGTGTAAAATTGCTTGATTTAGTATCACTAGGTTTTTGTTTTGAATTTACTTAAAAACAAAAGATTTCTCTTTTGTTCTGAACCCAATATCTTATGCGGATTTAAACTGAGACAAATGATTTTAAAAGAACTTAGTAAACTATGTATTCTCTGATATATTGTTATTGTCAAGTTATCTCTCCCAGAGAGATACATATGTTAAACTAAATATTTTCATGAATTTTCTTGTGATGTTAACAAAGAAATGACAGGAAATATTTCCATGTAATAAATAGAGAAATGTATTAGCAGTGATTTTGATAAGTAATTTTCAATTGTTATTGACAACCTAATCTAAACTACATGTTCTATTATTGAACCCTTGATTTATTTCAAAATAAAAATAATTTATTAAAACAAGTAGGTTAACTTGGGGTTTGTCAAAATTAGATGATAATTGCTTAGCAATAATGCTACTAATATATTTCTTTAATTGTTACATAAAATAGTCTGAATCATTTTTTTGTTTATAACACAATTAGTTTGTAAGCATATGTAATTTATAAAATATATATAATGAGGTAAATAAATAGATATCTATAAAATGCCAGGATTATTGTAATTCTAAGATTTTATACTTATAAAAAGAGATGTATTTCTATTTATTTTTCTATCTATATATTTATTTATCTATAAGTCTATTTATCTATTTGTTTGTTTGATTGCTTACTTACTTATCTAATAATCTATTTTTCTATCTATTAATCCATTTATCTATTCCTTTTTGTACCTATCTATCTATATAGTGATAGAGTTTCTACCTATTTTATAGTGCATTTGTAAAGAATATTTTTTTCCACAATATTTCACATGTGCATAAATTACTATATTATCAATTATTACATAAATAATACTTAAGAAGGTTCACTATCAGAGATAGTTAAAAATGAGTAAGTTTCTCTTCTCTGATATATATATATATATATATATATATATATATATATATATATATATATATATATATATATATATATATATATATATATATATATATATATATATATATATATATATATAAACATCAGAACTTGTGAAAGTAATATATCAAGTAATTTTTTAAAAAATAAACTGAAGCATAGATGGACCAGTTAGGCTTTTAAAATATTTATTGATGGAAGAGTGCATGTGTGAAGAGTAGACTTCCACAATATTTCATAGTTGCATAAATTCCTATATTATTAATGATTACACACACACAAACATAAACCATGCACTTTTTAGTGAAAATTCTAAATAATAATAAAATATATCAATCTGTATTGTTTTATATGTAATACAAATTATCATATTTATAGTTTTAAAAAACACTGTATCATAATTTTACATATACAATAATAATCACTTCTCCATATTTATGAGATTTGATGCTGATTTCTGATGAAAAAATTTGTATATATAGAGAGAAAATAAATATATTTATGCTAGAAGTAATTGTCAGTAAACTTATTGTTACATTGAGATTTGTGTAATGTAAAATTATAAATGTATTTTTGAATATATATGTTGAATAAAATGTTTGAATAAACACTTTATCCAACATGAATCATAAAAAAGAATATATAGCCAACTTTACATATAAATAAAATAACCTTCTGCAACAATAATCTGTGATATAATGCAGTACCACATTATAAGTGAATAACAATAGATCTTAAAACTATTTTACAACAATTAGCATGGCTGCTGCTCATTCTTTTGAAAATAAATTTCATTGTTTTCATTTTAAAATTGTGAGATAATTAAATGGATTATGCATGTGCCAAGATAATCATTCTCTGTGGTTTTATTTCTTTTTAATATGATATATGGCACATTAAAATCAGCCAAAAATTCAAGTTTTTATTTTTTTTTTAGTAATAAATACATTTAATTTTTTTTCTGCTCAATTTAATATATTGTATGAAAAAAATAAAGGCATAAATGTTTTAATGGCAAAATATAATTAGAAAATGATTCAACATGTTTCAAAAATTTTACAATTTTAAGGCTTTCATCCCAAAAATAAAGTAAAAGCCATATATTAACACTGAGCAAAACTTGCCACTCAGTACAAGTCAGCATAATCAATGGATGCAGAAAGGTTTGTGCATAAAATCCCTATCAGTGCCTACTCATCCAATATCACCAGATTAGATTCTAGCTTGTAGCTTTCATCAGTGAGGAGCTTTGGACCTAAGAGCATCACATAGATCTTAGGATCTAATATAACCCTCAAGCAGCCACCTTTTACTTTTTTAATCAACTTTAAAGCTTTGAGTCCAAAATGAAAACATAATAATGTTTTCAATTCAAGTTCACTAGCTTGTATAGTCATATAGATATGAACTCAGTTCAACATCTATACATTTTGGTGTCTTTAGTTTCTTAATAACCACAGTCATCATACTCCTATTGGGCATGGTTGGTATTAAAACACTTAACATCAAATGATCACATCTTTATGCTTACACAAGCTGATAACACATAAGAAAAACTCTCCATGTATTAGCCACTTAGTGCAAGCCAAAGTAATCAATGGCTGCAGGAAGGTTTTTACATAAAATTCCTATCTAGTTCCTACTCAGTTAACTAAAAAAGTAAAAGGTGTCTGCTGGAGGATTGCATTACATCCTAAGATCTGGGTGCAGTGCTCTCAAATCCAAGGCTCCTCACTGATGAAAGCTACAAGCTACAAGAAGGTCTGGCAATATTGGATGTAGGCATTAGTTAGGAATTTTATGCACAAATCTTTCTGTATCCATTGATTACTCAAGATTGTGCTGAGTGGCATTACTGTATAGAGTATTTTGCCTCTGTGTTATCAGCTTTTGGAAGTATATGTAATGGTTATCAGGTGATGTTAAGCTGTATATTACGTGTAAGTATTGAATTTTAGATTTTTTTATTATTTGATTATTTTAAATTTTTTTTATAAATGTGTTTGTTTGTCTTTGTACTAACATGTCTGTATAGTATAAAAATTATATTTATAAATTAAGTGATTACATACAATGTAATTTTGGAGCTCTGGTCCAAGTTTTAGAAAACCTTATTTTATAGACATAATGCTGAAAAATTTTATAATTTATTAGTGTGTCTGTATTTGTATTAGTGTATATTAACATGTCTGTTTGTATAACACTTAATGATTTTAACAGCACCTATAAAATTAGGCTATTATAGAGCAGTGCAATATAATTTTTAAGGTGATTATCAGATTCACAAAAAGTTTTCAGTTGATGAAGCAATAACAAAATTTATTGATCATAGCAACATGTGACAATATAAAGTTTTAAAACCAATAAAGAGAGATTTCAAGTGGTGGGTGTGTGGTGATATCCACAATGGTTATCTATACCACACAGAATTAAATTGATAAAAAATCAAGTCAGATGACCTAATTTTAATAAAGCTCCTATTTACAAATGTTATATATAGAGTAAGTTAAAAACAAACTCTTATGAAGCTTCAAAAATACCCTCAACCTCAGACCGCGGTTTCTCACTGATGACGCTAGAGGCAGAAACTGTGGTCTGAGATTGAGGGTATTTTTGAAGCTTCATAAGAGTTTGTTTTTAACTTACTCTATATATAAAACCACACAGAATTGTATGCAGGTATGTATTCATGCTGTGGAGTCAGTAGTTTTGGCTCATCTTGCATCACATTATTTTTAAATGTACAGCTAGCTAATGAGGTAAATACAAATAAATTATATCTCTGTAGAACAATAATATAATAAGATAGCATCACTGATGTGCACAAAAAATATAAAATGAAGAAAGGAGACTCTTTTTATCATTGATAAAGACAATAACTCTCAATTTTTAGTTTTGGATAGACAAAAAGTCAATTTCTATGATTACAAATGCATATCCACCTTCTGGAAATAATTTATTTTATATCTTTTATTAAGGAGAATCTTTTTTCTTCTAGATATCTTGAAATTTTTTAACTTCTGGGGTACAAGAATATATGACAAATTTTTGTTGTTTTTTTTTCGTAAGTTCTGAAGCTATGGATTATCTCTGGTAAGAAGTTTTATATATGGTTTGAATAAAAATTTTGTGAGGAATATAAATAAATTATCAATGAAGATGTAATTTAAACTTAGTTAATGATAAATTAGAAATTATGAACAAACAGTAAAGTAGTAATTTTTTGGATATTGATATTTTTTTTTCTTTCCTTTTTTAATAATAATCACTACTTTCCTTAGCGTTATTTTTTCCTCAATTTTTCTATTTTCTCTCAATATATAGCATTTTGTTCTAACATTATTAAACTGAAATTATTGTGAAAACTGATCTCAAATCATTTTTAAAAAAAATCAATATGGCGCTAAACGTTGCAAAACTGATAAGCAAACTTATTTTCATTATTTCTATTAAGATTAGATTTAAACATTTTCTAGGAGTAATCTTCTTGGAATTCTGAGTGATACAACTTGATGTCATTTTGAAAACCGTTATTAACGTTTATGACTTATTTCTGATTTCAAAGTAGTGAACTAAAACGGTAGCATCAAGTTTAGTTATTGCTTGGCTTAAAACGCCATTGCTTAAAAGTTTTATCATTATTAATCTATCATAAAAAATAATCTGCACTGTTTATTTTATTCCACTGCCATCTAGTGTAAGTTTGATTAATTATTATATACTAACAGGTCATTCTTCATATAATTTCATCATTTGACCTTTATCAATGAAAAGTAATAATCATCATCTAGTTTTAAGATTTGCACATGTCACTATTATCAGCAGTCTTTCAATGGATCACACGAGAAGAGATTAAATAATTTTAATTATTTTGTCTAATGATGAAATGTGCTAAAAGAGTTTTTGTTTAATTTAAATCTATTTAAAATAAACAACGTAAAAAAATATGTAGCAGTCTATTTAAAGTATAAATAGTAAATAATTTATCTCTAAATAATTTATATATTAATATTTTAATGAACTCAATTCACGTATATATATAAATAATCCCATATTTTCAGTTTTACTTGTTTATTTATTTTCAAAACTAAGTAAAACAAGAGCTTTTAACACATCTGTTAACCAACGGTTTTATAAAGATAGATAAATTGTTTATTACAGTATCTTTTTGGGTGTAGAAAAGACTTAAATTTCTAGTAAAATTATACATTTAGGCACTTTTAATTTTAGCTGTCAATCTACTCTTTAATTTACTCTTGCCATTTTATTACTACTTTATCTCAGAACACGTCTAATGTTTCCCAAGCATCTTAACAATTTTTGAAGATAAACACGCTCAGCTTTAATATTTATTTCAAATAGATATTATATACTAATATTAATTAATAGAGTGTAACAATAAAAATATTTGAAAACATTTACAATACACATATTCATTTTAGGTTGATTTTTTTGTTTTAAGTTCGTATGAAAATTGTAAATTTTAAGTCCTGTTGTTCAACTAAAAAAGTATGGAGAGTTTTTAAAAAAACAAAAATATAATCAGGTATCTGTTAAATGAATGCATGTATCTATGCTTTTATATTAAGGAAAACTATAAATGCAAATTGCATCAATTTAAATAAAAAACTATATATGTAACATTAAGAATAAATTTTAGGTAGTGTGTAGAATGTAAAAGAAGCAAATAATTACATGTTTTTATAATCATTTCAAAACAACTTTGTTATTTCATTCTGAGATAATAGTAAATATGTTTCGAAATGATAGTTAATATTTAATGACTATTTTTAAAGTTGACAAACATATATCTGAAATAAATCATCTTTTATTGAAAATATCACAACTTAAGAACTAAGAGTCCTGAATTCAATCTCAATCTAATGCTCCGATATCACTTCATCTTCCGGGCGATTAGTCATTTGGTATTTTTTTAAAAAAATATAATTCAGTCAAGCGTTGGTGGCCGAGTGGTTAGCAGAGCCGCCTTACAATCAGCTGTTACGGGGTTCGCTTCCAGGCCGACGCTTTGGCACATTTAAATATACTGTATATATAATTAATTGAGAATGAAAATATTTTATAAAGAGAAATACATCAATTGTGAAAAAGTCTACTAGGTCATACTAAAGAATTAAATCTTCTATTTAATGTGCGTTAGACAGTATCTCATTTTTATTGTATGATTAGTATAACTGATACATAAAACGTTTCTCAATTTTAATTAGGATTACTTCGTATTTAAAAGTTTTCAGATAATCCTTTAAACTAAAGATAATCCGTTTAAAATGTGTGATAAAAAGTTTAAGCGTGAAAATAATTGTTAAAACGAATTTGATAATTCTTTGTTAATAAGAGAAAAATAATTGCATATTTATATATATATATTTAATAATTATTTAGTCGTTAAGAAAATATATTTATTTTTATATACAAATTGAGAGCACGCTACCGCCGACTCACAATTCATAATTTCAATAAATCACACTTTGAATTAATGTTAGATAAAAAAGATTAGAAATTTATAAATGCAACTTCATGCAACTGCCCATGTAATTGATATAATGAAACTTGTCTCATGTATTTGACATAATTTGTTTCAGCAAAAGAAAAGCAATATTTTTAATAAACACAGTGTCATATCTGGAAATTATAAAATAAAAATGTGTTTAAGATAATTCATATTTTCATTTACCATCGTCAAATTTCCTCCACTCACAACTTTGGGGCCATCCATTTCAGATAAATATAATAATGATTATTACTAATCATTTTCGAAACTAGAGATTATCTCTAGCACAGATATAAACTTTAAACTTCAGTTAAAGATTAATCTATCTGATTTTATTATTTTACACACACGGAGTTATTAACCTTTCTTTTTCCGATGTGTAATATCTTATAGATATAATAAACACCTCCATACTTCCCAATTCTTTTTAAATTCACTTAAATAAAGATATAATAAAAGACAAATGACCCCCAAGATGCATATCATGCTGAACTAGCAGTCATCATTTGGCCCAGGTCACTATCTCTCATATATATCTTTATTATGTGAAAAATATTTATCTAGAGTAAATTGTTACATTTTCATTTACCATTGTCAAACTTCCTCTACTCACAACATTGGCGCCATCCATTTCAGATAAATACCAAAATGATTATTACTAATCATTTTCGAAACTAGAGATTATCTTTAGCTCAGATATAAACTTTAAACCTCAGTTAAAGATTAATACACCTGATTTTTTTTATTTTTGGGGAAGTATGGAGGTGTTTATTATATCTATAATTCATAACATGGAACTGATAATAATGGCAATTCTAGCAAATCCACAATAAGTCACTCAGAAAAACATTGTGCATATATTCCAACACAATTAATGAAATATGAATTTTCTACAGTACAGAATTTTTCATATCTGCACTTCTATATGTTATATATATATATGGGTTTAAACTCAGACACATGACCCTCAACCATCCATGCTATCTCATACCACTGATACACTTGATCACACACATGTTGAAAAGATAAATAATCACCAATATTAGTATTTCATGCTAAACCAGTACTTATTACTTGGTCCAGATTATCATCTTCACACATATATACAATCAAAGCTCAGCTTATATTAAGATAGCCAATCGTTATACATTAATGGACAGGCTTCAAACCACTCCACCTACACCTATTAATATAATTAGACATTTTTTATTATTATTGCATAATTATAGGTGATTTGAATGCAGACTTTCAAACTCCCTATTGTCATTCATTCCATCTTATACAACCAATACACATAACCACATACATTTGAAAAAGATAAGTGATTTCCAATATACATATTTCATGCCAAACCAGCTCTCATCAGTTGTTCCAGATCATCATTCCCACACAAATATATATAATTAGTACTTGGTTTATATTAAGATATCAAATCTTCAAGCTCTAATTAAAAGGCTTTAATCTTTTTCACTCTCCAACTCTATAGTCATCCATATTATTGAAAATCTGATGATGGCATGTTCAAAGCCTTGTTTTGCCAATTTTGTTGTCATACCAATGTTGACCATAAGTCATTCTGACTCCTCATATGCTGGGTCTTAAACTCATTTAAATACACAGTGTGACTTACAGTTAATATGGGTATGACAACAAAATTGGCAAAAAATAGCTTTGAACATGCCATTATCAAATTTTCAATGATATGAATGGAAAAAAATTGGAGAATGAAAAAGAATGAAGCATGTCCATTAATGTTTGAAGATTTGTTATCTTAATATAAACTGAGGCACTGGTTATATACATGTATGGAAGATGATGAACTGGACCAACTGATGATAGCTGGTTCAGCACAAAAGATGTATATTGGAGATCATTTATCTTTTAACATGTGTATTGGTTATATAAGATGGAGTGAATGACAAGAGGGAGTTTAAAAATCTGGTTTCAAATCCCCTATAATTACATCTAGTTTAAAAGTATATATAATATACTTGTGTTTAAATATTATTATTGCATAATTAAATTATCAACATAAATTTAATATTTTTTTATTTTACTTACTAAACTTTTATAGTTATAAAATATTAAATAAATAAAATTTCTGATATCTTTTTTTCTCTGTCTCTTTTACTGACTCAAATAGATATTTCTAATATGAATTTTATGCTTAACAAAATATTTTTATAAAAGAAATTATGAACATTTAATAAATATATCAAACTGTAGTCAACAAGCATCACAAATTAAAAGCATTATTGGATTAACAATGAAATAAAAGTGGCACATTGAATATTCATATATTTATGTACTAATATGCTTATGAATATGATGTTTTTATAAATATTTTCTTCTATTTTTGTATATATATTAAATATATACATTGCATACTTTTAATTATTAGATGTGATCTCATGTATCCAAGTGAAGGTTGCAGCCAGATACTTATGGATACAGAATTGCCAATGTATATTGCAACCAAATTCCTAGATGACTGCTTCAAAGAAAGTCTATGGGTTATGTCATACCAACAAGTATAATTAACTCCAAGTATATAGAATGATGGTCTTCTGATCCAGTCATAAATTATGGAGAATGTACTGAGGGACATTATCAGTTTCAAGACTATTGATGATAAGGTTAATTCCATAACAGTAATATTTCCTGCTAATCATATAAATCTAATTTATAATACCTGAGGTAGATAAAATATTTGTTTGGACCAGTTATACTATTAAAGATCCACACTGGCACCAATAGCAACCTAGGTTAGAACTTATACATTTTAGGAGATATCCTGTTAGTACCAAAGATTGCTTTGGGATTCATAAAACTTACTTGTAGTGTTGCACTAATCAGCTAACTTGATAAAATGCATAGTTGAAAATTGTATAAAGTAAAAATATATATAACAAACAACAGTATTATTTTTAATAATAGTAACATCGATGATATCTCTCTATTCTCTCAAACAGTGGTTAGTACAACTCTTGGAAAAGCATCTGCATTACCAGGTAACATAAAGTACAGTACCAGTTTTGGGAATTAGATAAATACATGATTAAAAAAATATTTTTATTACTTTAGCTGCCCAACCAAAATAGAATCATGTTTGTGAATAATGATATTAATAACACATATGTACAATTCTTCAATTAGGAATAAACAATTCATAAAAATATAATATAAATATAGACCTTACTCTAGGCAAACATACATAATATTTAGAGTGGGTGAATTAGTATAAATAAAAAACTGATATAAGTTAATGGTTAATTGACTAAGAGAGAGAGAGAGAGAGAGAGTGAGAGAGAAGAAAAAATGTAACAATGAAAATAATCATATTTTGCCAGAAAAAAAGTAATTATATAAAAATAACACTGACATACTAATTGTCAGACTGTAAAAATCCTCAAGATTATTTTGATTTCTCATTTATCAATAAAGTTATCTGAGTGTTAGTTCAGTTATTAGTCCTATATATTAATTCTATACTCTTTCTTGATTGGATTTAGGATAAATAGTTTAATCCATATTCATCCAAGTAGATCATGATATTTTTCCAATAGTGGATCTTCTAATTGATTCATAAATATGTTAAACTTTAGCTGGGTCATTATCAGGCATCATTAGAACTTTTTTCTTAGGTAAAACACATGTAAGAACATGTATTTGATAGAGCAGTTAAGTATCCTTCCTTACACTAGGTCATTTTTTACTTAAAGACTGGGCAACATTATTCCTTTCACCAGGGATAAGTCATGCTGATTAAAAGATGAATTACTGGTACTTCTAGCAATTCATTCTAATAAAATTTAAATCATATGCATACGAAGCCATCAAATGTTTGATATGCTGTTTGGATGGTCTTCACAAAAAAATATTTCTAGTCCACATTCCTTGCCATCGAAACATATTCTGATCTGAATTTACAGCCATAACCTTTTTATATATTATCAAGTGTTTTTAAACAATAATTTATCTGCCTCATACATACTTTCTCTCAATCCCATCTCAATGTTGTATTCATCAAAAAACAACTTAGTTAACCCTGACCCATTACAAATGTTATTAATGGTCTTTTTCTGAAGGTTTGTGATGATGGTGTTCTAACTGTATTTTTATATTGGACTATTTTCACCATCTAATATGTGTGTTGAATGTCTTTAGAAAAGGTTAATTTTATTGAAATATTCCAAATACCTTCATATGTAAGTAATATCACAGCAAACAGATTAGTATGTGCACCAAATGTTAGTAATATTACAGCAAAAAAGGTTAGTATATGCACCAACTGTTAGTAATAACACAGCAAACAGGTTAGTATATGCACAATGTTTTGAGAGGTATTTTTCTCCTCTTTTCTTCAGGTGTTGCTGACCTGACCAGTGACAATACTAGCATGGGATTCAAACCTGGGTTTCTAGATTCTTCATTATTGAATTTTAAGGTAAAGCTCTAACCAACTGAGCCATCCTGCCAAAGGCAACATAATGTAGTAATTTCATATAATTATCTATGAGGTTCCTCCTAATTTCTCCACTTTTTCTTAGCAGCAAAGTTGATTAGTGGTTTTCATACATTATGTATAGTCACACTAGGTTGGCCTATGGGATTTTTTGCCATTGTCATGTGAGTAGCTTCTTAAAATTTTCTTCTTTGTACCTTTTCTTCTCTATTCAATATTTTTGTATTTTCTCGATTGAACATATGCTAATTGGTACAAACATGGTCTGCTACCTTAGACACATCTGTTTTCTCTCTTCTAATCATCAGTTTATGTTTTTGTAAGCATTTTCAATGGGGTGGGTGATCTCACCAATATATGGCTCTTCCACATGCACATGCTATTTCATAGATGCATTTTTTTTCAGCATTTCAAGTTTAGGCTTTATAGATGTTAGAATTCCTCATAGTGTGGTATGGCTTGCAGATTTTACTTAAATTGTCTGCTATTTTTGAAATTTATGGGTATACTACAGTACCAATAATTGTCTTTCTCTTGATGGTTCTTTTTGTTGTCTATTTAATGTTTTTTTAATAACAGCTAATGGATAACCATTTTTCATAAGAGTTTGTTCTATATAGAACTTTTTTTTTCAAATCGCCGGTGTCTGAATAAACTTCTTTCACTCTGTTCCACAGTGATAGTATAACTCTATGTTTTGTGTTTCTGGTGTGGTTGGACATATAGGCTATATATTTGCCTGTATGTGTAGGTTTTTGGTAAACTGTGGTTCTGATTTTGCCATGAGGGAGTCTTCTCACAAGAACATCTAAGAATGCCATTCTATTCTGAATTTAATTGTAGGGGATATGTTGTTGATGTGTGTTCAGAAATTTGTAGCAATGCTTCACCATGTGGTCATACAACAAAAGGAACATTCACATAGTGAATCCAAACTTTAGGTGGATATGGTATCGGCTTTATGGATGTGGTTTCAAGTCTTTCCATGTAAA
Organism: Epiperipatus broadwayi; assembly: GCA_028023455.1. Classification (NCBI taxonomy): domain Eukaryota; kingdom Metazoa; phylum Onychophora; class Udeonychophora; order Euonychophora; family Peripatidae; genus Epiperipatus; species Epiperipatus broadwayi. The sequence goes on along the minus strand of JAQFVV010012396.1, from coordinate 22,513,352 downwards.
TATTGCTAATCAGGGGTGACAATGGTGAGACCATAGCCATTTCTTGATTTTGTTGGAAGAAATCTGTCAAAATCTGTGCATATACTAACATGTTTGTTGTGATATTACTAACAGTTGGTGCATATATTAACCTGTTTGCTGTGATATTACTAACAGTCGATGCATATACTAACCTGTTTGCTGTGATATTACTAACAGTTGAATGTATATAGAATATTTAAATAAAATTAAACTTTTCTAAAGACATTCAACACACATATTAGATTATGAAAAGTTTTAATCAAGAACATGAAAATTGAAAGAACTAACTTACTAGTAAGGTTTGATGTGGAAAGTTTATTTATGAATGTACCATGTGAAGAAACATTGTCTATTGTAAGGTAAAGCTTAAATGATGATAATAGTTTACAAACCAGAACAGCTCTTCCTATTGCTAGCATAATGGAACTATTAACATTCTGTATAAAAACAACCTACTTTCAATATAAAGCAGAATTCTTTCAACAAAATCAAGGAATGGCTATAAGAACCATCAAGATTAAAGACAATTATTGGTATTGTAGTGTACCCATGCATTCCAAAAATAGCAGACAAATTAAGAAAAATCTGAAATCAGTATAACATCAGAACAGCTTTCCAGAGCCATACTACACTATGAGGAATTCTAACATCTACATTGCTTAAACTTGAAATGCTGATCAGAAAAAAACTGCATCTATGAAATACCATGTGAATGTGGAAAAACATATATTGGTGAGACCAGCCAGAAATGGCTATGGACTCACCATTGTCATCCCTGATTAGGAATATTTACATGGAAGTACTTAAAACCACAGCCATAAAAACTACTCCATATCCACCTAAAGTTTGGCTTCACTATGTGGATGATACATTTGTTGTATGGCCACATGCTGAAGCATTGCTATAAACTTTCTTATGTTAACCTGTTTGCTGTAATATTACTAACAGTTGGTACATATACTAACCTGTTTGCTGTAATATTACTAACAGTTGGGGTATATACTAACCTGTTTTCTGTGATATTATTAACAGTTGAATGTATTTGGAATATTTAAATAAAATTAACCTTTTCTAAAGACATTCAACACACATATTAGATGATGGAAATAGTCCAATATAAAAATACAGTTATTAATGGTCTGTTTTTTAAAAACAAGGGAAGAAAACAGATGATTATGATTTATAACTTGAAACAAAAAGGAAAACAGAGAAAATATAAAAAAAAATATTATCCTTTTTAGTAATACAAATTCATTCCAAAACACCATATTTATATAGTTAAAATTTAAATGATAATTCTATTCTGGAGATAATAACTTTTACAACTTTATTTCAAGCCTGTTTTTATTTTCTTTTTTCTTTACAAGAATTAATTTTATAATTAGTTAACAAAAATTTGTGCTTTGTTTTATTTTATATGCAGAAATAGTCGTTTTAGATAAAATGCTAAGACGTCCATATAACTGCCTAAGCAAAACTTAACTCTTTATTTTCTGAGGGTTTGGAATTAAAAAAAGGTCATTGTTTATTATTATTATTATTATTATTATTATTATTATTATTATTATTATTATTATTATTATTATTATTATTATTATTATTATTATTATTATTATTATTATTATTATTATTATTATTATTATTATTATTATTATTATTATTATTATTATTATTATTATTATTATTATTATTATTATTATTATTATTATTATTATTATTATATTTGACACATTTGATGCTTATAGCTGGCTATGCATTGCTACAATACATTTATTTTTTATTAACACTGCTTTGTAATATTTGTTGTATAGTAATATTAGGTTATATACATATTAGTTAATTATCCATCTTATGTTAGTGCAAGTTATTTTTAATGTCTTATTAATATTTATTTTTTAAAAATATTTAACTAGTGCAGATAAAAAAATTCAATGCTTTAAATAAATATATTCTCGCTCTCTTTTTCCCTCTCTCTTAAAAATAATTAAAATGACTTTTAATAATTATAATCCCAAACAAAATTATTATCACTGTTATTAATTACTGTTGAATCAAATTGATTTAAAAAAAAACAAACTACATAATATCTTTTACATAACTGAAGTATCATTTGTCTAATTTTCTAACTGCTCAAAAAAATCGATTATTATTGCGAAAATGAGCACATCCAATATATTTCTGACTATAATTTTTTTTAATTATTAACTATTTTACAGGTTTTTAATAAACTATATTAGTAGCAATCAATGTCTTGGATTTTATGTACCACAGAAAAATTATCAAATTTCTCTATGCTACCATTCTTTATAAAAATAATTTAGCATTTGAATAAAAATTACGTAACAAATAAAAATATTTATATATCACATTATTTGAATAAATTATTTAAATATAATTTGGTGAAATTAGTTTATCTTTCACATATCATCTGTAAATCCACCACATACCACAGCGGTATGCATATCATAATTTGGGAATCACTGAGAAAATCTAAGAATACAACTAGGAGGGGATAATTTTATTCTAGTCATCTGTACTTCAAAAAAACGTTTAGGTCTGGATCTTGCTGTCCATGGATTTTTAAAAAAATATAACTGGAAACATAGTTTTAAAACTTTCACAACCATAGTCAATCAAAAACATTATTTATAACGAACAATTCTGAATTTATCTTCCTGCATCTAAATATACATATCAAGTTTTCATTCCTTGTCTATACAGTATAATTTTGTAATGAACTTCTTGATTACTATATTTTAAAATATTGAAAAATAATCCAAAAAAGCAAAACTAAAATACTTTCAAATAATATTTCTATAAATTCAGTAGCAAATTTGTAGTCATAAATTATTCAATGTTCATATTTAATCACAATCCCGTCTTTAAAGAAATGGGATTTTCAGTATGCTGAAGATTATTGGTATTTTTTTATACCAACCCTAAAACAAATTCATCTTCATCCAATATGGCTGTCTAGTAAACAAAAAGAATGACCAAATTAAAAACATCATATTACTACATGTAGCAAAGTTTTAATTAGCAGTACTGTATTTTAATTTAACTATCTATCTGAAAGTTTTCAAATACGAACAAAAATTCTGTAAACTGGGAAAAGATTTGCATAAAACAACTAGTGAATCATTAGTGAATTAATAAAACTATTCAACAAATTTTTTTAAATTACTTTTTTTTAAATCAAGGCAGAAATAATTGATTTGAATAAAAACATTATATATATATATATATATTGTAACCTTATATTTTGAAACAAAATATAAAAAGCTTGGTAGAACTAGTAAAAATTGCTCTATTTTTTTCCAGATGACTTGATTATTGTGGCTTGCATTTAGTATGCTTGTCCATTGTGTTCAAATTTATTGAACAGTGAGATTATATAATTCCTTTTTTATTACTGTATAATTTTTTATTGTATATCTCTTTTTTCCTCTTTCTTTCATATATTAGGTTTGCTCTGTTTCCAAACATTAAGTCAGATAAACTGTGCTTAACCTAAAGGTGAAAACCAATATCATATTAACTCAAGTATAGTGAGATAAAAAAAAATAATTATTATTTGTTTTTCTCTTTACATAACCCTAAATATTATTTGGGTTTAATTGAAGGATTTATTTAATTTCTTTTAAATTAATTTATAGGATATGATAAAATAAACACATTTTTTTTTCTTTTCATTTTCATTTTTTAAAAACAGATATGCAAATGAGAAGAAATTTAATTGGCTAAAAAAAATAGAACTGCCAGAGATATTTTTTTTGAACTGCTGTAATGACAGCAAGTGTATAATAAAAATTAAAAATTAATTTTTATTTTTTTTTTACTGTTAAACATATAATGAAAATGAACACTTTTTTTAAAAAAGGAAATGTAAAGATAAAGAAGGAAGTTAAATGAAAACTTTTCTTAAATAATTTAAGTTGCAATATTGTCAAGTGTGAATAGCAAAATGTATAGCTAAATCCTAATAAATCTGTTCAGTTCTGCCAACAGTGGGTATAGATGTTGATAATCTTTCACAAAGTCTACAACAGAAATGTACAAAAATTAATCGTTAACCATGACAACAGAAATAGCAGCTGTAAAATGTCAGTATATTTGAAATATCTTATTGTTTACAGACTATGTTTAGCCTTGAATAAAGTTTTACCTTCAAAACTTTAACACTAATGGCAGTGTTGTGAAAGTGCAGAACAAAGTACTGTGTTTAACATTGGATACATTTTGCTTTCATGAATTTTAACACATATGGAAGTGTTATACATGTGCAGAATGATATGCAGTCTTTAAACCTTTTGTGTACTATTGTCTCAACAATGAAGAATTAATTATGGTTTCCTTCTGAACTTATGTTAGAAACAACATTGTTAGTTATCTTCTTGAAATTACAAAATGTGTTCAAAAAATAATAGCCATGCATGAAACTATTTATGCTGTTATAGCATTTATGAGTCAATTGTTTGCTTTAAAAATCATTCTTTGTTTTCGACATTCATAAATCAAAGGTAGTAAAACATTTCAATTTCAGAATAATCCTTAAAACAAAACCATGCAATTTCATTAACTTTTGAAGATAATTTGATTTAAATATCTATGCTAACTCTCAAATATCACAGATTCTTAGAGAACCTATATACAAATCAATTAACTTTTGGGTATTCCTTATAAATGGAGATGAATAAATGTATAATCAACTTTTAAGATTTTGTGTTGTTTAAAAAAAAGAGAAATATTTATTTGAATTACATTTATCATTAAGTTTATGAAGTGTATATTAATTGATTGGCTAATAGCCAATGGATTTAAATAACATGTATTTGAACCTAGTGTAGTAATTTAATAAACATGCATTTTATATTTGATTGTATTTTATGTTATTTTATAAATATGTAAAGTTCATGGTATATATAATTTATTGTGTAAAATAATTATTATTAACATGAGTATAGGGTCTGCCGACAGCCAATTTAAGGAACAGTGCTTGTGGAAGGGTCTCATGATTCATACAATGAGTCTATAACATATCATAATCACATGGATTAATTCTGTACATCTTTTTAGGGTTCTGTGCTTATGCACATCATAATATTAGGTAATATTCTTTCATACAATTTGGTCTATGGTTGGTTGTTAGCTCAACTGTTTCCTGTAATAGAGTTTTATTACATCTTTTGGTCTTGAATTATGCTTGCAAAACAGCATATGCCTTCCAATTTAGTAAATAAATGAGGGTGATTTGTTTCTAATTTATCTGGGAAGGGTTCATATTAACTTCTTAATATCATTCTGTATTGATTGTTAATCCACAAAATAATTATTATTATTGGTTTGTATATCCTTTAAGTTTGTTTCAGTTCTGGTGGTTATTCTACTGAACATTCTGCAATTATGCTAGTTACTCTGATTATTTCTTGTGCAAATGAATACCCCCACAGGTATATTATTGATCCTCATTATACAAATGTATGTTTGAGTAGACATTATAATACTTACATTGTTTCACTCCTCTTAATGTTTGTTGTAAGTGTTTTGTTATCAGCTATAAAAGGGCGTTAAGTTAATTATGGTCACAATTTATTATAGGTAAATTATATGGTATCCCAACTCAGCTGAGTTGCAATTTAAATTTTCTTTTGATTTCATATCTCATTGTAGTTAAATTTCATAGGTTTATTAATTCCAATGGTTCTCATTGTTACTATAATTTTTCTATAAGTGTATTGGTTCTGGTTTTGACATATTGGAGGTGCCATTGTCTGAATTTGAAGCTCTCATTCCCATAAAAATAAAAATAACACATTTGTAATAAAATTTCAGATTATATTATTTGAAATTTTTGCACATATCCATGCACAGAAATAAGTACATGTGATAGTACTTTACTTTGTTTTATTTTGATTATTTACTTACCCAATTAATATACATTGTCCATGTAGAACAATTATATGTGATGTTATTTTATGTTATTTATTGTTTATGTAAAATTATGAATATTGTTAAGCAAATACTATTTTCATATTTATTGAGTCATAAATAAATGTTAATTTAATAACCTAACTTACTTGTACCATTGCTCTTAGTTACATATAGAGTCAGATATCGAACACAGTAAATAGACCATAAACAGCACAGTACATCTTGTCTCTGTTGATGATGTATACAAGGTTTACTGGAGCATCCAGAGAGTATTTTAATGCTTATTCTAGGATATTTTGTGATGTATAAGATATAATAAAATTCCATTTACCTTCTGCATCACTGCAGTTTTGCTTTGTCAATACTGGGGTATATCCAGATTTTGTTACCTCTAATGATATTTGCAACATTAATACCTAAATTAATAATAAATTTGCTAGCCAGTAGAACAATTGAACCTATTTTCTAAAATTATAACAGATGCCTTATCTATCCCTAAGAGTTTCAATGCTATTGATTTAATTTAATATTTTAGTTAATGAAGAAATAACTCAAAATTCATATTGATTATCTTCCATTGCAAAGCATTTACTCTATATAGCATTTCTGTTCTTTAATCCTGAATATGTGATTAGCTACCATTTATGATGTTATGGAGCAGATTATAATTATTACTATCTAGTTTAATGGTTCATATTCACCATGTGATGATTAGTAGTTTCATATATTCTATCATCTTGTCTATGGTCTGCCATCGGGTCTTAATCAAATAAAAATGTAAATTAAGGTCATAGTGTGGTTTTAAGAAATATATTGCATGAATTATTATAAATCATAAATTAAGATTTGAGAATGTCATTTGAAATCCAGTAATTAAGGAGAATTATAGTTATTTAAAAGAATAGTACAGTTTAGTATTAACTTGATGTACCTTTAAGTAATGCTGCGATTAGCCTTCGTGGTGTACCCTGGACTAGACTGAATTGTATGGTAATAAATGTGTATTAAATTATTAATTTAGACTGTTACAAATTGGGGTAAGTACTTTTTGGTCACACTATATATATATATATATATATATATATATATATATATGACAACTATTTTAAGATAAACTTATGCAATATATATATATATATATATTGCATAAGTTTATCTTAAAATAGTTGTCATTATTCCATGCCATATTTATGTTTTACCTAAAGACAGTCTAATTTTATTTATCTGCCTTTACATACTTTATTCTAACATTGTAATTCAAAACTAAATCAAAAACTTTGCATGCAAAAATATATTTGTAAAATGCACCTGACCATAAAACTACTTTTTACTTAAAAACAAAATAAAATGATATTACTCTGCAATTGCTTTCAAGAGACATGCTCTCATCTTCATAGCTCTGAGTAAATTAATTATATGCAAATTGTGCAAAGTTCATATGTTAATTACTCCATTTCTTTGAGATCACAAAGCATGTGTCCTTGCAGTTTATGACATTGCAATCCATCACAATGAAGCAGGTCCCCTTAACTTTTCTTTTTACATCATGCCACATGCTTTGTGATCTCAAAGAAATGAGTAATTAATCTTTGAACTTTGCATAATTTGCATATAATTACTTTACTCAGAGCTATGAAGATGAGAGCACATCTCTTGAAAGTGCTTGCAGAGTAATATAATTTTATTTTGTTTTTAAGTAAAAAGTAGTTTTGCAGTCAGTTGCCATAGCACCTATATTATTTTACAAATACTTTATTCTAGCATTTCAAATTTGAAGATACTTCTCATAATAATAAAGTTTTTCAATTATTAAAATATTGTCAAAGGCAATTCTTTTTAATCTCTTTACATCTAATTTTCATTTAAAAATTATTCAAAATATTTTAATGAAAGAAATTAAGAATTGTATTCATAAATTATGAAATATTTTTTGTTTTGCTTCTGGAATATATTTTGTAAATACTCTCATAAAATCATTAGATGTTAGAAATGTTTCTCTTTTTTATTTTATTATTAAAATAATAACATTATCAATAGAATATTATAAGAGAATAGTTTTATTGAATAAACATTAGTGCACAAATGATGTCTAATGATTTTTATTATTGCATAATGGAGCAACGTAGTTTTGAAAATTTAATCTTGCATTGTAAAATTGATAAATACAAAATAGGGAGTTTCTTGTTTTTATAAAAAGAGTTCTGGATTCAATATTATTAGACTTAATAAAAAATATAATACAATATTTTAAACAGAAGCCAACTCTGGCCATGTCAAATATTACAAGTTTCTTAAATTTAAAATGAGTTAATTAATAGTGAATTGATAGATTTAATTTTACCACATGTTCTTGTTTATATTGTCAAATATTAATTTATTTAAAAGTTTAAATTTTTTAAATGATAATGTGATAGTCCCCAAACATTGCTTTTAAAACAATAATGTGAATATTATTATTATTGCTTAAGATTTATAAAAGAAAAAGAAAAGTATTAAATCAAATAATTTTATTATTATCTCTATTCAGTAATTTTAATTATTTCCAGGTTTAACTTTAAAAAATGTACCAAGAGAAAAGTTTTTTTTTTTTTTAGGTATTAAAAAGTTGTAATTTTAACTTTTAAAATGTGATAAGAGATAAATAGGTACAATTTATTTCTATGAGATTTTTAAAAGAAAAAAAGTTTCAACATTTTTGTTAAATTTGGTTTTAATTAATTAAACTTATTTTTTTCTCTTTATCTTTTTCTAAAACAATAATCAGTATTTATTAAATCAAGGTAATTAAAATATCTTATTTTTGGCATAACAGAAAAACAGTTACAAATTTTATTTATTTATTTAAAAAAGGAGAAAAGTTACTAAATAATCTTTTTTTTTGTAAAAATAGACCTAATTGATCAGTGTTTAATTTGAACCATATTTATTAATTCATTTAATTTTCCATCCAAAATTAAAAAAATGTTTAAGCTATGTTTTTTATCTTGTATTGTTAAAAGTTGTTTTCCAGCTTTAGCTATTAAAAAAGAAATAACTTATTGAAATTAAAAAATTAATTAATTTAATGAATAAAAATCAACTGGTTAATCATATTTGCTATAGGAAATTATATTTTTGTTAAAATAGATTTAAGTTTGAAATAATATATTATATTATTTTAATTTTCTTAATTATTATTCAGTTAGTTTATTAATAATTGTTTTTTTTTTAAATAATAGTAAAGATTTTATTTCTCCAGCTACCTGTTCTATAAATTGGCAATGCATGTGACTTAATTTTACATAGGAATGTGTAAATTATCATAATAATACACTTCAATTAAAATAGAATAAGCTGATACATTTACACTTTCTCTTGCTTACATTAACAGTTTCTAAGATTATATGATATTGAGATAGCTCTATAGAGCATACTCATTAAATTATTTATATATGTATTTTATTTCTGTGATTGCACATCCAGATAGTTTTCAGAATGATACTAAGTTATCAATCACCCTTTAAAGACTTTTCATTTTTCAATTAGAAATTAAGTTATAGTGGGCCTATACACTCATAGTATCGTAAGGCCAAAACATTGATAATGATCACCATGAATCAGTATTCCAGCTTTATTTTATTATTTTTATGATAGATTAGCACTTAAGTATAGATTATTGTATTATATTTTATCCTAAATTTGCAGTGGCTCTTTCATTAGCCTTTCTTTTGATGATTGTATCTCTTTTAAATCCAGTCACAAAAGATGAATATTGATGGTTTATGTGTAATGAGAATAATTTGTAGTTTGTAATTTGTTATTGTTATAACTACTTGTATTGGTTTTTCCATGCTGATTCTCATGCTTTTATTCCTTTTATCATTGTATATTTGTTTTATATTATTCAAAGTTCATGATGATTTCTCATCTTCCCATGTTACTTTTTTCTGTACCATTACAATATATTAATATATAAGTAAGTCTATATTTAGTACTTCTAATTGTTGCCGACTTGCAAATAATTGTTACTTTACAAAAATAACAATTTTAATTATTTAATATTATAAAAGGAAAAGTATATGTACAAAGTTAATTTGTAACATGTGCTACATGACTTACTTAAAAAGTGTATTTTTTAAATATATCTATAGTGGGAAAAGTTGTTCTGACTTCTGAGAGATAACTGGCTGAAAACAGGATGGTATTATGGTAAAAAATACATTGATAAAAACAAAACTGTTGTTAAAAGTGGATAGAAATGAGACCCTACTTTGCATGAGATGGTGCAGTGAAATTATGTATATGATAAAAAAGAATGGGTAACCGTAAGTTAATAATAAAAATGACATTTATTTAACATTACATACATTAAAAAGTCAAATATCTAGCTTTCTTACAAAGTATCAAAATGAATCCTCAAAAAGAAAAAAAAAACAAAGTGTAATATGGAAATAATTATTTATTACATTTTAAACTAAATAAATAATAAAATAATATTTAACAGTTAACAAAACCTATATCTTTGATATTTTAATAAGGTTTCATATTCAATGTACAAAGTTACTAATTAATCATATTTAACATCATAATTAAAATATCAACTTATTAACCCTTATTGGATAATGAATGTTGAAGAAGATGTATATTATTTGATGAAACTACATATACAATTTTAAATTTAGCATAAAATATTTTACTGGATATAACATCTTGACATTCTGTATAGGCATATCAATACAAACAAACAAACTGCTCAGATAGACTAATAGTGTAACTGAAGGTAAGGAAGATGTTCTGCCAGAGTTATAAAATATCAATTGCTATGATAAATTCATGATAGTACCCTACCCATGGCTTTAGACAAAATATCTCACAAAATAATCTACATTAAAGAGTATGAAAACAAATGCAACATGTGATGATGGCATAAAGTCAATAAAAAGCATTTACATATGAAAACAATAAATGAACTAGGACTTTATCACTAGTCAGAAAGATAATGAGAATAAACTATCTGGTATGAGCCCCAATAAGGGTTTGTCTCAATAAAGCATTATTTGCTTAAATATATGATAAACAAATAATAAATTAACTAGGAAAATATACAACGATGTAAGAGAGAATCTAAACTACTATCTCTTTTAAAATTTACTTGCAAGATAAAATATTCATTAAGAGAAAGACTAATGCAACAATCTCTTAAAATACACTGGCAATGTAAGATAATCAATAAGTGAGGCTAATGTTATAATGCCTTTAAAACAACTAACATTAAATGATGTGTACAATTGATACAAATAACAAATAGTGTTCAACATAACTTAATATATAATTGTGACAAAATAATTAACAATAACTATATATATATATATATATATATATATCAGCTTCTACCTTTTCCAGAATTTGCATACATAGTCAAAATAAATAGCTTCATAATAGGGGAAAATAATACTTTAGAATATTATCATGGTAGGAATGTTTTTTAAAATTTATATATAAAATATGTCATAAATAATTTATAAAGTGTATAGAAAATAAAATACATAGACATGATACACAGTATTTATAGTATTATAAATATTTAAAAATGAATAATTATACCATTACCAAAAATTAAAATAAAGAGTCCTTCATCTTAAAATTCTTACCATAATATTGAATACAGCGACTAAAATAAAGTTGTGGAATATCCTATAGATTTTCCAGTCTATTGTAAAATATATTAAATTTGCACACACACAATAGTTTACAAAACATGAAGCAAAAGTTAAATACCATGAATACATAGCTATTCACACTGGGTAATATAATTTAATCAACAAAATAACAAATATGGTGCATATTAAATATTTTAAGTTGAATATCATATAATAAAATTAGTATTTCCTATTGATAGCATACATTTTATAATTTATTGATAATTAAAATTAATGAATAATAAATTACTTCAAAAATCACATTTTATAACACAGCATAATAATAAGTTAGAAGTAGTTTTAAATTAATATTATTCATTGATGATTATAATGAAGAACAAATTTCTAAAATAGTCATTGTATTTTTTACATAGCCTATTGTATAATTATGTTTGGGCATTTATTTGAAAATACATTTTATCATTTATTAATAAATATATAAAGAGCAATAATTTTCATAAACACATTTTATAGGTCATTAATGGCTATAATGAAGAGCAAACATTCTGGAAAATGGAAAATAATAAGTGTGAAAATTAACTTTCACATTAATATTTCTGGAACATAGCCTAAATTATATAATAAATTTCTTGAAAAATGAATGCATGCAACAAGTTTTGAGATATTTCCCTTCTTAAATTTAAATATAGATATTATAAAGTCATTTTCACAATAGTGTTATTTATAATATTTGTCACTGAAATATGATAAATTCTTGAAAAAGTTAACAATGAATAAATAAATATTATTTTTTTAAATAAAGCATTTAAAGATAATAAGGTATACTATTTAACTTTAAGTAACTTTTTAATAATATACTCTTTGATCTATTCATAAATGCAAAAAGTGATGTTTTATCTCTATTCTGAGATACATTACTGTCAAGGTGAAGCTATGATATAGTGTCAAAAAACATAATTTTTAAATAAAACTAATATTTAAAAAGTTTATAATAATTTAATTATTTTCTTGTCAAAAAATATACTCATTATAGAATATATCTTTTACACCAGTTCTAAAACAGATTCATCTTCATCCAATATGGCTGTCTAGTAGACAAAAAAAATGTCCAAATTAGTATCAACATATTACTACATGTAGCAAATTTTTAATTAGCAGTACTATATTTTAATTTAGCTAACTATCTGAAAGTTTTCAAATATAAACAAAAATTTTGTAAGTTGGAAAAAGATTTACATAAATTAACTAGTGAATCATTAGTGAATAAACAAAACTATTCAACAGATTTTTTAAAATTACTTTTTTTAAATCGAGGCAGAAATGATTGATTTGAATAAAAACATTATATATATATTGTAACATTATATTTTGATACAAAATATAAATAGTTTGATAGAACTAGTAAAAATTTATCTATCTCTTTCCTGATGACTTCATAATCATGGTTGGCATTTAGTATGCTTGTCCCTTGTGTTCAAATTTATTGAACAGTCAAATTATATAATTTTTTTATTATTATTGTATAATTGTATTTATTGTATATCCCTTTTTTTCTCTTTTTTTCATATGTTAGGTTTGCTCGCTTTCCAAACACTAATTCAGATAAACTGTGCTTAACCTAAAAATGAAAACTAACATCATGTTAACTTAAGGATAGTGAGATAAATAAAAAACAAATAATATTTATTTGTTTTTCTTTTTAAATAATCCTAAATATTATTTTGGTTTAATTGAAGGATTTATTTAATTTTTTTTTAAAATTGATTTATAGGATATGATAAGATAAACATATTTTTCTTTCTTTTCATTTTCATTTTTTTAAAACAGATATGCAAATGAGACGAAATTTAATTGGCTAAAAAAAAAAAATAGAACTGCCAGAGATATTTTTTTTGAACTGCTGTAATGACAGCAAGTGGATAATAAAAATTAAAAATTTATTTTTATTTTCTTTTATTGTTAAACATATAACGAAAATGAAAACTTCTCTTTTAAAAAAGGAGAGAATGTAAAGATAAAGAAGGAAGTTAAATTAAAACTACTCTTAAATAATTTAAGTTGCAATATTGTCATTTGTAATTCAATAAGAAAGGTCCACTGTAAAGAAAATATTACAAATTATTATTGTTTTTACTGCTTAGCATTGCTTCAACCCGGTCAGTCATATTCATACCTCAAAGACATGTATGTGGAAGAACGAACGTGTAGATTAATATATATTCAGGTCTGTAAATTTATATATATATATTATTTGCATCATAATGTGACCCAATGTACTATAATAACTTCCATGCCAACAGTGCCACTAGATTAGCACAACACAAGTATATATACAAATGCACTAAAACAGACTCTTACTTAAAATCAATATTTTTACAGCACGAGATCTACTCAGGTCATAATTTTGATCCGCTTTGCATTAAATTTGTTTGCACTGAACTTAATTACAATAGTGAAAATACAAAGCAGCATGGTTTATTGCATACATCATCCATATGATTAATAAAAAAATAATTATGCATAACATTATCATGCTATATGTAAATTTACAGACTTGCATATTAATTAGTCTACATGTTTGTCCTCCCACATTCTTGTCTTTGTGTTATGAATATAACTGTCCTGGTTGAAAGCAGTGCTAGACAGTAAATTATAATTTGTAATCTTATTTGTATAGTGAACCTTTCCTATTTATTGAATGATAACCCATTATATTTTTGTGGTAATTAATTATTTTGATTATATGTAAAAAAAAATTCTTGTTCTTAAGAAAATGAAACTGAATGAATCTATAAAAAATGCTTTAAGTCATTTAATTCTTTATATATATATATATATATATATATATATATATATATATAAAGATATTAAGGGAAGGTTACAATATATATATATATATATATATTGTAACCTTCCCTTTCGGTTCTTCAACACCTCTACTCTATCTTCTCTTTTTACGCTCTAATATACTAGCTCAATAATAAACAATCAAGTATAACAACAATAAAGTATAAGACTATTTAGGGCCTTGAAACTTGCTATACATCAATACATAAGATAGACTTTATGGATGATTACAACATAGAGGTTTTAACATTGAGAAGTATATAAAATACACTCCACAAGGGCATTGCTACTGCGAAAATTCTCCCACTACTATCCTATTATAATCATTTGAAAAATCCTCACACAAACAAGGACTAATATAGTATTTCATTTAAATAATGCTTCAACTACTCTTCTGTAATTTTGGAATCTCAAAATAATAACGTTAACAGAATTTCATTAAATTAAAAGAATTAATGCCATCCTATGGTTATCTCAGGGATCATAAGTATTATATTAAAAAATCCAATATAACAATTACATTGATAATTAAATAATTGAATTGCAAGAGAAATTTTACTGGGATCCAACCACATAAATAAAATCACACTTACTATTACAGATTATGATTAACCTCTGATTCGAAAATTAATCCAACTATAATAATAAGACATGAAAATTAACAATCACTATATCTATTCATTACCTTCACTTGAATAATTTAATTTACTTTCCTAAGATATATTCTCATACTTATTACTAATAACAATCACTCTAGAATACTCATTTTTATTATAATCAAAAGCTTTATTACACAATTATTATCTACAAAGTCTAACTCAATTAAATACATTTTTTTAATTGATTAGCATTCACCCATTGTAATTTGATTAATCAGAATTACAAATCTTAAAATATATTTGGTCAGAAACTTGTACTATGAAATAATATAATACTTCTAAATTTATGATATAAAATATATTTCAAACTTAGATTATTAAATCAGAATGTGACTCTTAAAACAAACTATTAATTTCTATTATATATTCTCCATTTTATAATACTTAATAGTACTGTTCAAATAAATCAAGATTCTTTCATATATAATATAAATATGAAGTACTACAAACTTTCTTTAATATAGTTATAATTAATGGTCAATATCTTCAGATAAAACATATAACCAGTATATGCTATGTATAATTGTATGTGGATAATGTGCTTCATTGATATGACTTTAGGATGGAATGATTCTCAAATGCAATGAAATTACTACTACAGAATTTAAATAAAAATATTCATTGAAATTTACAACAATTAATAATGAACAACAAATAGCTATGCACATTCGGTTAAATAATTCATTAACAAAATAATTATTGAACTGTTTATAAATTTACAACAACATTACAGACATTCATCACAGATAGACATAATAATTATTATATACATGTAACTCTTTTTATAATCCCTTTAAAATCATAAGTTTATTCTTTTTAACATTGTGCATGTTTTTATATTAATATTATGTAGTTTTACAAATCATAAGTATCTGGTGGTTACATTCTTAGTCATCTTTCCTTATTTATAGATATAATAAACACCTTCATACTTCCCCATTCTTTTTGAATTCATATAAATAAAGTTATAATAAAAGACAAGGGGGTCATTTGTCTTTTTATTATATTTTTATTTATGTGAATTTAATAAGAATGGGGAAGTATGGAGGTGTTTACTATATCTATAAAGATATTAAATATGGTACAGAGAAAGGTGAATAACTCCTTGTGTATAAATTTTAAAAAATCAGATATATTAATATTTAACTGAGGTTTAAAGTTTATATCTGTGCTAGAGATAATCTCTAGTTTCGAAAATGATTACTAATAATCATTAGTGTATTTATTTGAAATGGATGATATCAAAGTTGTGAGTGGGGGGAGTTTAACAATGGTAAATGAAAATGTAACACTTTCCTTAATTATCTGATATTTTGTAACTCTTGATATTTTAATAAAATTGTAATATTTAAATTATATTTCATTTTCAAAATTGGTATAAAGATATTGCACTAGAATCTTATCAACAAATTTTTTGCTGCTGCAGTAATGTTACAAGAAAAATAAAACAATATACTGTATTCAAAATGAATAGTGAAATATAATGTAATGCATTTTATACATTCTTTCCCTATCTCTCACATTTTCTGTTTATCTTTGATCTCAAGTATTACAATTCATATAATATTTATTCAAATTTTTATCCAAATATAAAATATTTGTTCTGGATATGGTCTTACTACTTTTAGGCTAATCTTTCACAACATAGGAAGACAACTATAAAATTCTTAAAATATTTAGTCAACTTTCTATGCCTACTATATTTTGATTTATCAGAAAACTTCATAGATAAGAAACTGATTTCATCCAAAAATACTATATTGTAATAAAAGTGTGGAGGTTTCCTTTATTTATGAGGTGTCTTATTTTGGCAGATAGTTATTTTCTTAATGATCTTATCCCAATTTGACCCTTAATTATTCAGAAAGCATTTACAGTATATATTCCACTCATGACTTTGCAGAAAATCCTCCCATCTCTTTCTAATAAACTATTTGGGTATCACAAAGATTAATCCCATTCAATTATTCAATCCATTTTTCAGGATGATATTTTACATCATATCCTTGAATTTCAACTCATCTTTCCCTACTGTGTCTTTAGAATCTCTTATTATACTATTTCTGGATCAATAATTCAATCTTACCATTAAATATTATTTTATCCATATTTGATATCATGTTACAAAACAAATAGGCTACTTTTATTATTATTATCAATATAATACTTTTTTATATATAACAAATGAGATCATGATTATTGTTTTACATTAACATTCACTCTTTCTTGCTCTCGTTAATAACATTACATTTTATAATATGTTTATTTTATTTTCATAGAATCCTATAAAATTTTATTTATCACCACAAGTTTATTCCCCTTTGTCAAAAAACCTTTATGATAATACATTTGAATTAGCTTTACAACACATTCTACCATACTCAATTGTATATATACCAGCTAAAGTATAAAGTTAAAATATTATACTATCCACTCTCTTTCATGTATATTCTCTTTACATTTTAAAGCATACTCGTTTTTAAACAAGAATGAATAATAGAAAGGTTAATATATTTTAAGCTTATACACCACATTGCATATAAAATTACTTCAGTTATTACTAACTAGAATACCTAGCATTTATATGTTATATTAAATTTAAAAAAATATTAATAATAAATTTAAAATCCTTTTCTCTTTGTTTTTTTTCTTTAAAACCCATTCAATTTTTACTTTAATGTGATTGGCCACCCAGCAGATATTCACCATTCCTTGTGAGTTTGGGTGATTCTCCTATCTTCTCTCTGCTAGAACACATGTATATTTAAAAAAAAACATTAGACAAACAAGCACAACACTGTCTGAAAAAAAGTTCTGAATTGGATGCATCCTTCCTCCTTGACTAGTTTGAAGTTCCATGTGCATAATCGTACTCTTAAAAATTACACTAATGAAAAAGTTTAATATATCTTCTCAATAAATCTCTACATTATTTTTCCACATTGCATTAAAATATGTTTAACTAATTTGTCACTAAATTTACTTCCTTATTTCTTCCCTTTTCCTGTTACTTATTAAGCTCATAAGATTTAAATTCATAAAAATAATTCATTTAACTTTCTGTATTATAGTGTATTATATTCACGACTGTCATCTACTATTAAAAAGTTAAAAATACTTTTTCAATTATCCTTCCCATTTTACTGTTCCTTTCATATAATAATATACTAAGATTTCACTTTCTATTTAAACATGAAGAATAATAATTTATCTTTCATCGGTTTTTTTTATGAACAAATATAGGCTAAGCATTTTCTTTTTCAAATATTTTTTTTAAAGCTATTTATCACACACAAATTGTTCAATTCAACAGAATATTAATTTTCATTAGACTCTCAACTAACTCATTATTTTAATATCCAATAAAATATTTTTATACATTTTAAACTTTTATTTCTAGAGATTTTACACTTGTTTCTCATTTTTAATCTATGATTAATAAATATACTTAATTTAACATAAATAAATGAATGCTTTCTTACATGAATGCAGGTATATCTTTCTTTGAAGAAATGTAGTTGTCTTTTCTTTCTCATGATTATCTCAAATATGAATAGCAACTTTGTTTTTTTTCTTTTAAACCTCTTTAGATATCATCTTAGTTATGAGTGGATGATCAAGACTTGCAACTAGGTCACAATAAAGAAACTGGTTTGAACTCACTTCATGACTTCAACAATTGCTATAAAATATATTATATCCTTAAAAAGCTTTTTAAATATTTTACCATTTAAAACTTGAAATATTTTTAAACATTTATAATTTTTTACTAAGAAATGAAATTGAAAACAGCTATCTGCTTTATATTTTTCTTTTTGTATCTCAATCATCTGTCTCTATTTTTCTCTTAAAAATTCTGGGATAAATTGACATCAGAAAACTATTTACTTAAATATTACTGGTCAATATCCCAAATGTTATTTTTGTATGTCTATTTAAAGATAATTAAAATCAATAAATATTTTACAAATGAAATTAATTTAAATAATTTATTTAAAACTAATGTTTTAAGTGTAATTATGTTTTTAGTATATCATATTATTAACTGAAGTTAAATATAAACTTTTTAATAAATATTTGTTTAAAATATATTACTATTACAATAGTTTTAAAATAAATTATTATTTTGTAATCTATAATTGTTCCTTCTTTCATTTACTACAATTCTACATATTTAGCTTTTGAAGAACCATCACAATAAAAAATTAATTATAGTCAAATTTATAAGTAACGATGTTTACTTGGATTAACAATTGTTGTATTGAAATTATATAGTGGATTATAATATAAATGATTATAAATAATGATGAATATTAAATCTCTACAGAATTATATCTTTAATTTTTATGTATTAAGTCATTTATTCCCATTATACCAAATTTTATAGCATTACTATTATCTAAATTATAAATTTAAAATTTTGGAGCTATAATATACATTTTATATGCTATTCCTACTATGGAAAACCAATCAAAAGGTTACAATATATATATATATATATATATTACTATATGTGTAACAAATTTATTTTCTGAGTAAGCAATATATATATAGTGCCTTCCTATCACTATTTTATAAATTAGAACCATATTAAACATGAAATATCATGTGACTGAAGTGATTCCTAATCCAACATTATTATAAGGTGTGATTATTTTACAATTAAAGTATTATATTTGCTACTTTATCATCATAGTGCATAATATCAGCAAACCACATAATTAAATACATTTTTAAAAAGTTTAAAAGATTTATTAACAACTATACACATCATATCAAAAAGGAAAGGTTAAGTTGGAAGAATTGTTTCATCATACACTTGAATAGATAAATTATTAAACTAAATTAAAAAAATTAATTTAAAAACTTTTAAGTACCCAAATAACAATCTAGATACAACCATTATAATCAATTGCTCATGATGAGTTATAATTTTAAACAGCAAAGAATTAATATAGAGACTTCAGGCTTTTAGATAACTATTTTAAACTTAAGGAAAATTGCAAGACCTTAATGAGAAATAAAAGTGATAGTCCACACGTCACAAAGATAAACATATCACATGGCAATTAATATGATTTTGATAATAAATAATTATGTAATGATTTACTTTTATGAGTTAAATGTTAAAAAATAAAAAAGTTATATAAAGAGAAAAAAAGAAATAAATTCTGCTCTTGAAAACACTCACTAGATAATTTTAAGTATATAATTATAAATATTTAAAGTGATGAGAGATCAGGCATCACTCTTTGCAGGATATATGAAAGTGGTGAATAACATTTGAATTTTACCCATAACTAAATTAATATTTCTATTTTTATTATTTTTCCCATCACAAATTTAATATTTTCTATTTTTTTAAATCTAATTATCAATGGACAACAAATAGTATAATTTTATAAACTCGCCGTTTCCAGCCCAGATTCTATCTTTTCTTTTTACCATTGAAGACTAGTATTCGAAGCTGCACTTAATGCATTTACGCATTTAATAAATCATGTTTTGCTTCTTTTTATTGTTCAAGCTAATATTCTTAAATTTGAAAAAAAAAATGAAAGTTTTTGACACAGGCTAACTTACTTCCTTATTTATATAAGCCTGATATCTGTTCAGCTTCACTCAATTTTAGAGTTAGTGTCAACAGTCTATATATATATCAGTGGTCTTCAACCACCGGGCCACAAAAGTTGTCTGTCGGTCCGCAGCTAGACTGCAAGAAAGCTTATAAAAAGATTTTAATCTTTTAATTAATATGAACAATTTTTATTTATTTTTTCATCACATTTATTAAAAAAAAAGAAACAGAACAAAAATACCACAAAATCTAATCAATCATACATAAATTAATTTGTTTTTCTATTTATCACAGATGTTTATGGGGGAGGGGGGTAGAAAGTTTTATATTACACAAACTCCAGTTGTCTTTTGATAGTCAATCATGGCTGCTTGTCAGCGTTGTTAAAACAATAAAATGTAACGTGACTTTTTTTGATCTCTTAAATTTTTTCTACTCTCTCTTTTAATATTTCATTTTTAGTGGGTTTTTTTGGCTATAAGGCTTATTACCTTTTTTTAAAAATAAAAACCAAAAAATAAGTTCTGTTTCTAACTTTTGCAAAGTATTTCTCAATACACCCCCACCACCCCAAAATATAATAAGATCAAAACTTTTGACTTTTTCAAGTTTCGTTTTCTTTTTTTTTTTTTTTGTTTAAAAATACGCCCACTTTTTTTTGGCCTATAAGGCAATATTTTTTTTAGGCTTTATTTGTATACCGTTAAAATACTAAAACTTTTATTTTTAAAACCAATTTCTGTTACCTTTTTTTAAAAATAAAAACAAACAAAAAATAACTTTGGTGTCTATCTTTTGTCTCAGTGTTGACAATGTATTTCTCAACCCCCCCCCCCAATAAAAATTTATCTGTAAACTTCTGCTGGTCCATGAAATCTTATCCTTACTTTTACTGGTCCGTAGGTGTGAAAAGGTTGAAAACCACTGATATATATAACTATGTAAGTTAGTCTCACTATAAAACTTCATCGGTTTTGGTCATCCAACTCTAGTATAAATCTTCATATTATTTTTAGATGGAGACTAAAGTCAACAAATAATTTGAACTTATTAGATGAATATTAATCGACAACTGTGAATTAAAATGTATTTTAATATTATATAACCATCATTTATTGGTGAAACATATGCCATGTGGGATTTATCGCAGTGGTAATGCGGCTGTTTGAAGAGGTAAAGATTATGTAGTTAAGTCCAAAGTAAAAAAAAAAATCATATTAGAGCAATATATACGAAATTTATTAGCATTGGTATAAAATATATACTAAATTTATTAGCATTAGTATAAAATTTACTTTTTAATTTACTTAATTAGATTTCTGACACTTACAACACATGAAACAGTTTAGCAGTTAATTACATATAAACAAATCTATTCATTTCAGTTTTATTCTGTGACAAATTGTATTTTTATAAATGCTTAATTGGCATTTATCAATCACGTCCATTAGTCATCGTGAAGATTAATCTCAGCTAATTTAGATAGTATCTATTTTAAAACGAAATTTTTTTGATAGGTTATTAAATTGGTGTTTCTTTTTAACTATTACTTTGACGTTTTATAAATAGACCTTGTTTGCATAATTGTTTTTCTTTTTAAATTTAATATCATGAAATGTCATTCAAAGTCTATTTTAAAACAATGTTCAGTTTTACTGTAAGTGGTATAGATAATCATATAGCGAGTTGTCTATTTTTTTTTTTTTTAAAATAGCGTTTTAAAATGACAATTTCAAATTTGATGTAGCCTCAGATATTTTTGTTTCTTAGTACGTCGTGAGAGACAAAGAGTTTTACCATCTGAACTAAAAGGTGTTATCCAACTCAACAGCAGAAACAATAAAAGATTATAATGTTGTTTCACCAGATTTACTCTCTCTTCTTAAGATTAAAATACTGTCATAGAATCTATTTGCTTAGTAAAAGAAAAAAAAAATCAATAAAAAATATGTGCAATATTGCATTAAGCAAATGTACACATATATATATAAACTGATTATTTAATCACAGCAGAATAATTCATGCACACAAATTAATTAATATTAATGGTACGATACAATATATTTAAAGTGTAAATTACCTCTTATCAGATACATATAGAAATATATTTTCCAACATAAAAAAATATAGTGATATACTATTTTAGATATCAAAAATTCTTTCACTTCATCGAGGTGGATCACTAATCGTTAATATTGAAATCATTACAAATGCGGGTACTGTGGTATTAGAGCTGCGACATGAAGAATTATAATCGTTTAATCATTAAATTAATTAGGTTATTAAATCAAAAACATATTTTAAAATCTACATTAAAAAAAACAATTTAACAAAAAAAAAAAAAAAAACGAAAAGCATTAATGTGTATTTAAATCAAATTGAGTGTGTGTTTGCATGTGCATATTCTGCATAATCTATTTTAATGCATTGTACACGCTTACACTTGCATTTTTATATATATATATATGTAATATATGCGGGATTCGAACTCAAACTTTCACACGACCTACAACTCTCAATGCCATCTTATATTGCTAACTCACCTGATCACACGCATGTTGAAAAGATGAATAATCACCAATAACAGTATTTCGTGCTAAACCAGCACTCATCAGTTGGTTCAGATTACCATCTCCACACATATATGCAATTTGTACTCAGCTTTATATTAAGATAACCAATCTTCATACTTTAATGAGTGCTGGTTTAGCACGAAATACATATATTGGTGATTATTTATATTTTCAACATGCGTGTGATCAGGTGAGTCACAATATAAGATGACACTGAGAGTTGTAGGTCGTGTGAAAGTCTGAGTTTGAATCCCGCATATATTACATATATAAATGCAGATGTACGCCTGTACAATGTATTAAAATAGATTATGCAGAATATTCACGTGCAAACACACATTTAATTTGATTTTAACACGCATTTTAACTATTCTTCACATTAATGCTTTTCGGATTTTTTTTTGTTAAATTGTTTTTTTTTTTTTTTAATGTAGATTTTAAAATATATTTTTGATTTAATAACCTAATTAATTTAATGATTAAACGATTATAATTCTTCATGTCACAGTTCTAATATCACAGTACCCAAATGAGTTAAATTTAAAATGTAAATATTAATAGATTCAGCTACAGAAACAAAACACAGCAGATTTTAATTCAATTCACTATGACAATACACCACTGCATAATCATCTTGTATGGATTAGCACAACCATAAATATAACTTAAGAGCTAAAATATTTATGAATTAACGTTTACTTTTTACTCTTGAATATTGAATTATTTACTAAACAAATCGATTGTTTTCTTGGAGCATTTTATCCCATGATTGTATTAAGGTAATTGTTATTCAATTGATGATATAAAAAAAAGGTGAGATCTTCCACAAAAAGTATTAAATAAGAATCAAAATGCTATTTAGATCATTATGTAAATAAATTACTACCATTTTTATAATATTCTATAAACATTTCTAATAAATTTAGAGTCATAATGATAAATTGTGGAAATGCTCAATATGAAATTTTTGCTTCAAGTGACAATTCATGTTCGATCTGACCAAATACCCATTTGTTCATGTTTATTGTTAATTACAAAAAAGTCCATGACTTCAACATATTTTATTCCTATTTTTAAGAATATGCTTCTATATATAATAACATTTTTGAAGTTATACAGTAGATTTTTTCTCAAAGTTGGTCAGCTGCAAATGTTTTGATTATAATATATATCAATGCAGGAGAAGAATCCAAGAATTTAAAAACTGTCCATTACTTTTCTACAACTCTGTTATCTATTTAAAAGATAATTGGTGATCCTGTATTTTTTTATATTTCGCCATAACGATATCTTTTCACTCTGTTATCTAACCCTTTGATTTAAAGCCTTGAGTTCTTCTATATTTTTAAAAAATACTATATTATCAGCAAATCTAAAATCATTAATATTTATTCCAGAGAGACTTGAAATCACATGTCCTCATCCAATTTAGCTTGCTCTGACATTTTTAATGTGAATGTTGAAAAAGTTCTGTGTAACTCTTTTACCAATGTAAAATTATCTATTACACCATAACTCCTTTTTAATTTAGCTAAGCCTAGGATAAAGATATAATAAAATGAAATTTTTTGTTACACTCAATTTCTGTAAAATAGACATAGGGCTCTTTTTTTGTATGCTGATAATGCTTGTTTTATATTGCTAATATACATTAGAAATGATGCCTTTCATTTTTTATTTCTTTTCTAATCTCAGTTTATGTATTTGGGGAATTATTTTAATCTATATTGCAAAAAGTGTTTAAAAAACTTTTAATCATATGTGGTATCAAAGATAAGGTGCAATAGTTTTCCCACTTGTTTTTTTTTTTGATGGGAATTGATTTCTCCTAATCTGTAGACAATTAATTAGCTAATTTAAATAATTGTTATATGATAATATATTACAAAAGTTTATTGCCTTCAATTTTTAAAAAAAAAAGTATAGAAAGATATAACAAGAACTATAATAAACTAGGGAAACGTATTGCAATGACTACATTAACCAAACTAGAATAAAATTGTGTGCTTATGTAAAACAAGAAAGTCCATAGTGTCATTTAACTTTTACAATAAACTTTTTTTTCTGAAAAATATCATCTTTTCTAATAGTAAAACTCACTCCATCTCCATTCATATTTTTCTAATAAAAAAAATCACAATTGCATTTATTTAGAGTATTTTCTTCATAATGTTATATTTTCAGAAGTGTATGATAATTAGTTTGCTAAATCATCAAATCTAACATTACAAATTTGTTGGTTTTAACTTAGAATACTTACCACAACTGGGTTTTGCAGGAGATGGAAGCCTGTAACAAGGTATAATTCAAGAATATTCTGGATATAACACTGCTGTAAAGTAGCTTTGTATGGTCATGTTGTTTCACTGTCTATTTATAAACTCTTGATTAACTGTGATGGTACATAAAATTTATTTAAAAGATTCCCTTCTATAAATATGTAAATATCAGACTACTATGTATAAAAATATTTTCCCTCATGTTTTGTTACTGGAAGAAGATCAGTCTGTAATCACAGAATAATATTTTTAAAATTACTGTCTCAAAATAATCTTTATTGTTAAAGCACTTTATGAGTTTATCTAACAGTATAAAATAATGGTATTCTACTTTTAAGTATGTGTACCAATGAGCATTTGTTCATTTGGAAAAAGGTAAATATATTGGACAGAGAGGAAAAATTAAAAAAAAAATACTTAAACAAGCTGCTCACATTATAAATGCAAATGACCTCATGAATCCATCTAGTTTGATAATCCATAATGTTTGAAAACTATTTGTTAACAGTAGCCTTAAGAATGAAAAGAAATAGGATAACCTTCAAAGACAAATTTATAAAAAATGTATTAACTACTGCTCTGAACGAATTGACTAGTTGAATAGAGAACCATTTTAATTAAGTTTTCAAGAATCTAAAGGACACTACTTTGATTGTCATGTTAATGTTGTCACTGGTCATGCCAAAAACATGTGAAGAAAGAATTATAATACTTTTAAAAAGAGGAGAATACCATATGTATATGTGCATTACTACTAACAATTGAATGTTTGGAAATTTAAATAAATGTTTAACTAGGGGATGTGAATAAAGTAATATATGTTTTTTTTAATTAAAAATTTATTATTAAAAAAATACATTTATATTACTGATACCATGTGATTGATGAATATTTCTTCTTGTGTAATGTTTTTAATGTTTATTCCTACAGACTAATTTAAATTTGAATATTCAAAGTTAGATAGAATTCATCATTTTCAATTATTATTGATGAGGTGTCTCTAAGTTCAATCCAGTTTATCTGATCTCTAGCCTCTCTTCTCCACAACACATCAGAAAACTTCATTATTTCATCCATCCATCTCACATGTGTTAGCTTTTTGGGTCTTTTACGATCTTTTGGAATCGGTTTAAGATTTCAACTGTTCATCTATTATCATCTCTTCTAGCAATATGTCCAGTTCAACTCCACTTCAATCTCTTAATTCTATCAATGATGTAAATGATATCTGTTTGTTCTTTCACCTCATATTTTTCATTTTTAATCTCCAAATGTTTTTTCTACTATGTATTCTAGTCTCAGATCCATTAGTAAGGACTGGTAAAAGACATTTATTAAAAACCTTCATTTTCATATGTATATGCATATTCCGTTTAATATTAAGTTATTTCTATCAAAAACCCTCTAGTCAATTTTAATTCTATGATTAATTTCTTCCATTATGTTTCCATCTATAGTAATAAACTTACCAAAGTATATGTAGTTGTTAACTTCTTCTAACTCATCATTATTAATCTTTATTTTTTTCTTTTGGGAAAATCCATTGAACATTACTTGATTCTTATCAACATTTACCTTTAATCATACCTTATTATTTTTAGCTGATTACTCTTGCAACATTTCTTGAAGCTTTGAAGTATTCTTTGCAAACACAGTTACATCATCTGCAAAATATAGATGACTTAAAGAATTATTTATTTCAATTCCTTAAATTTTTATTTTAGCCCCAAAAATACTGCTTACAAATTTGCCATAAAAGTTTTAAAAATATGGCATCACCCTATCATACACCCTTCTCAATGTTAATTATTCTAGTATTATTATATAATATAATCCTTGCTGTTGTATTTTTATAAACATTTTTCAGAATATGATGATAGCATGGATCTATAACATGATGATTCAATGCTTTAATTACTGAAAAAATGTTTATAAAATCAAATGCATTTTCATTATCTATAAATCCAAGATATAATTGCACTTTATATTTATTGGTTCTTTCTATAACTTTCCTCAATCCAATCTACTAAAACCACTCTTAAATCCATCTTATTTTTTTGGTTGGCTATATTCCAATGTTTTTTATAGATGAGTTGTAATTATCCTGGTAAAAAAAATTGTATAGAACTAATAAAAGACTGATAGATATATAATTCCTAACATTTTCTCTATCAACTTTTTTTTTCATATTATCTGGTATATATTTATCTTTTAGATATTTAAATATTTAGATATTTGCCAAAAAAAAAAGTCTAATTCTACACTTGCTTCTTTTAAGATATTAATTATAATTCCATCATTATCTGGAATATTTCTTTACTTCATAGATTTAATTGCATATTTCACTTCTTCATTTAAAATCCTGAGTGATTCAGAAAATATAATAGTTGTAGGATATACCTTTTTGTGATTTTTATTACTATATAATTCGTGATAAAACTCTTCTACATATTTTATGACATCATTTTTCTTCTCAGTAATAGTTCTATCTTTTTTTTTCTTATTGCAGAAATAAGATTCCTAACAATACCAAGATGTTGTTTTACACTTTTCAAATATTTATTTTCTTCTACAGCTTTCTTACTAATTTACAAGTATATTTTCTTATGCTGCTATTATCTTTTTCTTACATTATTTTACAAAATTTTAGCTATTCAATTATTCTTAATGCATTTTTGTATATTTTCATATTCCATCTTTTCTGAATTGTCTTGTCTCAATAGAAATTTTACTGAACAATTCTTGCTTTATTGTATCAGCAACCTGTATTGTAGTTTTTAGAAGTGTATCCATTATCTTTTTATTGATTTCATTCAAATCTGAATCATATTTAAAATCTGTTAATATGTGGAAACAATTTGCAAGTTCTAATTTAAATTCATTAGAATGTTTTTGAAGGTTAGAAATACTGATTGTGAATACTATTTTTTTTAATAATTTTTATCTTTCTAGCTTGCCATTAAGATATATCTTATATATCACTAATCAATGATCACTTTCTGTGTTGAATTTATTAAAAATGTTACAATGTTAATATATATATATATATATATATATATATATATTAACATTGTAACATTTATATATATATATATATATTAGTAAAAATATAATCCAATTATTCTGTATCTTTATTTGTATGCTTCCATTTACATTTCAATTTAGCATTTCCTCAAAAAACAATTCATAATATATAGTTTTCCTTTGTCTGCAAATTGTATAAGCCAGTGTTCTTTTTCAATGATATTTAGTACCATAACCAAATTTACTCACAGCACTTTCAATTTTCAAGTGTTTACCAATTCTAGCATTAAATTTGAGGTGTCTCTTTTAAAATGTTTTTAGTCTGATCAAAAGCCTGTTGTGCATCCGCTTAAAAATCCTCTACTTTTTTATCATACTGACAATTTTTTATGACACAAGCCTAAATATCTGCATTTGGTATTTACCATTAAGTTGAATGACTAATATTGTCATTCTGTCTGTTTACATCATCAGTCTCCATAATGTTGCTTTTCCACTTATGATTTATAATGAATTCTACTCTATTTGTACTTTCAATAAATCAATTGTCTCTTCACCTTTTCTTCTAATTTTACAAAGTCCAGTAATGTCACATTTAATATTAGATAGTTCTTCTATTTCTTGCAATCTTCTTTCACTTGAAAATGATCTGCAGTTATAAGCACCTAATAAATTGGCATCATCAAATAGTTGCCTGGATCAACAATCAGGCAATTCTTAGCACTCTCTGCTTTGGATGACAACTAACTGATGTTTTGGCTGGTGACTATACAACCTTCTGAAAATAGGGACTATGATTTATTTTTGTCTCTCATAATTGGGAGTATTTATTTTAAAAAAGTTCATTTACACCCACATTCATTTTGTCATCAGTAAATTCAATTGATATTTCAATTAAGAGCTATAATGAAACTAAAAAGAAAGACCATGGTGTTTCTTAATCTCAAATTCTGAGGTAAAAAGTCATTAATCTGGATGTTATATGTTGGTAAGCAATAACAGTTGTAACCACAAGAAAGTATGGAGAATATATTAGAAATTCGCCCTGCTCAGTTCTTTAAAGGCTTCAAAGAATTAGGTATATATATATTTAAAATCATTTTCTCATTCTCAGTCTCAATAGATTTGTTTCATTTCAAATTGTTCTATAAGTGATTAAAAATATTTTTAATCATATTTAGTTCAAATTTTTGATAAATTAATGCTTTTCTTTACAATTTTTTTCTACTAGAAAGCAACTAGAGACAAACACTTAATCATCATCAATACTAATTTGACATTGTATATTTTAGCATTTCAAGATTAGATTTGTATCTTAAAATTTAATTAATCGTTTACAATATTAATATTCATTCTTTTCATTTTAAAAATATCAAAATAATGTTAAACACTACAAATCTGAAAAAAAAAAAAAAGAAATATTTATGATTTTTTTCTGAATATTACTATATAGTTAATTAAAGTGACTATAAAATAGTTTTCTTTAAAATATATTATACTAAATAAAAAATGTATTTATATTTTGGAAGTCAAATATTTTGGTAATCAAAATATTTATTAAATGGTTTAAAGTTGATAAAAAAAAAGAGAGAGAGAAAATTGGGAGAGAAATCATTTAATCAGAAGAATTATTGTGGAATTAATATATATATAAACTATAGTCTGAAAGTAAAATTGCATGTAGTTTACAAGATTAAAAGCATAAAAAGTATAAAATCGATTACTGAAATATCAGTAGCATATTGATGATAGTTATAAAATTGAAAATACAACTAAGTTCTAAAAAAACAAAACGTCTGTAAATATTGTAGTTGAGTGGTTTATCACTTTCTTTTTTGTTAAAAAAGCTTTATTAATAACAAACTGTGTATAAATATTAGTATATTTACATAAAATAAATGTATGTTACATAGGCAAAGTATTATAAAAATGCAACCACAATATTTATCTCTAATTAAGTGTTCTCCAAAAATGATAAGTGACATGTTTTAAAATTACACAGTTATGATAACTTACAGAAAGAGAGTTTCTCACTTAATAGGTAATATGATGATTGAGCACCTGAAGTGGAAAAACTGGGATGTGAATCATGGATTTTAGCTGATGTTCATCATTCTACCAGTAGCATAAAACTTTACATTGCCCATGTAATTAAAATATCTTGTCAACTACTTTTTGTCTTGTGAATAGTGTTTTTATTAGGATCATTTACGTAATTGTTAAAAAATACATATTAATTAAATAAACCAAATGGATAGGAATACTTTTTTTTTAAGTATCATAGCATCAACCGGGACGCGAACCCGCAACCCGGGCAACTGCCTGCAAGTGCAAAGCAGTCGCGCTGACCTCTCGACCACCAATGCAAGACAAGGAATACTTTTTAACTATACATTTTCTCAGGCATAGCTACAATAAAGAGTTATCATTTAGTTACAATAAATAGTTTTTAAAATAATATAAAATAAGTGTGGATAAAATTAATTAAGGATAAAGTAATAAAATGGAAAATGATTATTTATAATGGTCAGGTTAAAATGTAAGTTTTGTTTGTATATTTAATTATGTTTATAAATATGTGAACAAAATGTATTAATTATATATTTGGATATTGTAGCTCTGATGTGACTGCAGGGCAATCGAAACTATAAGAATAAAATTTTGATATAAATAATAGTATTGTTGAAGTATGTAAGAAAGTTATAAACGGTAGTTATAGTTTTATAGTTAAATTGCCTTATTCTGCCCATGGACAGATAATTTGACACAGAGTCAATATATAAAGAGTTAATACAAAGATGTTTATGATAGCAACAATTAAACATTTATTAATATTAAGAATCTGTAATTATTAATGAAGCGTTTAGATACTATACATTTTTATATAATCATTATAAAAGAAAAACAACTCTGCAAGAAAACTCTTAAGCTTTTATAAAAGTGATTTTGAAAAGAAAGTTATTGTATAGGTAATGGATCAAATTTCACACACAGAATAAAAGGAATTGCAACAGGGAACTAATAATAATTGAGTAGAACATTCATATAATGATTTTTTTTTTCTTTCAAATCACTAACAATAAATCCGCAACTAATAAAAGAGCGTATGTGAATCTGTGCTCTGACAAACAAAACAACTAAAACATTACTCATTTTAAAAATATATAACCTTCATAATCAAAATTACTTTTAAAAGTCAACTACAAATCTAAGGTTTCGTATAAGTAAACATCACATTTAAATCTTTTTGCTGGCGTATGTTTTATAAAAGTTTAGATGTGTTAACATTTAAAAAATGACTTTTTATATGTTATTAAAGTTGCGTTAATAAAAATTTGATGTAGCTTATTAGAATATATGTGTAGTCAATACTTAAAATGTTATAAATACTGGTCTCTGTTATCTTTCAGCAGACAATTAAACACTAAAACAAAAATATTTTTTTTAAAAATTATTTACATATATTGCTTTTTTAAAATAATATTATATTTTGTTATATATATAATAGAATGTAGAAGAAAATTTGAGCATTGTATATTGTGCTTTTATAAAAATTAAACACAACATTTTAATGAAGCCATGATATACGCAATACATTGCTCAAAGCCCCGCCACCCCTACATGCACTGTTTCGCACCAAATAGCTCTTACATTTTGTTGATAAAGTAAGATTACAATAGAAAACATATTGTTTATTGAACTGCAAATGTGCAGAAGTATTCAACATGCATATATATAATAACACATAGGTGTTTTTAATATATAACTTCACATATATAAATTAAGATTATAAAATAAAGAGAATTTTTTTAAAAAGTGTAATTATTAATAATATATTGAAGAACATATTTATATATTGTGCGCATAACTTACTCAAAAAATAAAATTAATATAAAAATAAATATCCTATAAACTGAGCACTAATTATATATATATATGTGTGTGTGTGTGTTGAGACTATGATCTGGAGCAAATGACGAGTGCTGGTTCAGTACAACATACATATATTGGAGATTATTTACCCTTTTCACATGTATATGGTCATGGGTATCAGTTATATGAAATAGAGTGTATAGCTGAAGAGAAATTGAACATTTGTGTTCTATTACCCTATAATTATAACTTTATTTTTGTCGATTAAAACTAATTATAACTTTATTTTTGTAAATAAAATGAATAATGAAATTCTGATTTTTATCGCAATCAAATATACTCTGGCTAGTATTCTTTTTCCCCCAATAACTTTGAATTATAATAATAATATTATTTTTTAGCAGTTTATACTTATTTTAGCTATTTTGAGGTTTTTATGTTCTTATCAACTTTTCAGATTCCTTTAATTTTCATAAAACATTTAGTATTATACCTAAAAGAATATTTTATTCCATGAAATATTATAAATTAAATTTGGAAATGATAATAAAAAATAAGTAATATGTATGTATTATAAGATGAAAAAATGTTATTTAACAATATTATCATGTTTAATATTCCCAGATGACAAAATGGCTTATGCCATATTGTAAAATTCATTAACCTGCTCAACAACAAACGCCATGATTCTATTTTTAATGAGACTTAGTGATCTTTTATTAATATTTCTCCATATCTGAACATTTTATTTTTACAATTAAACATTTTTCTATATCACATATTGATAATTTTAATATTATTTATTACAAAGGTAAATTTTCAAGTAATAAACATTTTAAAAGTTAATATTTGATGCTAGCAAAATATGAAAATAATTTTTTAAATGAAATTTTCATCTATAATAATAATGTTTGATGCCATTGAATGTAATTTATCTATTCAAAAAATTAGTAGAATGAAATATTAAATATTTGAATTTTATGTTATTAAAAGAAGGATATATAAAAAATTAGTTATCACCAAAGAAAGAAAATATAGTAATATACTAATAATTATTGTTAAAAAATTAAAAAAAAAAAATTCTTATTATTTTAACAAAGATGATTTTATTTTTCTGCTTGTCATAACAAAAGTTATTGGAAGTTTATGTCATCTTGGACAATTCATAAATAACTAGAAATAATGCAGTCAAGAGATTTAGAAAAAATGTCTAATGAAATGTCCAGAAAATAATGAGGTGAATTATTGTAATTATAGTTTTGTATATATCTGATTTGCCACTAATGTAAAAATGTTTTGCTAAAAAGGCACAATAGAAAATATAGATTACACTAAAATTCTGATGTTTGCAACACAGTGAATATCATTTAAAATGTGCATAGTCAATGTGTGTGCTTTATTTGAAGCAAATTTGCTTGTTATTATTGTTTAATTTTGCTTACTATATAAAATAATTTCAATGCTTAAAAAAGTTTGGAATATTTTTACAAAGCTAAAGATGAAAAAAGAAGATGACTAGCAGTAAGCTAAATGTATTTCATCATTGCAATATTCTATATACCACTGATAAAAATAAAAATGCAAACAGATTGTAAATCATTCTGAGTGAATTGTATTCATATAACGTCCAGATAACTTTGATAACTATATATATATATATATATATATATATGGCTGCTATTGGGTGCTAACATTAAAAATTATCTACATATTAATAAATAGGTATACAATACAAAGAAATAACGAAGAAGAGTTCAAAATTGGGTTCATAATCCTCCTTTATAGGACAATTTATTATTACATACACATTTCTGTAGAGGAAAGTTATGACCACAGCTTTAATGTCTTTGTGATTATTTCTTTCTATTATACATACAATCATTCTATCAAAACCTATGTTTTATAGCAATGCTACCTTGTGAATAAACATAAAGTCAGCATTTAACTGCATCATCAAAAGATAATCTCTTGATCATACACTGCAATGATCTTGTATATAGTACAATAAAGAATTATTCACAAATACACATAAATTTAAATTAGGGAATGATCTTAAAATGCTCATAAACAAACATAATTTAATTAATGTATAATTTAAATTTGATGTTCTTTGTTTAATAAGACTGTATTTCAATATACATAAGATCTTTGCAGTGCATGCTCAAGAGGTTATCTTTTGTCATGCTGTTAATTGCAAACATTACTTTTATTTACAAATTAGCATTGCTGGAAAAGCATAGCATTTGAGAAAAATGATTGACATTTTATATTTAAAAATTTCAGCTAGCAATATGCACTGGGTATATATATATATATATATATATATATTATATATATATATATATATATATATATATATATATATATATATATATATATATATATATATATATATATACACATGAAAGCAGTCAACACTTAAACAATACTATATCAATAATATTGTCAATATGTTGTCAAGGCAACCTCCTTGACAACAGTTTGAAATTGTTGACTGTTATTGATATTGTTATTGTTTAAGGATCAACTGCTTTCATTTATATACACACATTATTTTTAATGTAAACATGTGTTGTGTATATGTATATATTAAATGATATCAAACTCATCTCTTGGCAGTCATATAAATAGAATTTAAACCAAATGATCTATTTATATTTTTATGCTTATCAATGGCATAAAAATATTGTAATGACCTTAGTAAATTAAATTAAACAAAAATACATTAAAATTAACAATATTAACACAAATTATTAATACATAATACATGAATATGCTTTCACCTATAACATTTTTCAAGAATAAATAAAAATACATAAACCCTTATTACTTTAAATACATATACAACATTACCTATAATTCAAATGTATTTTATAAGCAATACTCACATAGAACTATGCCTGATTATTTTAGTAAACAAAATTCAATAAAATTATGGAGAGTAAAAAATTATCATGTGAGATGATAGGAAAAAAAACCTGCAAAGACAGTTTTAAAACATTTATCACAGAATTACTGCAAAACATACTCAACTCTCTGCAATGTTATGTTAGGAGTTTAATAGATACATTTTTTCTACTGAAAATAAGTAAAAGAAAATACTTTAAATATATCATAAGGGTGATGTGTTATTAAATAACAGTGACAAAAATTTACAACCATTAGGACTGAAAAAATAGAAATTATATCAAACTATAAAATAAATATTTTCTTTATTTTCTGAGTGTATCAATGAAGTGAATTATAAGATGTATTCCTGAAATATACAGCCTCATAAAAAAAAAAATCTTGTTGAGAAACCTTGAATAAAGTCATTATTGCCCTTTTCTTTTGAATCTGTCATATAGTTAAAACTGTGAACTGCCAATTCTATTGGAATTAAAATTTTTAATAATTGCTAAGTATTAGAAATATTTATATAAATTAACTTTCCACTTTTCATGGTGAAAAGAAAAAAATGCAATAAAATCCAGAATAGTTGTCAAGTATTGAACTTCAAGACCATTTCATCCCAAAAATTATATGGATAATAAGTATGCCTAGATGTAAATAGTAAATATTACAAGATCAAGATTTTATGGGAAGGAAATGTGGCAAACATCATTTAAGTGATTTTTTTTCCTTCTATTTATTAATATTTTTTTCTTCTGTTGAATGTAATTTTTTGAGGTGTAATGGTGGGAGGTAATTAATATATTTATTTTTGATAAAATTTGAGCTAAATAGACTATATTAACATATATATTACCACTATCACTTAGGGTAAAACAATAATCATAACTAAATAGCTAATTATTGTGTTTAGTACAATAGGCAGTGAATAAAGTATATATGGATATATTTATTCTTCATCACCTCTCCTAATATTATATTTGCTATAATTCCATAACCATTAAAAATATTATGATATCAATATGTATTTTTCTATTTTACCAATGACATGTTAATTTATTTTATTGGTATGTAAATTTAGTAGGATTCTGTATTCATAAATATACTCTATCTTTATTGTACAGATATAATTACATGTTTACATAACTGATCATCAATTATCTAGTTTTGAGATTTAATAATATACTCCTAAATCTAGTGACAAAAAATCAAGACAGATGTCACATGACTTAATTTAATAAGCTTGTATTTACAAATGTTATATATAGTGCTTGCAAAATAAGCTCCTAACAAGCTTTGAGAATATCCTCAACCCCAGAACAGTTTCTGGTTCTGATATTGACAGTGAGCTGCCAGGATATTCAAGCATTAGATTAAAAATACCAAGACAAGTCCAGCACTTTATCTAATGTATAACCATTAAGCAGAAAATCAGAAATTTTCAGACATCCATATGTCTTCCAATCCAGCTATCTAACTCAAATAGTCATATGGGACTGAATTAAGTTCAGATACACCATATATTAATAGCTTTAGCAATATAAAGTCACCAAATCCTTAATAGCAAAAAATAAAATGGATGTTTAAAATTTTCAGATTTTCTACTTAATGGTTATACATTAGATAAAGTGCTGGCTTGTCCTGGTATTTTTAATCTCATACTTGAATATTCTGGCACCTCATCACTGATGATGCCAGAAGCAGAAACTGGTAAAGGGATGAGAATATTCTCAAAGCTTGTTAAGAGCTTATTTTGCAAGCTCTATATATAACATCTGTAAATACAAGCTTATTAAATTAAGTCATATGACATCTGACTTGATTTTTTTGCTGTTTTATTTTTTTGCTATTAAGCCTTTGGTGATTTTATATTGCTAAAGCTATTAATATATAGGGTATCTGAACTTAGTTCAATCCCATATGGCTATTTGAATTAGATAGCTGGATTGGAAGACATGTTATCTCTGAAAATTTCAGATTTTCTACTTATTGGTTATACATTAGATAAAGTGATGCACTTGTCCTAGTATTTTTAATCTAATTCTTGAATATCCTGGCACCTCACTGATGATGCCAGAAGCAAGAAACCAGTCTGGGGTTGAGGATATTCTCAAAGTTTGTTAATAGCTTATTTTGTGAGCTCTATATATAACATTGGTAAATACAAGCTTATTAAATTAAATCATGTGACAACTGACTTGATTTTTTGGTCATTTTATTTTTTGCTATTAAAGTTTTGGTGATTTTATATTGCTAAAGCTATTAATATACAGTGTATCTGAACTTAGTTCAGTCCCATATGGCTCATTTTTAGATAGCTGCATTGGAAGACATATGGATGTCTGAAAATATCAGATTTTCTACTTAATATTTATACATTGGATAAAGTGTTGGGCTTCTTCTGGTATTTTTAATCAAATGCTTGAGTATCCTAGCACCTGGAATTATTTTACTATTTAATTTCATGTTACTGGCTTATTCAAATTACTCTCAGTTTAATAAATTGTTAAGAATAATATATATTATCAATAAAATAATTTATTATTTAAATATTAGTAAATATTTTCATGGCATTAATGGTTTGTTTCAACCTGGTATTTTTAATCTAATGCTTAAATATCCTGGTACTTCTCTGACAATGCCAGAAGCAGAAACTTAACTGGGATTGAGGATATTATCAAAGCTTGTTAAGAGCTTATTTTACAAGCTTTATATATAAAACATCTGACTTGATTTTTTTGTCATTTTATTTTTTGATATTAAGGCATTGGTGATTTTATATTGCTAAAGCTATTAATATATGGTGTAACTGAACTTAGTTCAGTCCCATATGGCTATTTGAGTTAGATATCTGGTTTGAAAGACATATGTATGTCTGAAATTTTCAGATTTTCTACTAAATGGGCTTTCTGGCCCCTCACCGACAATGCCAGAATCAGAAAACGGTCTGGGGTTGAGGATATTCTCAAAGCTTGTTAAGAGCTTATTTTGCAAGCTCTATAGATAATATCCTAAATCTAGTTATGATTATTAATATACTAAAAGCAGAATAATAGTTAGTGATGTTTTTAAAATAATCAGCTCTGGTATATAGCTATCACATGGCATTTATGGGATAGGTTTTGACTTTCCCTAATGTTTATCAATAAATCTTTCATAAACAATTGTTCTGTGAATAACCAAAATTATTGATAATATATATCAAATTATATATTATTTGATCATAACATGTTTACTTAAGGCTACCTTTTCATTAAAAATTTTTAACAGATTTTTAAATGACATAATTTGGTAATATACGTGAAGTGCATATATATATATAATTTCAATATATATTAATTGCAGTTTATATTACTATATATATATATATACTGTATTCAAATTTTAGTCTTCTTATTAGTATGTTATTTTTAAACTTTTTATATTTCTTTATTTAGCCATAATATATATGTAGGTATATGTGTGGATAAAATATATTACATTTCATTAATTCTAAATTGATTTCAAATAAATATGTAATTTAAACAAAGTTTATAAAATATTTAGAAATATTTTAATGATTACCAGATGCAATGTTATTTAATAATAAGGTGGTTGGAATGACTTATTTTTATACAATTAACTAATTTATCAATAATCAGATTGTAAAATTAAGTGATTGATATTTTGACTAGCCAAAATATTTTCATTTCTTTTTATTGTAATCTCTTTTAAAGCTAATTCTTGCCAAGTTTATGATTAGTCAGTAAACCTTGAACTACGGAGAAGTTTAGAGCTAATCTTCTGCCAATGGAAAATGAATGAACTTGAACCATTACGAAAAACTGATTTGATAAATGAGGTAGCTCAATGGATTATAAAAATGAGTCTAATTATAATATAAAAAAGAAAATAGAATGTCATATTTGTTTGTATAATGGAAGCATAGAGAAGCATGCCATCCACTCCACTCTTGCCAAGCTGGCTGAGTGCAGGCTTAGTTCTATCATAAAGTGCAGTAAAGCTATGATGGTGTATTGTAAAACCATTCTATTGCTCATTGTTTCCAGTTACATGCAAACTGTCTGTTGTTTAAATTAAAGTGTCTTATAGTCTTGGGGAAGAGACCATCCATATTCCACAAGGAATAAATGCCACTCAGTGAAGGAAGTATCCTCAAATTCTGCCTGTGTAATAGTCACTGATACCACTAAATAAACTAAAAGAATCAATATCAATGGAAATGTATATCAAAGGATGCTAAATCAGCAAGAGTAATTTCAGAGAGGCTTTTCAGAATATTGACAAACAGAGCTATGTTTATACTAACTGTTCTGCAGAGAGTTTGCAGGTATCTGGATTCATAACACAGATTGTCAAAAATAAAAGAGGGTAATTTGTGTGAATTTTATTTATTTGCTCTTATGATTTTGTTGAACTAATAACAAGGTATTTAATCCTATATATGTGTAATTAATTTATATTGAAAATTCTTGTATAAAATAATGTGATTTATTTGGCATAGATTTATGTTTTAGAAAGCAGAATGATGAGGAATTGCCCAATTTTATTATTTTTGGTTTACTAGATGCATTAACCATTCAGATGTCTATAATAAAAAAAAAATTAAAAAATGATAACATTCCCTTGCCATTCACTAGATGTTTCTCTTGTAATTTGTAAGTTTACTTAATTATTGTAAAGAAAGAGTATAAATAATAATCATTTCCACAAGCTTGGAATGTATGTGTTAGGAGAAGGATCAAAAGACATTAGCAATTTAACCTTTAGCACAAATAATGCTGATATTAATGGCCTCTGGATAGTGTAAAGGCTGTGTAGATAGATTGAATAAATTAAGAAAGTTTGTCTTTATCATTATAAGAATCTATATTTTTAGTCAAAATTTTACTTACAGGTCTAGGATAGTCAGGCATGGATGTGGATATTTGTGTGTCAGGTAGGCAAAGTATTAAATTTTCTTTAAGTGCTTTCATGAGCTTATGTACTATTATTCAGATTGTTTTATAAATGTGTAAATCAGGGTTGTACCAATGCATTACTGAAATCCATTATTGATATTCTGAACATTATTTAGCTATTTGTCTTATTCCTATCATGTATTATATGTTATGTATTTTTTATTGCCCTGAAATGAGTGTAATACTATTGGGTTTTCTGCCCCTTGCACTTGATGACATTATTATTATTTATTGAGTAGATGCACATTCCTACCATTTTGTTTATAAGTTCTCAGTCTCTAATGCCAGATAGATGCATAATTCCTACCAGGGGCATATGGTGATATTTATTCTAATATTATTACAAGAATTGTTAAAAATCATCTAGAGTCCATGGCATTATTTCCATTACACCTCGAGTATTCACTTGCATCAGCATAATCTAGTCACTTAGTATGATGTTCCAAGCACTACAGCCTGAAATGATCTATATTAGTCTCATCTTCCTAATAGTGTATTTTATACAAATTATTTTTAGTATATCCTTAAGCTTGTGAGTGTGCAGTTATCTGTATGAGTACCATCAGAAATGATCTCTTAGTCAGCCATTTTGTCATCATGGGTAGGATTAATTTCTCTATTTCATGACATATTACTGAATTGACTTTTTTTGAAACTACATTATTCTATATTTGTTTGCTATTTTTGATACTATCTAAATGTATACATTTTAAAAATTAAATTATACATATAGTTTATGTACATAAATCTTAAATCCATATAAATGCAGTTTTATCATTAACCAGGGTTTTAGGTATCCACAAAAAGATTTAATACTAAATGCAGTGAATACAAGAATATTATTGTATTATCAAAAGTTTGTAAAATTAGTATTTTTAATTAGCATTTCACTCAGTTTGGAAGCCTTTATATTGCAAATTTGTCTTTTAGTAACATAAAAGAAAAATGCAAAGTATTATACTTGAATATATGATAATATACTTTCATCCTTTTTTTTTTTCAATGCATTTTCAAAATGACAGAGAGACGAGTAGTTTTTTGACTTTTTTTATTTTATTAAAAGCTTTTTTTTATAGAAAAAATAAATAAAGAATGGAGATTTCAAGTACGAAAATTTTCAAATAAATTGATAGATACTTTCAGAGTAAGTAATTACATTTTTAAATATTAACTTATATTGTATTGAAATGAATTATCTCATACTAAATGGAATTGTCTTGATAAATTAATTTGAATTAATTTTTCAGAAAGTAAAACTAATAAAATGAAAAGAAAATGTATCACTATACAAATATGTTTGTGCGTATATATAAATGATCAATCATAATTTGTAACATATTTGTTATTTCAAAATTACGATAGATTAATGTTATTATTAACTAAATAGTTAAAAAAGTATTACAGAACCTAATATAATTTTGCTAGAAAAGAAAGACCCCCCCCATCCCTAAACGGTTATTATTTTATATTTTGGATTAAAAACGAAATAAAGTGATATTTTTATTTTCATATAAAGAAATTTTTAGAAATATATTTGGAAAATAGTACAGTAATTTAAAATTAATACAAAGAAGTCTTATTTTAAAATCTACGTGATGATTATATAATCACTGTCTTTTTTTTTACGGAATGATAATTGTTATGTAATCAGAAGCTATTGTGAAAACTGCATCGGAAAACAAGTGTTTCTTATGTGTGATGCAACTGGTTGAATGAATTATTATTAATAATAGTAAATATTAAGGTTGCAAATAAGTAATATAGAAAGTTATAATTTACTTTATATACATATATTATTTTTAATTTAATGAAGAAAATGAAGCTGTTGTATGTAATATTCTATTTTTTTAAATCAAAAATAAAAGCTACCTTTCATCTGAACATTTATTAAATTCACTACACTTGGTCAGACAATACACTTCAGATTTAAAGTAAAAAGAAAAAAAAAGTGCTATTATATTACAAATACCCAATAAATACCAAAATCAAAGTATTTTAAAAGAATTTGAAAAACGTAATATGAGAAGAGTTGCAAATTTATCTTTTGAAAATGAATCTTGACAATTATTTTTGAACTGCTGGATCTGCAGAAAGGAAATAGAAACTTAAATTTCTAACTTAATAAGTTTGCCGCAGTGGTCATTAAAAAACTCTTTCAATTTTTACAATCAAGTAAATTTTAGAAGAGGTTGCATGACACTAAAATTCAATTTGAAAAAGATTTCACAATAAGGGGAACATAATACTTTGGTGTCTCTTGTTATCAAGAGATTAAAAAAATAATCAAATGAAAATTTAATAATAAATACAGTATAATGTTATACAAAATGAAATTCGCTTATAATTTATCATATTATCACATCTATATAACGATGCAAGCAAATTGGCTTAACTTCAAAATCTTAGGGCTGTTTCGAATTTTAGGGTATTAGTTTGATAATAGCATTAAAGAGATAAAAGTATGTTCTAGTCAATCGTCGGTGGTTGAGAGGTCAGCATAGCTGCCTTACAAGCAGTTGTTCCGGGTTAACGGGTTCGCTTCCTGGCCGATGCTATGACACATGAAAAAAAAAAAGGATATTCTACATCTGTTAGAGTAATAAAAAAAAAGATCAACTTTTTAATAAAAAATGGCTACTAGGCAAAAACGATTTTAGAATGTGTTAGTCGTGCAGGACAATCATCTGATAAAAAAAATTAGGTAAATATATGCTATTAAGAACGTATACTGAAAATATCTGGGAAGGTTATGTTGTGTATTGGTGAATCATGTATATTAATGAAGAAGTTGTATTTAGAATTTCATATAGTATAAAGAGTCATAATGTTTTTACCTTGAGATTAGGCTTAATAATTAGTAATATATAGTTAGGAGTTCTTACTTTTCTAAAGTACTATTTGATTTGCCATAAAATGAAGTAATAATGTTCAATTACAAATATGAAAAGAAAAGCTTGTTATGATGGTAAAAATCGCAAATACCATATTCACAATTAGATTTTTTAAAAATTATTTATTTAATATGTAAATAAGCATTTATTTTTATATAGTGCATGTTTACAATTGCATTACATTCAAATATCAGTCTTTCAAGCTAATTGTGCATACGCTTTTGTGAGTGTTAATAATAATAAACGAATACTTTCTCTCCAATACAAGATATAGTATTTATGCAGGAATAAAATGAATCCACCTATTCCTGCAACTCAAATGCTTATATATGAGCAAATCTGAAGACTGGCAAGGAAAGCATGAGGATAGAATGCTCACTTTAAATTACTATATACGATGTCTGAATGAATGACATTGGTGAAATTGTCTAGAATTTACTAAACATCACTCTAATTGAAACTTAATCATCTGTAAATAAACATTTATTTTTATATGTGTAACTAATTATTTATTTATCTATTGGAATGTTTTTATTTGTAATTGTCATACAGGAAGGACTCCTGTCACATTCGCTGTATAAATTAATTAATTTGCAATTAATGTTATTAATTATTTATTTAATATAAGGATTTATTAATGACAACTAATTTTCACAGTTATTATAAAGAAATATATGGTTATTTCATATAAAAAATAGATTCATTAATGGCTTTATCCAATCCTTCAATTCTATCATTGTTAATTTAGATTAGTTAGAAAGTAACTGCATTGCTTATTATGTTTAAGCATAGCTATATGTGGAAAACATCATTAAGTTCTATCTTTGCTGTAGTTAAAATTACAATTACCATGGTGATTTTGTAAGATCAAAGCTGTTTTTTTTTATTTGATCTGAAGTAAAGCATCATTGGGGGTAACAATGATTAAGCATTCTTTGTACAATATATATATATATATATATATATATATATATATATTGTACAAAGAATGCAACCAAAAACCAATATATATATATATATATATATATATATATTGGTTTTTGGTTGCACATCAAGAAAAGATAGTTTAATTT
Organism: Epiperipatus broadwayi; assembly: GCA_028023455.1. Classification (NCBI taxonomy): domain Eukaryota; kingdom Metazoa; phylum Onychophora; class Udeonychophora; order Euonychophora; family Peripatidae; genus Epiperipatus; species Epiperipatus broadwayi. Next base: position 22,469,111 of record JAQFVV010012396.1, on the reverse strand, counting down.
GATGATATCCAATATGGTAAACCTATATCTTGGATTTTTAATGTCTGGATCTATTTAAGTTTTTTTTTTAATATTGTCTCTGAGGCAACTAATCTTTTAATATCTAAATGAAAAAATATATAAAAAGGTAAAAAAATAATAATGTAAGATATAGTATGCTAGCAAACCTGTAATATTTCTAATGTTAATATTTCTATGAGTATCTGAAATTTAGTATTCATTTTTTCTTCAAATAAGAACAAATCATAAATAATAGAATATTCTAATAATAAACAACTATCTATAGAATATTTGAAATACAGTTTCAAGAAGTTGTACCTAGTTATTCAGTAAGATTGCTTTTAAAAATGATTATACGTGTAACCACTTGTAAATGAAAAAAATTGATTAGGCTATCATCCATGACTGCTCTTAAGTAGTGTAATGAGATATTTTGGCCTATTATTTTAAAGATTATATATTATTAACAAGATTTTTTTTCTTGGATTAAACATAGAACTTATTATAACCTTATTAAGAACTTTTCTGTTTCTGGAAAGGATCTACTTTATGAGTTGAGATAATATTATGAGCATAGTCAAATTTTGTATATTCATATTTTTTTTAGATAATTGATAAATATATTAAATAAAGTTTGGAATATATTAAATAAGAAAGGTGAAGCAATTGAAGTTTGTGAAAAGTTTTTTTTTATTTTTATAAAATGTTATATTTATTTAAACTCATTTGTATTTCTCTATTTTGTCGATATAAATAACATGTCTGTTAATTAGCATTGGTGGCCTAGTGGTTAACATAGTTGCCTTCCAAGCAGCTATCTGGACTGGGTTCACTTTCCGGTCAATGCTTTGACATATGAAAAAAAAATAGAACAAAAATTGTAATCATAACAAAAATAATAAATATAATAGTAATAAACTATTATAAACAGTTTTTCAATCCACAGAAAGTACTTTCAGTTAATTTTTTAAATCTGCCTCAACTACCATTAAATTAAAAAAAAAAACAAAGTGGAAACAAAACTCATAAATTCACATACCATGAATCCCATATTTTAATGTTAGCGGCTTGTCTATTTATTAAATGCATTTTAATCCTATTTATTTATTTATATATGCTCTTTATTACATATTGGTAAATACAAGTTATATATGTTATGTGATATGTGACTTGGTTATATTATTATTATAATTTTGGCTATTGAAACTTTGGCTATAAGTATATGGAGGATTTGAATTTAGTTCAGGTCCATATAGCTATTTTAGGTGGAGAGCTGAATTTGAAGACATTAGATGTCTGAAAGTTTTGGATATTCTTCTTATTAGTTAAGTATTAGATAAATGCTTGGCTAAAGTTAGTATTTTGAATCAGGTATCTAGCTCCTCGCTGAAGTGAACTATAGCTCTAAACCAATCTGGGGATGGGGACAATCATAGATAAAAGATATGAATGCTTTTCCTTATAGCATTTATCATATAAAAATAATAAAATAAGCTAGTTTAAAAATACTGTCATGCTCTTTATTATATATATATAATATTATAATTTAATGTCTGTATTTCTTCAAATCAATATATATAATCTTATAATTGAATATTTATAAATACAGTAATTAGATATATGTAAAATCGAAAGCGTTCCTAAGTGGATAAAATTTTTAAAGTTCTACTTTACATATATCTAAATACTGTATTTATAAATATTCAATTACAAGATTATATATATATATATTAAAAAGAATATATATTTGTAAATTATATATATATATATATATAATCATAATAAATATAACGTAATAAACTATTATAAACAGTCATTCAATCCGCAGAAGTACATAATTTCTTAAACCTGTCTTAACTGCCATTAAATTTTAAAAAATTATGGTTAATGGCAGTTGAGGCAGGTTTAAGAATTTAACTGAAAGTATTTGCGCAGATTGATAGACTATTCATAATAGTTTATTACCATTATATTTTATTATTTTTATTATGATATATATATAGTAGCAAAAAACGACACTCTTAAATAAAACTAGTTTCCAATATGACCACTAAACACTTCAAATGCTGGAGAAGAGAGATGTTACAAGTTTTTAATGTTTATCTCATTTTCGACAACTTTTGATAACACAGTAGGATGCCACCAGGTTATATCATAATCTGGAGGATGATATACATCAAGTTTAAATTCCCAAACCTCTTGGAAATATTTTATTTATATATGGACTTTTCTTTTCTACAAGAAAGTACAGCAAGCATATTTTCAGTCATCACTTCAAAATAAACTAGTAAATATATATTACTTTTGATGGCCTTTTCTTATCTTTTTTATTTTGGTCCATAGGCATCACATAATGTAATTATTTTTTGTATATCATTATTCTCTCTGATCTATGTATTGTATGAAACATTAATAAAAATTTAAACAAGAGATAATACTGATTTAACAAATATTGCAATAAAATTTATTCATACACAAAACAGTTACAAAATTAAGATTAATAATTTTTTAAATACAAGCATAATTCATATACCTGGAGTGAATATAATAAAGAGGATTTGAACACACTTTCAAGTTTTCTCAGCTATACATTCTATCTCAATAACCAATACCCATGACTACACACATGTGAAAAAGGTAAATGATCTCCAATATACCTATTTCATGCTGAATCCACATTCATCAATTAGTTCAGATTGTCAGTTCCCATATATATATATATATATATATATATATATATATATATATATATATATATATATATATATATATATATATATATATATATATATATATATATATATATTGTGCCATAACAATTTAGTCACTAGCTAAATTTATAGTAATGTGCATGTAGAAAAGGTAAACCAAAAATCATCATCACAATTTTATATAACCATAAAAGAAGCTGTAGGGCATCCAAGTTCAAACCCTACAAGGTCCAGTTCTAAAAGCTTTAAACAGAGAAAGAATGGGTCAACAATTACATGCTTTACTTGTTTGTGTGTTGATAGAAAGGTAATACACACATTTAAACTATTTAATATTTAATTTTTCTTTAAAAAGCAAAGTTATAATGCATACATATAGGCAATGTATATGTAAATTATTTAATTGTTTTATATTTCAAATATTAAACATTTTTAACTTTCTTTAAAACTAACCTATGCTTGATCAATTCTAATATTTTATTCTATACTTTTATTTTGCTTTTCTTTAATTATAATTGGGATTTAAAAGTTACAGACTTAATTAAATAATTGGGTTATAATTACTAAGCTAGCAATCATATTATTTAAGGTTAGTTTATGAATGATTTGAAAGAATGAAGGATGTGTGTACATTACATACAAAAATTTACATTTCCTAAATATTGAAAGAAAAGGAAGTATTAAATCTGTCAAATTATTTTTTTTTGTACAATTTTTTGTTAAAAGAGGAAATCTGTTTAATCAGATATCGATCTTTGTAGCAATTTTTTTTTGTAAATGATTGTTTCACTTTGGAAGCTTATAATGGGTCAGAGCTCTAAATTTTGAAATTGTCTTATCTCAAGATCTAAAGAAGGAAGCTCAAAGATTTGAAGTGTTACCTGGATGTTAAAAGAAAAAAAAAAGAAAAGAAAGGAAATAAGGATTGAGTCTATTTTTTTTTTTAAACAAAAGTGTCTGGAAAAAAGGATTAAACTTTTCAGTTGAAAAATAATTTAGTTGAAAATAAATTAGAGATCTAATTAAAACAAATTTGTCCAAAAATAGCAAGTGATGCTATCTCTGATTGGTTAAGGTAGCTAAAAATTGGATATAAAAAGCTGTCTTGAATTATTATTAGGATTATTGTTTATGATTCAGATTATTAAACTATCCAATTGAATGCTGAAAATATAAGAAATGTCTGGCTAGAAAAATTATATGTAAGTCCCATCGGTTCCGGACCATCTGGGGAAGCTGCACATCACATAGGAAAGAAAAGATGTCTAAAATAATATTCTACACCTTTCAACTGACCAGAGAAATAAGATGTTTTTAATAGAAGGAAGAAAGCATTCACCTGCATTCAAAGAAGATGAATTAATCTACTGATAAATATTAATCATCAAGTCCAATTAATTGTTACAACAACTGATTTTAAACTCAAGAAAATTTACAAATGTGAAAACAACTGCTGTATTTCATCCACATGCTTGACAGGAAGAGAAGAAAAATTAGTATAATGATTTCCAAATTATCCACTAAAGCAAATAACCTCAATAGAGTCACCATCATCAAATAGTTATACACCTCAAGAAAGAGATTGTTCCCAGTAAGACGGAAATGGTAGCTGCAGAAATATAAACCTTATACAAGACAAGTTTGAACCCTTGGAAATTCACCACAAACAAAAGATCGGTAATATGACTTTTTATATCTATTTTCTTTATGATATCAGTCTTAATAAACATTTTAGCAATAAAGTGGTATATTTTATTTAAAGAACTTTTAAAGACTATTCAGATCAATTAATAACAAGAATGTCTTACTAATAATAACTTTGAACTTCATAAATGATCTTGAATGTATGAAAATTATTTGTTTATTAATTTTACAATATTAATGTGTAAAACAATTTTTTTTTTTTTTATGGTATTATGATTTTAGTTTTAATTAATATATTATTATTTTGGTTTTAAATAATATTTTGTTATCATGGGATAAAACATGCACATACATAATGATATTTTATATGTGTATAATTGTGAGTGAATGTGAAATAATGAGTAGTATTAGAATATTGGATTATTTTGTTTCAAGTTAAGTATAGCATTTTTGAGGTAGAAGAACGGGGGAGGAGATAATGATTTAAAACTCTTTTCTAAAACTTGCTCTTTCAATTTTACTAACATTTTTTTTTTACATTCTATTTACATGTTGGATTTTTAAAGTATGTGTGCTAATGAGCAGATAATATTTTTTGTCTTGAAATACTTTTCATGGTCAATGTGACGTCCAACTTAATACAAAATACATTTGAAGGGAAAGGGGGAAGAACTTAAAATTAATCTGAGGATTGTTATATAATCAATTATTATTATTATTATTCATGTCAATTTTCATATTTATCTAGAAATTTTTATGTATATGTTAGAAATGTAGTAATAAATATTAGTTTGTTTTATTAAACGAGGCGTATATATATTATTAAGTGTAGTCTTAATTAAGTGTGATTATTCATCATCATCAATGGTTGAATATTAGTTATTTAAGATATAAGTAAATATGCTAAAATTAAGCAATAATTATGAATTTCTTTGTAAAAATTAGTTTTATGTTTAGGCTTAGTCCTAGAGCTGTAGTTGAAACCCTTGTCATTATTGTTATTATTATCATCATCATCATCATCATCATCAACATTTTAATTAATGAGCTGTTTAACTGTTTAAAGGCCATAAATAAATATTGATTTTATAATATTTAGTGATTTCTTAGTATTATTATAACCACATCCTGTCATCTATTTCATGCAAGGATGAGTGAATTGCCATCCTAAATTAGTTATATATAATCTGAGCTAGTAAACTTATAAAAATATTGAAACACATTTGTTATGCTAAGATCTAAGAAGTGATTTATGTCTAATATACTCCACTTTGGTTTAAAGATGTTTTACTTTTACCTAAATATTAGTGCGTATAGTGATATGGCTCAAAAAGCAAAATCTTCCATTTTATTAGAAATAAAGTACCAAAAAGGGGATTCAAACCCGGTACACATGAAAGGTTATTAGATATAACCGTGTCTAGATTCAGATAATCTAGTGGCGCCCTGCTAGACCATATTCACTTAGTATTTGATTAAACATTCACTTAACATCAAACCAAGAAATGAAAGTGGATAAGATTACTGTCTGTATACCTGAGTCAAAATACTAGTTATTAACAATTTGCTTATAATTTTTGATATTTGAACTCCTTCACTTATATGGTAATAGTTATATTGTAACCATCTATAGTTATTTGTTCTTCATTTAATTTTGTTACAATGGACTCCCTTATTATGTTACAATATATATATATATATATATATTGTAATATATATATATATATATATATATATATATATATATATATAATTAATGCTCGATTTATTTTAAGATAGCAAATGGTATGGATGACTGAAAAGTTGGAGGAGGGAGTAGATTGAAACCTGTCCATTAAAGCTTGAAAATTTGCTATTTTAATAGAAACTGAGCACTGATTGTATATGTGTGTGAGTGATCTGGACCAACTGATAAGTGCTGGTTCAGCATGAAATATGTACATTGGAGATCATTTATCTTTTCCACATGTGTGTGTTTATATATACATCAGTTATATGTGATAGTGGATAGCAGAAGAGAGCTTGAAAGTCTGTGTTCAAAATTATCCTTAATGGATAATTCAACATTTTGAATTTTACCTTCTTATCAATATCTACATAATCTTGATCTTCATTTTATATCATTTGAATAATTTCTTTTACCAATTTCAAATTTCAATCATATTTTCCATTTTCTTACACTAATTATATGATTGTCTTTAATATAATTTGCTCAGTGTCATTAGCACATTACACATATTATTAGAACTGTAATTTATGTGTATGTGTGTTCATGAGATATTATTTTGGAAGTCGACCTGAATAACAAATAATTTTCCTTAATGATACTATCTTTATAATAGTACTAAAAGGTCTTAATTATAAGAAGTAGGCATTTAAAATCATCATCATCTTAATAATGTAGTTCATAGTGCATGTAGAATCAATAAAATTACAAAGAAGGGATGCAATCACTCATTAAACAATACTCATTAAATAAAATCACATATGTAAAAAAGAAAATTCTAAACTCTTAATCACAATACAAAGTTAGTCTTAAATTACTTTTTGGAAGACAGGTATAACAGGGCAAAATCAACTGCATTAATGCAATATTTACATGCAATGCAGTTTTGTAACTTAAATGCGTATAGGGTATAATGATGTCATTCATCAGAAAAGTAATATTTTATGGTATAATTATGGACCCAGCATTAAAAGAAGTAAAACAATTTTAAATAATTAAATTTTCTTTATCTCTTAGTCTTTCCTAAAATTATTAACTTTTTATTATCTCTAATCTTTTGTCATCTGAATTATTGTCACTATCATTATTAGTAGCTTCCACTCTTTCTAATGCTGTTAAAATATTGATACAAAGTTCATTTCAGATGAATGTTAGGAACCCTTTCCTTTAAGCATGAATTTGTATTTTGATAATGCTTTTAAAAAATCCAGACACAGAATTTTCTTTGACTGCTTAAAATTTTTATATAATGAATGAGGTGATAGTTGAAATATTTAACATTTGGAGGAAAATTGCCATTTCTGCTAAAACATGTGCAAAAACTTTATGCAGCGATAACAACATGAAAAAAGCAATACTGCACAAAATTTTTTAGGCCAATGAAGTTCAATTAAGTGCATTCATTAGAAAAATTATAATCAGATATTATAATAAAATAAATTTGAGTTTTATCATTCTAAGAATTTATATAAAAAAATAGAAAAATATTCTCAGATCACGAATAATGGTGAAATAAAATTTAGATACTAGAAGCAGTAAGATATTCAGTAAATTGCAAAATAAGTGGAATACAATTTACATTATGTGAGATAAATTCAAACTAATTTGAATTTTGAAAAATAGAGACATATTTAGAAAGATACTAAGAAAGGTATCTGTTCAATTTAAATAATAATATAAATTTTGGGCATTTGAACATTGATATCAATATAATTTACCACATGTAGCCATTAAGGAATAATATTTAAATATCTATGAAGAGCACCTGCTGCAGGATATGTTATCTGTAACTGAAAACCAAATTCAATAACTAAATCCACAGAAAGCATTTTTTTAAATCACATAAATTGGAATGGCTAATATGAAATAGACTCAACTGTAAATAACATGGCTATATTATAATTAATATTATTCCATAATGCAAATGGATTATGTAAGTGTTTGATGACAAATTAACATAATATATATCATCAGCAATATACTATAAATTACTATTAATGTTAACCTTTTTTTCTCTTTAACTTCATTACATTTAAATAAAACATGATTTTAAGTAGTTACATATATTTAAATTATCAATGTTGACCACAAATTATTCTGACCCTCATGTACAGGACATAATTTATTTACATACATATAGGAGGAATGGGCAGATCTTAAAGCACTTTATTTTGAAATATGATTTTTTTTTTTTACAGTACAATCTTTTTTATACTTGAATTTATATATGTAATATATAGGAGGTTTGAACTCAAATTTTCACATGACGCTCAACTTTTATTCATGCTATCTCATACTGCTGATACACTTGATTACATACGTCAAAAAGATAAATAACCACCAATAAACATTTTGTGCTAAACCAGCACTCATCAGTTGGTCCAGATTACCATCTCCACACATATATACAATCAAAGCTCAGCTTATATTAAGATAGTCAATGTTCATTTTTTAATGGACAGGTTTCAAACAAACTCCACCCCACAAACTTCAGTCATCCATTTCATTAAAAATCTAATGATGGAATGCTAAATCCCCTATATATTACATATTTAAGTGCAGGTATGAAAAGTCTTTACTCTAAAAAAAATTCATATTTCAAAATAAAGTGCTTTAGGATCTGCCCATCTCTCATATATGTATGTAAATGGATTATGTTCTGTATATGAGGGGCCAGAGTGACTTGTTGTCAACATGGGTAGGATGAAAAGGTTGACACTAAGGTGGGATTTGAGAATTTCATCATCAGATTTTTAATAAAATGGACAGCTGAAGAGTTGTTATCTGGAGTGGTTTGAAGCCTGTCCATTAAAGTATGAAGATTGGCTATCTTAATATAAGCTGAGCTTTGATTGTATATATGTGTGGAGATGATACTCTGTACCAACAGATGAGTGCTGGTTTAGCATGAAATATATATATATATATATATATATATATATATATATATATAACCACCAATATATATATATATATATATATTGGTGGTTATTTATCTTTTCAACATGTGTGTGATCAAGTGTATCAGCAGTATGAGATAGCATGGATGGTTGAGAATCATGTGAAATTCTGAGTTCAAACCTCTTATATATTACATATATAAGTGCAGGTATGAAAAAGGCTGTATTTAAATTATCAACATAAATTTTTAAAATTCAAATAATTAATTTATTTTCAAAAGTATGTACTTTAATAGGTTTAAATTTGTATTATTGATATATATATTTATTTACATAACATGTACATTCACATACTTTTAGTAAATAACTTCTTTTTGATGATTGAGTAAACAATGTAATCCTGTGATTTTTATAAATCCCTTCTTAAATTCATCCATGATATTTCTTTTATGCAGAAAACAATATTTGTAATTGATAAAATGAATAATTTTCATGTGCAGGTACATAATATAAAATAATATACAACTTTTAGGAAATACATTTCAAAATCTTTCTTTTTCTATATTTTATTATATGTTTTCTTAAATTGCAAATAAATTATTACTGTGAGAGGCATAATATTTTTAATCACTCTCTTCCTATCTCAGAGCATATTCTTAAGGATCTTTCAATGCATTGCTAATAACAACAAAGGAAATATAATATATTAAAAATATACATCAAATAAAGAAACATAAGAGTACATAAAAAGAAAACTTTTTTCTAAAATGAATTATTGATGAGATAAATAAATTTAAGACTGTAATCTATTGCTAGCTTTTAATGATAGATTTTTTTGCCTCTAAAGTTTATATTCAAAAGTTTGAGTAATATATATATATATATATATGTATATATGTAAATAACTTACAATTTGGATTTGTAGCTTTTCTTTTTTGTTATTCAGGCGATCTGTGAGTACTCAGTGAATCATCTCAGAATTCAGAAGTATTTAATGAACTGTCAACAATTTTATTATTCTGCATATGATAAAATGTATATTTCATAAATGTCATAGTCAGATATATTTTCTTAAGTTAGTTAATTCTTATAATTATTGTGGGGATGATTTAAAATTAGCATTTAATTATCTACTTAAAGCTTTGATCTTGAAGTTAAAATAATTGCAATGTTTTTCAAAAGCACATTTATTAAAATAGATTTAATTAATCTTTCATAATGAACCCTGATAAAATTTTATATAAAATTTAGAAAGGAACTTAACTTTTTTAAAAAATATTACTTCCCTGGCCATAGTAAAATAAAGATACAGAATAAACACTTTTCTTCGCCAGCATTAGAAAGGTTTTAGGCAAGTAATTAGAAACAAAATTTAAAATGAAAATGGGTAACAACTTTGAATATTCAATAAATAATGGAAATTTTAACTTTCACACACAAATAATTTAATATGTTGTTTGTGTGTAAACATATGGTAAAATAATAAAATGGGTTTTAAATTATTATCATGATGAAATAAAACAGTAGTTATGACTGAAAAAAACTAGCTAGTTTCTTTTTACTAAGGGAAATACACGTACAATTACAATATAAATCTTGTTGGTTTACATTTGTTTAGATTTGTTACACTTATTCTAACAATCATTAGTAAATAATTTTACAAATTAAAAATACACCCGTTTGATACATTAGTTATTATTATGACATTAATTTCAAGATCAGAGCAAGAAGCTTATCGTTCAAACTTAGTCTATAATTATTTTGTAACTAGTTTTATATCAGAACAACTGGCTCTTCACTTATGACTTAACCAGTGATCACTATGCGGTCCAAATTTTGAAACTAGACACTGATCTCTGTTTTCTGATTAACTTTATACTCCTTCCATATTCGTTCTTTGCTTAATTTCGATAATTGTTTATTACTGCCAATAAAGTATTCACTCATTATATCTTTAAGAATTCCAGAGAGTTTTAACAAAGATATTTTTTTCAGAGTTGTAAGTTGAGATTATTCTAATAAAAATTCGAACTAATTATTACTGTTATTTACATACTCTCATTGAAAATAATGTGAGTATTTAAAAATAATGCTGGTTTATAGTGGTTTGGCTTCTCATATAAATGCAGTCTATTCTTTAGATAAATAAGTTGCAATTATTAAAACAATTCTTGTCAAGATTATCTTTTCAATGTTTTTGCAAAGATAATATATTAATATTTCTTTTTTTTTTTTTTATTAAGTTTTTAAGATATTAAAATTGCAGTTAGTTTTGCTTTGGTTCCAAACATTTTGAACAGATTATAGATACATTTAATGAACAATGTTGACAAAAAGTTTTACCAGCTATGCTTTGGCTTTAGGTAAAAAGATCTGTAAAAACTTTGGCAGCTTACTATCTAATTGTAAATATTTTTATAATGCAAGACAGTCATTTTTAAACATATTTACTAGTTTTATTAGGTTTAAGATAAAGAAAACTTGTGATTAAGAGAGATAAACTTTACATAAAATTGTGAAGGCATTTTTATTCAAAAATGTACTATAAACTATAGTTTAGTCATAATTATTTTAGTTTAATGCTATAATAATTAAACAAAGCATAACTGCAAATTGGATATTTCATTAAACATTTTGACATAAAAAATTTATGATTTGTCTGTTGATTGTGAGAAGACAAAGATAATCTATTTTACAATGACTCTTCAACAGAAGTAATGGCATCTAATTATTTCAAATTGATTAAGATACCCTATTAATTGTATAAGGGTTTACATTGAAAGTTTTCTTCTTAAAACACATAAAAAAACAAGATGAAAAAATTTGAAGTCATACACAAATCATGGTAAAGTTGCTAATAAATGTGACTGCTTGGCTAACAATGATCCATACTTTTAAAAATTTTAAAGCTATTGATTCACATATGTTGCTTGATAAATGAAGATGATTTTTTTGTTTATGAAGATTACACTTAAATGTATATCACATAAGTTATTAGTTTCATCATTTTTTTCAAGTTCATTTAACTTCTACAGACAGGAACCCATTAATTTTGTCTAATATTGTCATAAGAAAAAGCTTCATGAAAAGCATTAGTGCATCAGCCTGTAAAGCCTAACTAGTTCAAATCCAGGTTAAGTATGATATATTTCTTTCAATAGGTTTACAACTTTTCTTATAAATACATAGCCCATATACTCCTAAACAACCAAATAATCAAGGTTGGTTAATCAATAGCTTTATATACCTAAATTCTTAGAGATTAAAATAAGGATAGAAGACTATTTAAAATCTTCTAATTCAGATATTAGCAAGAATGATAAGTGCTATTTTTTAACCTTGTTTTTAGTAAAAGATTTGTGAAGAGCTTTTAGACTTGCTGTGAGATAATTAAAAATTGTTTCATATTTCTTTTTATCTACACTTAAAAAAGATATTGATAAACAAATTTGTTACACCACAAACAATGTTTGCACTTTCCTACAGTAAATTTAGCAGTAACACACAATTTATAGTTATGAACAAAATATTTCAAATTATATTTTTCATCATATGAGAAGATATCTGCATAACTGATATATTTTATGACATTAATGATAATTCACTTTCAGTTTTATGAGATCATATAAGGCTTGTATATATATAATAAGTTCACATTATATGACTATGAATTTAGGTGAATTACTTATCATTTTTATAAAAAAAAAATTGAAGGAGAAAATTTTATATTTATTACCACTTATATACTAACAATTATGGATGCTGTGGTACTCTATATATAAATATAACTATGAATTTAGGTGAATTACTTATCATTTTTATATAAAAAAAATTGAAGGAGAAAATTTTATATTTATTACCACTTATATACTAACAATTATGGATGCTGTGGTACTCTATATATAAATATAAATTATATTCTGGAAAACGATATGGATAACAACACATCAAAAAATTGTGAAACCATGCTTTCAATGCAGAGTAGTTCCTGATTTGAGAAATATTCTCTGCATTGAAAGTCTGGTTTAACATGTCTTGAAGTTTATTTCATATATCCATATACTTATCATTCTTATTTAATAATTATATCTATAAAGCACATTCTCATGACATAAAGAAATATATATTAAGGCTATAACCTTAAGATTATGTACCTAAAAAAATGACAGTAGGGACCTCTGCAAATCTTTATTACAAGATTGTTCTTGTCTTTTAAATAAATCTCATGTTAAAGATTTGCAGAGGTCCCCACTGTCGTTTTTTCCAGTGCATTGTCTTAAAGTTATAGCCTTAATTTATATTGCATTATTATTTAAGTAATATTTGGGTGCAATTTGAAATTATAATTGCAGTTTTTAATGTTATAATTGACTATTTATTAGTCTGCATTCAGAACAGGTTATATTTACCTGTTTAAAGAGGTTTATATAACTATCTTTGTATCAATAATTTCAAGTTGCAATCTTTAGTATCTATATAAAATAAGACAGAATATTTATCAAAATAGAATTTGAATATAAACCTGAATGTAGAATAAACATAAGGTGAATTCCTTTATTGTTAGAAGGAGGTTGTCTTGATAACAGTTTGAAATTATTGATTGTTATTGATATTAGGATTGTCAAAGTCTTGACTGTATTTTAATGATTATGTATATATAGTTGTAATGGCTTATGTTTTCTGAACATAACTTGTGTTTAAATTAAATTGTTAAGACCTAGTGAAAGTTCTAAGAAAAAATACTGTAAGTTTTCAATTGCTATAACTTTAAGCAATAATTAAGTTAAGTGGTTTGTCCAGTTTAACATATTGATATCTTGAAAAAAAAAAAAAAAAAAAAAAACACACACCCAAGAGAAAAAAAAAAAGAAAAACCCAAAACCAATTCCCCCCCTTTCCAAAAAAAGTATTTAACATTTTATTTAACAAGGATAAAGTCTAATATACCTCTAAACCAAAGAATACCAAACATCCAAACGAACAACCTACCGTTCCAATTAGCAAAAGAACAGATTCTATCAATAAACTGAAAGCTGTTTTAATTTATTTTCTTTTCCAAAGAAACAAATAAAAACCAGACAACCATTAATGAGAAACGCACTTTTGTCATAAATGAAACAGCAGAAACGCCGAAGATACGAAAGATAACAAAGAGAGAAATAGACATAACCTCAAAAAAAAAACTTTGGAAAAAGGAAAGAGGAAAAAGCGTGAGTTTTCTTTTTCTTTTAAAATTCCCTTTAAGAGAGGGACATTTTCCGTTTTGGTTTGGTTTTTTTTTTTGTTTTTTTTTTTTTTTGTTTTTTTGTCTTTTTTTTTCTTTTTTCTTTTTTTTTTTCTTTTCTCTGTTTTTGCCTGAAAAGCCATATCTAAAAGCATTTTTTGAGCAAAAAAATTTAAACCCGTTCTTAAACGAACATGAAAAGAAAAAGAAAAAAAAGGACGATAGAAACAATAGTTAAAGGTTTCTAGATATAAACTTAATATGTTTAGTTCTCAATTATGCCATGACTTCTTGGGTGATTAACAATTAGATTGTATTTTCTTTAATGTTTCTACAGGAAGTATGCAAGCTTATAAAATATTAAGGTTGTTCTCTAGAGGTAAAACTTTTTAATTTGGCCACATGAATGAAATTCCTTTAGTTATTCTGCTATGTTTTGCCTCAACTGTTATTGGACTATCAGGATAAACTGATTGTGTGATTTTATAAAATGTACAACAATTTTTTTATTCAAAGTCATTGCATATGACATTTGTGATATGAAATAATTATTGATATTCTGATTGTGTGTTTTTTACAGTTTATAATTTTATTTCATGGGCATCAAATTAAGCCTTACTACCGTATAAATGTGTCTGACTCATTCTTAATGTGGCCAATTAAACAATAGATGATTATAATGTAATTAACAATATGGTTGTAAAAAATAAGATCTTCCACCTGAAATGAAATTTGTTACAAGAACATAAAGAATATTGATGGTTTGGGGCACAATCCTCAAAAAGTACCTAAGATCATAAAAAATATAAAAAAAACAAGCAAAATTAAAGTTAGATTATAGTAAACTGAAACTTATACTTGAATAAACATCTTGAAGTTATGTCGTTTTGGTCATACTGGAAAATTTTAAAATGCAATAGAGAATGTCCAAAAATAAGCTGGATGATTCTATCACCATATGAATGTTTTATTGAAAATACCTAAGACCAAACAAAAGACAGATCATGCTGTGAAAACATTAAGGCTGTAGTCAGAATTGACTAAATGAGTATAATAATGATGATATTAATGGTAATATGTTATATGCTATTATTACTGTTAGAATTATGTAATCAATAGCCTGGTTTTTAGTCCAAAGGGAGAAAAAATATATACATATAATTATGGCAATAATCAGCATTAAATATTAATAAAGTAACTACTGAAGCTCTCCATCCATGAATTGTGGTTTTGTCTGTCACTTCTGCTGGTAAATTTCTTATAATCTCCTGAGCATCAAACCATTTGATTGTTTCTTTATTTTAATATTAATATATTCTTATTAATAAATAACATTAATACGGATTGGTAAGATAAAAATATGATTATGGAGAGAATAAAATATTTATTTTACTATAGTAATAAGACCTACAAAATTATAAATCCTTGTATTAATCTTATCGATTACTGCACCATCAAAAATTATTAAGCACTCTCTAAAAGATCATAAATGTTACAGATATGTTTTTACCCTTTTTTTTTTTTTTTTTGGTAAGAATTCTTTTTCCTCATTCTTATTAATTTACTCACAAAGCACTTTAAAATGTATACATGCACACACGCGTAAATTAAAAATAAAAAATAAAACTAAGCTTGAGAATACTTTTGCTTTTGGGTAAATAAAGCTATAATTTAACACATTGCAAAAAGACAAAAATCGTACTTTTAATGTCTTAATGCGATATGACCATTCTGTCAACCCATATGTCTTTTTTCTGTTAGTGAAATTTTCAACCTCCAAACCTAAACTAATATTTGTTCCATAGATATTGTATTTATGTTAAGAATTAAACATGTTTGGTTTAGGTAATTGTTTTAGAGATTGGAGCAAAGCAGCTAAACCTGATTATCTATTTTATTATATAAAGAAAATTTATCTTTAGGTAAAGCATTTGCTTTTCACCTGCCTTTTAAGTTATCATTTTGCTGATTAGTCATTTAAAAAAAAAAAGACAAATTTGCAGATATATTGGTCAGTGTCTATATATATTTATTATAAATCCCATCATTTTAGACTTTAAAAGAAAAAAAGATGAAAAAAGACTAGCATAAAACTGGATTAGAGCAACCCTGTAGGACATGTCTGTGGATTATGGAGCTTTTTCAATATGATGAAAATCTTATGTGCTCTTAAGCTTTTACTTTTAATGGAAAATAAAAAGAATAGATATTACTTTTAATGTCTAATATCCCTCAGGATAAAATCTGCAGAAGACAAAAATTTCTATTTTAATCTAATGAGTAAAATTTCTTTTGATTTTTATAAAATCTATGTTTATTCAAATTATTATTATCAGTTATGTATCTTTATTAATTACCTTTTTGTTGCACTTCAGTGTTTAAATGTTTTGTTATTTTTTATTCGCGCTTTTGAATTATTTTGCACATTTCTTTTTTTATTTTATGATATACATATGCACATATCATTTTACCACATATCGCCTACCATGATGACCCGGATTTGAATTCAAGCAAGAAAAAATGGATTTTGAAATTGAGTTCGAATTCTGAAGAAAAGGGTATGTCTTTATTTAAATCACATTAATGATCTGTAAAAAAAAAAAAATCAAAGTTTTTATTATCATGGATGCATAATAGCAATACTTACATTTGCTTATATTGGGGTGGGGAATTTCATGAGGTTTGTGCTAATCTTTATGATGTTATCTGATGTTATTATTTTGATTTTATGTCTACAGATGCATTAGTTGTTTTTTAGACATATAGAATCATCATTATTATTAATACACGAATAAACAAACGTATAGGTTTTTCCTGTATGAATACCATTCCACATCTATTTGTATTGTTCACTTCTGTCCAACTAAGAATAATACAAATTCACAAGAACTTCTTGCAAATTACATTGTATTAAGATTTATAGAAAATAATAAAACTATGATTTCTATAACTCATTTAAGTATAGAATCACTGTTAACATCACCATTTTTTGTTTTATCTGTAACAGGAAATAATATTTTAATATGAACCTACAATTATACTATATACATTTTGACTACGATTTAATAACTAACATTAAAAAAAGAAACACATATAATTACTGACAACTATTATTGAAGTTAATGTTAAAATATATAAAAAAATATATTTTAAAAAAAGTTAATGTTCAAATAAATTTCAAATTTATTGACATATTTTTAAAATTGATATCTTCGATAAGGGTTATGTGATAAATCCATTACAGACTGAAATATTTTTGATTGTGAAGTTTTTATTCATTAAATATAATACATATATATATATATATATATATGTGTGTGTGTGTGTGTGTGTGTGAAAATAACCCCAGTACATAATACTATTTTGAAATACAGACTCTAATATATTTATTTCACAGAGGGTGGTTCTGAACTTCTTAATCATGTGGGGTGTTATAATATTTTGATATATATATATATATATATGTTTAATATTTCAAATAGTTGATCTAGAACAATGTTTCTCAAAGTGGATGGCACTGCCCCCCAGTGAATGGTGAAGACTTCTAGGGGGCAATAGTGGGTTCAGACGCATTTGGGGGGTGTTCAACTTATCTAGTCTTTTCTTTGGACACACCGATCATTGGCTTTAACTGGCTCTCAAACTGCTAACTTTTATGTTATTTTGCCAATTTTATGATTATTTTATAAATTGTTTATGTGCAAGAATATATATATAAAAAGGGATAGTCAGAGTAATTGTAAATGTTTTGCACATTTTTGATGAATTTTTTTCTCTATTAATAAGTTAAAAGGAATGCAGTTTATTATTGTATGGCTAATTTTATATTTTACTAATAGATAGAAGTAGTCATCCTGTGCATTATATTTTTTGTTAAAGAAATAAAGTAATTTAAGGCCAATACCAGCTGAGAGAATCTAAAAATTTGTCATATCTTGGATTTCTTTTTTGTTTTTTTTGTTTTGAATCTTTTGTAAAGATGGATAAAGCTATTTCCAGTGTATTAAAATTAAAAACTATATGTAAAATTGAAGTGAAAGATAAAAAGGTGTAAAAAGCTATATCAATTATGTTATGATCAATTATCCACAAAAAAGGAGATAACTGGCTGTAATAGTGAAAGAGGGGTACTCAATTTGTATTGCTATAGGTGTGCTATAAAAGGTTTTCAGCAGATGATGGGGAGATGTCTCTTCTGAGTTTATTGTTTTCCTTGCTAAGCTTTGTTTGCTGGGCAGTTAAGGGTTTGCTGAAATAAGAGAAATATTCTAGTTGTAAAGCAGTGGAGAACTTTATGAAAGAAGGCAGAGCTGTGACTAGCTTCAAATTATAGTCTATCCAGATTTGCATGATTGACTCATGATTGGTTGCTGTCATTATTATAAAGATTTTTAGAGAAGGCTGAGAAATATAAAAATGCCTAAATTTTATCACTAAAATGCTAATGAATTAAACTTTCAATGTTAGTTCACCAGCCAGACTCCTACACTGTTATCATGTAGCCACAGATGCTAGCTCATAATGATGAGCACCTCAATGCCTATGTTTTGCTGAGAAGAAGGGAAGCCCTCACCACCTTGTTGGGAAGCCCTCATCATCTTGTTTGGAAACTCTTACCACCTTGTTGTCATGGTTTATAATGCATTTAAAAGTTACTAAACCCGAGATGTTTAATGGAAAAAAAACAGAAGGAAGCCAGAAGGTATCTTTTTTATATATTTATTATCATTATGTCTTGTTGCTATAAATTTTATTGTATTTTTTTATTATTTGTATTTTTTTTTGTTTCTCTATAACTTATTATTTGATTTTCTACTTTTAAACAATTCTACCAAATTAATTTTTGAAATACTTGTGTGTACGCCAAGACATATATATATATATATATATATATATATATATATATATATATATATATATATATATATATATATATATATATATATATATATATATATATATATATATATATGTTTGTTGTTGTTTGCTTTTAATGCACTGTTCTATTTGAGGAAAGAGAAACTTACTTTGCATAAAATTATTATTATTATTATTGTAATCTCTGTATGTGATTATTGAAAATTTATTGACATGCTGATATGTTTTTTTGTTTTGTTTTGTTAGCAGTGGTATTTCTTTTTTGAATGTATTTTGTTTTTTTTCTCGAAAGTGGCACATAAAAGTGAGGTTTAGGTTCAGTGTTTCAAAGATATACCACCTAAAACTTCATGATACCAATTATCAGAGTATTAGAGTTTGGATAGGGAGAAATCAGGAAATATAATCGATTTTGGTTTGATATCACTCATTTAAACTTAAATTTAATGACTTAAAATTTTATTTTATTTTTTTTTTGTTATTGATATTGAGTTTATGTTGATGCCTTATTCTGATGTGCGACATTGACATCATGTTATATTTTGTGTGCATCATATGAATTATGGGGTAGGCATTATCCGGTACAGTATTATTAGATGCTACGTCAAAAATATCAAACAGATTGAATGCAGAAAACTGTTATACTTAGGGGGGTTACAAAATCTATGTCTTGCAAATGGGGTAATGACCTGAAAAAGTTTGGGAACCTATGATCTTCAAGCAAAACATTTTCCCATCCAATATGGTCAGTAAATAGGATTTAGTTAGATAATAAAACAAGAATGTAAAACTGATAAAATCTCAATAATTTAACAGATCTAGCTTTTTTTTTTTAATTTTGTTTGTTTGGTAGGAGCTGTGAGAGAACTGCAATGAGTTATCTAAAAGGATATTTTTATGTTTTCTTTTATATAAACTTAATAAATATTTTTTTAAATTTGCTATGAACATATTAAATATTTTTAATTTGCAGCATGGAGTATCAGTGCTAATTTGTAGTAATCAATGTAAAACTCTAATAGTTAAGATGAAATAGACATTAAATATGTACATTTCCCACCAGATTCAACATTATAAGTCACAAATTATAAATATTGATAAGTTAATATATTTCACTTTATTATATATGACTACATATTACACATGCAATTTCAGCTCAGATATTTAAATACTTAGATTATTTTTTAATTAAAAAAAAAACTTGAGAATAATAAAAATGGGGTATAAAATTGTCAATGAATTGGAAAGTGAAGTCAGTATATTACAAAAATTTACTAATTATATAAAATAAAGTGTACTGAATATTTATAAAAATAGAATTTAAATATAAAGCTGAATGTAGAACAAACGGAAGGGGGTTGAAGAAAGGAATAAAATGGCTGACATAATCATTGGGTAAAGCAATAATTAATAATTTCATATCAATTAATTTAATTGAAATGGATAAGTAAAAAAAACAATTAATAAGAAGGTAAAAAATAATAGAAAAATTAAATGAGTAAGAAAGGAGTCTGTGGAGAAAAGCTTATTACTGTGGAAATTATCGGGAAAAAAAAACTTTATTCATAAACCAAAACTCATGGAATAAGCAAAAAAAGATAAAGTTAATAAATAACAAGTAACATATAAATTACTATCCCAAAAGAAAAATATAATTTTAATGTGACATCAAGCCAGGAAAAATCCCATTAAATTTTATAGATATATTAAATGTTTAGTTTTAAGTTTCAATTTATTCTATAAAAGTGAAACACATGCCCATTATAAATATAACAAAAGTAATGAAAAATTTTATTTAAAGAAACTTTGTAATATTCTGATATATAATGGCAAATTCATGAGTCTATAACAAGTTTTTCAACTCATTGAATGTGATATTACAATAGTAAGATATATCATCAAAGAATTGGAATGTGAAAAAAATGAACAGTAATAGATTTACAAAATTGGATTTTATGATAAATTTGAACTAGCTATTCATTGGTTGGGCACATCTTGCTTTTATTATAAAAATACATTCAAAATCAGATACATTATTAATTATTTTTATTGCTAATATATGGTTGAAAATAGTGTTGGTGTTTTTCAGATAAAAAGTCTCTGCTCCTTCAAAACTTAAAAGACATTCTCACAGTATATTAAATAAACCACTAAACAGCACTTGATTTCCATATCTTATGCTTACACAATCTCTTAAAACAGGGACACTTTTCATACAGTAGTGTCTCCAACTGCAAGCCATAGTAATCACTGGATGGAAGAAGTTTGTGCATAAAATCTCTATCTACTGCATTCTTTTCCAATATCCACACACTAGTTTCTAGCTGTGACTCATCACTGATGAAAGCCACAAGTTAGAAACTAGTTCAGAGACACTGGATGAGTAGGCACTAGGTAAGAATTTTATGCACAAATATTCTTGCATCCATTAATTACTGTGGCTTGCACTGGATGGCACAACTATATTGCAAGTGTGTCACAGTATATTAAAGAATGAAATTAAATATCTGTATTTGATACATATTTGCATTTCAAAGATTGATTTATACTGTCATTATAAAATTATATTTAACATTTTATAATATTTTATTTTTATCATTATGATTTTCTTTTAGCAAACTGGAAAAAAATGTTCTATAACTGTTTGGGAGCAGAGAAAAGAATCCAAATTTCATTTAATTCAAATTAAACTCATGGCCAAGGGCATGAAAATTAAATATATTAATAATTATAATATAAAGGTATTTCTAGAATTAAAATAATTAGAAGCAATTTGACAATGTTTTTTTAATTTGCGTTTGTCTGATCTTATGCATGTCTCAATTTCTATTTGTACATTATTCATCAAATGAAACATGCTGATATATTCATGCCTAATACTATTTTCTAAAATAAACTTTTACTAAAATATTATGATTTTTATATAAGGACTAAAATCATGATTATATATTAAAAGTATTCACATTTTTATAATCAATTACAACATCTCGGAATAAATGAAGTCGTATTTCGACGTTTTGTTTTTTTAAATCTGAACTAACCTTTTATTTTTTAAATTTTAGAAATACTCTTATTACTTCCCTAAGCTATGGATATTAATAATATTATTAATAAAAGACAATGTAATACCATAATATACATTATTTAGTAAGAAAATTTTATTGAATGGGTTATGACTTATGCAATTATCATGGATCTATTTATAACAGGTAATCTTAGCAGCATCTATCCAATGATTGTTTTGTGTGTCTACATTTAAAATGCAACATGAACTTTTTCGAAAAAAAAAGGAACTTTTAAAGAAAATAAAATGTTTTTTTTATGTTTTGGATATGTTATTTAAGAATCTAGATATTAGATTTATCTATACATCTTTTCTAACTTTTTTTCAATTTGAAATATTTATCCTAGTCTTTCAATATAATGCACAACCAGTGAACAATAGAAAGACTCATTTATTTATGTGGTAAGCAAATTTTCAGGATGTGTTAAGAAAAATAATTATTAATTTGAACAAATATATTTTTTTTAAAAAATCAAATCAGATGTCACATGATCTAATTTAATAAGCTTGTATTATAAATGTTATATATAGAGCTCGCAAAGCTTGTTAAGAGCTTATTTGCAAGCTCTATATAGAACAAATATATTGAACAAGTATAATAATTTTCCTTTAATATAAATGAGATGGGGGGGGGGAATAAAGCCTGCCCTGATATTCATTGCTTCCTTTAAATATGTGAATATATCCTTTTTTGTTTTAAATGTAAAATTTGTATTTGTACAACAATATTATAAGTATTGTTTAGATTCATATCATCATGTCTTTAAACTTTTTTCTACTGATATTTTAAACAACTTTTAATACCTTAAACTTTTCCAGTCCTTAGTGTATTCATAGCCCTTTGCCTCATAAATCATTGTCACATAGTATTAGACAAAAATGTCTTTTAAGAAACAATAATTCAGATTGTCTCATGCAGAATGAATAATGGCATCATAGGCATGCTCAGTGTTTACATTTTATTTGCTTTGTTAATAATAAACTATTTTATATTAGCATCTAGCACATTAGTCATGCATATAATATAATTTTATTTTATTTTTAAATTTAATTCATATTGGAAATTTATAAGTGCTGGCTCTGGCTAAGCATTTATCATAAAGCTTGTAGAGGAATTGGCAATCCTCATTGTTTATAACTTACAAGCTTAAGAAATAGGGTCATGTGATATATGACTCTTATTTTGACTATTTATAGTCTCTGCCATAAGTCTTATGCAATTTTATATTGCTAAGACCACTAATATATGGTATGGCTGAAGATCTATCAGCCCCATATAGCTATTTGAGTTGAATAGCTGGGTTTGAAGACATGTAGATGTCTGAAAATTTCAGATTTTCCACTCAATAAATACCTTTTAGATAAGTGCTTGGCTTTGGGTTGGCATTTTTAAATCTAGTGTCTGAACCTACCCTGATACCTCTCTGAGGAGTGCCAAAGCACGAAACCATGGTCAGGGATTTGGGGAGGGATTCCTGACAGATATTTTAAGTGCTGGCTCTGGCTAAGCATTTATCATAAAGTTTATAGAGGAATTGGAAATCCTCATTGTTTATACCCATACTGCTTCATTATGCCTTGACTGAAATATTTCTCCCTATAAAGTAACATGACATGATATGTTATACTTTATTAAATTATGACACCTTCAGAAACTAATTAACTATATATTTATTCCAAAAGTAAGTAAACTTTTATATGTTATTAATAAGAATTTTTAGATATGAAACTTTTTGTAGAATCTTCAAAAAATCTTTATTATATTAATAGTGTATTATCATCTTGAAATTTAAAATAACTTAATCTACATGTACTATCTTAAATGCATCACTGTGCTTTGAAATTTTTAATTATTATTGCCTATGTACATATACATTATTCTAAGCATTGTAAAAAAAACACATATACATTTACTTTCTCATATCATTCTGCAAAACTTTTAATTATATTTATTCATTTCACATTTGGTGTATTTGTAGCATTTTGAAATCAATTATGTATCAGTTTTAATTTGATATATTTATCTATTATTAGCTTTTTAGTAAAAATTGAATTTAGAATTTTTACACTGGCTGAATTATTTTGAAGTTGTTCCATAAAGCCTATTTATTTTCTTATCTTCTAATTGTTCTTTTAATTCATTCTTTTAAGTTTTACAAAATGTTTTTTTATGATTATCAATTTATACACTGTGCATTTATTGAAAAAAATCAGTTTGCAGATTCATGGAATTAACTTATTTTTGCTAAAAATATTCTATTCAAGTATAATTTTATGCTTGCTTTTTTCATTATATTTAAACTATGTGTATTGCTAATTGCTAATTTTATTTATTTATTAGTATAAGGCTTTATATTCTATCTCTTTTTACATAATTCTTTATGTTTATATCTTTTTATTATTTATTTTTACTTTTATGTTTTCACTTCTACCCAACATTTTTTTAGTATTTTCTTAATATCTCAAACATAATTTGAGAATTTTTATCTATTACTTCATTTGCTTTCTAATTTAATCCACAAAATATAGATCATAAAATTAATGTAAAAGTTTGTAAAATATTTCCTATGCTGTACTTTGTTAATAGTGTTACTCTTTTTAATATAATATAATAATTTATTCAATAATATGACATATTAATAAACTTTATTTATAAGTTGACAATATTCTTGGTTTAGAACATGATATTTAAGACTTAACCATGAGTCAAATATGCTTTATAATTTGCCAATCCAATGTAAAATAAAATTTTATAAAGATTCATTTGTTTTATTTATATAATTTTTTTAAATTTTTATTGTAATGTATCTTTTATAAATATATTCTATATAATTTTTAGAAGATTGATATTTAAAACAGGCAAAACTCACTATACATATTGACACACACAGCAAGCTAGAGTAATCAATGATGCCAGAAGGCTTATGCATAAAATCTCCATCTAGTGCCTACTCATTCAATATCTCCAGACTAGTTTCTGGCTTGTGGCCTTCATCAGTGAGGAGCCTTGGATCTGAGAGCACTGCATCTAGATGAAGGTCACAAGCCAGAAACTAGTCTGGGGATATTGGATGAGTAGACATTAGAGCATTAGATGGGAATTTTATGCACAAGCCTTCTGGCATCCATTGTTTACTCTAGCTTGCTGTGTGTGGCAATACATATAGTGAGTTTTTTTCCTGTTTTAACAAAAGTTATACACAAACATAAGAGGTGGTGGTCATGTGATGTTTATTGGCTAAGATTCATATTTTTAAAATTTTCTTTTTTACCTTCTGTAATTATTAGTTACCCAGCATTCTTTCTGTCATTTGGAAAATCCTTAATATATTTCTTTTAAACATTTGTTATAATTCCAACATTTTTTGGATATTTTTGGTTTTCATAGATTTAACTGCATGTTCACTTTTTTATTTAGAATAAGTGGATTTATAATATAAGTTGATATATATATAACATAAAATACAATTACTCATTTTAAATGTAACTTTTAATAAATAAATAAAAAGATTCATTTAATTATAACTTTTAAATAAATTGTATCATATAAAAAGTAGAAAAATTAGCTGCATTTTTATTTTAATTAAATTTTTAAAAAATTCATGAAAGTGGATGTCTTTTATTAGTAAAAATAATTGAAATCTTTATTTATTAGCAACTGTGACAAATTTAACTGTTAAAAATAACCGCAAATTTGTCAGTAACTAAATGGAATGAGGTAAAAATTAAATTTAACCAAATTCCAGGCAGAAATCCAGAAACATATTCACTTTTTAATTTCTACATTGAAATTATTAATTAAAAAATATTTCAAACTAAAATATTTCCGAATTTGCATTTTGCTAAGTGTAGATGTAGCTTTATATATTTTCAATTATATATGTTTTAAAATATTTAAAATAAAGAATGTTTAAATAATTCACTGTAAACAAAAGTTTCTTCAGCAACTATCTCCAGTAAAATAGAAAACAAATTGATATTGCACCCAAGGCTACTCGATTTTCTGCTTATTTTTTTTTATAGTATTTGTTTTTTTAAACAAGGCAAAATTCTCTATACATATTGCCACTCAGTGCAAGCCAGAGTAATCAGTGGATGCCAGAAGGCTTGTGCATAAAATCCCCATAAGCCAACATAAAAGGATCCCAAAGTTAATTCAAATTTGAACTTTATGCTATGAACATAGTAGTGAGATATGCAACTATTATATATATATATATATATATATATATATAATAGTTGCATATCTCATTTATATTTTTATGTACCTGTTACAGTATATATATATATATATATATATATATATATATACTGTAACAGTACAAAAAATAAAAGATTAATGAAGGATAATCTTACCATTTGTAACAGTACACCATGTTAGGGCTGAATTATCATGAGATGAGAAACCATCATTATCCCCCAATAAACAAATTATAAAATTAAATATAAAAGTAATGGGAATGAGAGATTAGCAAAAAACTAACTATAAGTTCACCAACATTATACCAAAGTAATAATCATTCATCATCATGAATGACCAACAATAAAAATAAATCAACAGTCAATCTTCTGACCATATTTGAAAGTAATCCACAATAAGCCAGGCTAATTATTTAACTCAAACCTAGGGCAGGAATGCAAACAATATTTATCTGGATGCACATATTTATGTGTGACTCCAGCAAAGTACAACAATAAGTCAAACAATACTAAAATACTAAAAACATACTGACCGTCACAAATGCTCTGGTCACTTAGTACCATTAATGTGCTGGCAAACTATAAACTAAATTTCTAAAGAAATAACAAATAAAATGTAGTGAATGGACTTCAAAGGATATTTCTTTTGCACCAACCAGGGTCACTATCATCATCTGGATATCCATAACACTAAACATAATCACTACTCTATAATGTTGTTGTACACAAATCTTGTTCAGAAAGCATGAACTCTACAAACTATCACTGTGAGAATGAGATAAATAAATAAATAAAGCATCTTATTATAAATCACTCAAATAATTTTTAGGTTTACTTACTATAACTAAATAGTTTTATTGGGATCATTTAAAAAATCCTAGAACACCAAACTGTCATAAAATAAAGTCACACACACTGCAATTTATGAAACAGAAATTGGATAGAATAAAGAAATTAGGACTAAAATATTTTTAAAACACTTATTTAATAACTAATTGACTAACAATAAACAACAAATGACATGATAGTATGAAATTTTAAACATTCATTTCATCATATATATTTATATATATATATATTCATAAAAATTATAGTCAATCAGTTGATTTTTATTTATAAATTAACTTTTAATTATGTTATTTCTTTAAAATAACTAAGAGTTGGTAGAACAATACTTTCAAAATCAAAGATAACAATCTTTGATTTCACTTAATTAACTAGCCTTTTGGTAAGATTTTTATTTTTTATTAAACAATGTAAATTTTATTATGTTTAAAATGACATATATTTTTTTGTTTATTATATTTCAATTTGTTAAATAACTGGTTTAAACATTTTTAAAATTTAAAGTTGATATAATTGTTAATTAATTGTTTATAGTTTCTGTCTTCAGATAGACATCAGAAAATTGTGGAATTATGTTAATTAAAATCTCTCTTTAGAAAGTTTCCAGTGGATATGGAAAAGTTTTTTTTTAATAACAAAATATTTTTTGGATTTTCCAATGGTTACAAGGCTATTTAATTCTAATAACATTTGATTAATAAATAAATGTGAATTGGAGACATACTAGCTTGTTAGATAATATTGAGAGTGTCACTTAAATCATTTTTTCTATATCTCCAGCTTTCTTTCTCTTGAATTATCCTGATTTCTTTCCAGGCGTATTATAGGCTTATGAAATTTACTGTATTGTGTGGTAGTGAGTAATATATTGAGATGGATGCAGGCTATTCAATCACAATATACTTTCAATTTTAAGTGAGTGATGACAGATTTAATATAGACTTTGTTTGTCCTCCTTTCTTAGATCTTGATGAGTTCCCAGGTGGCATCATAGATCACTAGCAGGGTGATTTTTACATCTCTCTTTTATTTTTATAATATTGTTTAATATCAGTGTGTGGTGTTTGGTATTCTTGCCTGAAGCATAGTTTAAATCTGACTTCCCAAAATGTAAACAACAAAAAGTTAGAGGTTCTAATATAGGGATAGTCTCCTTTTTTGATGCTACTTATTAATGAGTTTATAATATCTAGTAACATGGATTGGAGATCTCATAGTGCAAAGCATTCTGAGATGAAGTGACTTGTTGTTTCATCTGTCCTGCCACAGAGAGGTCATCTTGAATTGATTCTTGAAAGCCCTCTTCTGACAAGAAGAAAATTATTGATTGGTAAGGCTTCTATATTTATTTTTATCAGGAAGTCAAGAAACTTAGGTTCTAAATTTTATCATGTAAATCTCTTGATTATGAATTTGTTTGAGACTTGGAGCAGTAAAGGAGGGCAATGTTTTAAAAATTTTAATTTAAAAAACAATTTTTTTTAAAAAAAATCGTAAGTTTAAGAGAAAATTGAAGAGATAAAAAAAATGTTTCACAATTTGAAAACATTAATAAAAATATTCAAAATTATCAGTTTTTTATAAAAACAAAAAAAAATATTACTTTTATATAAGAAAAAAATCTCCTTTTTTATATTAATAAAAATACAGTATGTACACAAAAATAAATTTAACCATGGTTTTATTCTTTTGAGTTCTTCTTCTTTCCAATTATAATTTTCAGTGAATTTTTTTATTTAAGGCTATACATGAACATGATTAATTTGTTTTTTTCCTGATGTGCAGTATATTTATGATAAAATAGTAAATTTTATCCATTTCTTTTCATTAAAATTTCCAGGTGAGACTAACACATATAGACATTTCTGGACTTGGGTGAAGACAAGGTTTCAAATTACTTTAGGTGGTAACTTCTTTTCTACAATTTTAATCCACTGAAGGCAGGTTACATAGAGAAAAATGATGTCTAGCATGTAACTGAATTTAGGATATGGTTTTCAATGTACAAACCACTTTATGACTAAACTCATAGGATGTTAAAAGCTTGATTAAAAATTGTTATTTTATGCAATACTTGGTTAAGACTTTTTCTTCTTTTTTTTATTAGCTGGATTAAGACTTGACTGCTCTTTTTTCAACAGAGAAGTTAGGAATGTTTACTTCTTACCACATACTTGGTTATTCTTCTTTTCACATGCCTATTTTTGCCTAGAACAATCATGACTACAAGCCAATCACAATCTGTCTCTAACTTTATAATTTTTATAACAACCAATTAGATATTTTTTTAAAAAAAACAATTGTTTAACTATTTCCTTTCTTAATTATAGACATTAAAACAAGGCAAAAACTTGAAATAACATCATAAAATTCTTGGCACTTCTTTCTAATTAATTTTTTTTTTACAAAAAGAAAAACAAGATAATCAATCAATTATACTGATTTGACTTTTTTGTAATAAAAAGAGATAAAGGAAAAAAAAACAACAACACTGACAAATTAAAATAAAATTTACCAAAACTATTAAAATCTTATTCCCCCCCCCCTTTTTTTTAAAATACTATTAAACATAAAACTTTACCTTTCTTTTAATGTTAAAATTAAGATTTATTCAATAATTTGCAAAAAAAAGAAAATTATTTTTTCTTAGCGTAGTTTTATAATTTAAATTAAAAGTATTAATTAATTATAATTACTAGTAAGAGAAAAAAACAATCTGTTTACATTATTTTATGCATTTATCTCCATTCTACAAGCATTTATATGAATTAAAATATTCACTTATTAAAATCATATTGTTATTTAACAAATTTAGTGATTGAGAATTCTTACACTATGATATTGGGACTTAAAATATTTAGCCAATTGAAGACCCATTATTATTATAAAAGAAATATGCATGGGAAATTAAATATTATTTTACTCATTAATCATATAACCCTAAACTAAACTTGAGAAACATGCTGCCAACTTTCTAATTATTTTTAATGAAACTGTAGATAACTGGTTAGAATATATATATATATATGTTAAAACGAAGATTTGCACGGGTTAAATATATAAAATATATATATTAGGTTCATCCATGTATAAAATTTTATATATCAATATACTACGTATATATCACACAAGCCATCCACAACTCTGTGGATGGCTTGTGTGACCAAGTCGAAATGTCAGTATATTGATATTAAAAGTTTTTAACATGGATGAACCCGCAAAATATGTATTTTATATATATATAATGGTATATAAATGTCAATAAAAAAAAAAGGAAGTCTCTGTTTGAACCAGTTATGGGTTGGTTGTCATTTAATTTGGGTACATGTTTTATTTATTTTTTTACCTCTTTATTTCTGTTAGTATTTCATGTGATAACAGTTTAGTCAGCATCACATAAAATTCATCTATGATACACATTTGTGTCAAATAGACTGGTTTTGTAATTTTTTCTAAAACTGCACTGTTACATTCTAATGTATAAATGAATTATTATATTGAATAGCATTTCACTGATAAAACTATTATATTTAATAGCATTTCATCCAATCATGAAATTGTCATGTTAGAAATTTTAATAATTTTAGGTATAATTTTATTCAATACATCATATCCTGTGACACTATCAATGATCACATCACTTTAACACTTTACCTGATTTAAATCCCTACTGGCCTAGTGAATTAAAGTTGCAAACTTTTGATTGGTCAATTACACAATCAGAAGTAAAATATATTCATCTTTTAATATTATATTCATTTTAGTTTTGTTTGTAAAAAGCAAATTAATAATTTGTCACAATATGAAAGTGGATGAAAGTTTTTCAAAAATAAATTTATATTTATAATTATAAAAATATTTTATAGTGGAGAACCTCAGAAAAACCCTCATAACCTATTAAAAAATGTTGAGTACGTCAGTGATTTTTCTTCTCAATTTATGTTCATGTAAAAGTAAAGAATTTTTTTACTAAAATCTTACTATTTTTCTAAAATCATTATATTTTCAGCATATTTTATCAAAATTTATAATATGTAAAAAAAATACTCTAAAACATTCATTTTTGTTTGGAAATCAAATAAAGAGCTTGGGGCAATGAAAATTGTTGACAAGTGCTGAGATCTTTTTCAATTTACATTCGTGTAAAAGTAAATATTTTTTACTAAACTCTTAACTATTTTTATAAAATAATTTTATTTTCAGCATATTTTACCAAAATAATTTATAATATGTAAATAAATATTAAAAAACATTCTAAAACATTAATTTTCCTTTTCAAAATCAAAACAAAGAAGTTGGAGGAGTGAAAATTATTGACAGGTGCTCTTTTTTGTTCAAAATAAGAACCAACCAATCAGCATCTAAGAAAGTATGCCTTCTCCCATTGTTGTACCTTCAAATCTATACATTATTGAGTTTTTACTTGCAAAATAATTCTAGAGAGGGCAACATTTTACGGTACATTTAAGCTTTAAAATGAGTGTAAATTCATTATGATAATGTAAAATTTGCCAGTTTTAGAGTGAGTTAAATTTATCAATGAGTATATTTGAAGCAGACAGTAAATGAGTTAATGAATTTAATCTATCATATTTCATCAATTAAATGCTATGTTTATGGGCCATTAATTGATTTATAAGCATCACTTTTAATTAAGAAAGGATTCTGTCTGACTGAAAAGTATTTTTGCTAATTCCAATCCTTTTTTGGTTATTTCCTTTACAATCTAGTTTTTCTCAATAAAAAACAAAATTGTTGAGAAACAGCTGTAAAGTTTATAAATGCTTGCTTGAATTGATATCAAACACAAACAGACAGATTTTAATAATAGTTGAATACAATTTATTCAATTGTATGCACATACATACATATATATTTATGTTTTACTCATACACAAATTTAAATAAAGATGTAATATAAAATAAATGCAAAAAGTATATATATATTCTGTATACTCAATTTATCAAAAATGCAAATTTCATTATACTACAGATAAGATATTAGCCCTTTTGTATTGCTGTAGCACTGTAAGAATTTAAATTATTTTCCCAGTCTGAAAGCTTTCAATGTTAATTTTAATATTGCATCATTATTATTTATCAGAATATAATAAGTTTTCCTTAATTTGATAGATATTTTTGTTTAAAAATGAGAGAAGTTCTAAAAATTCACATAGGACTTCTGAAAATATTAAAAAAATTACATCACAATCAAACCAATAACTGTATTACATCTCCAACTATCAGGAGAAATCTCATTTTAAAAAATTAATGAAATCTTTATTATTTGACAATTGTATTTAAAATGTTAAAGAATAATTATCAATATCTGATAAATCTATAAAATTATGCTTTTAAAGTTTTTAATAATTTTAAAATTATTGAAATATATTAGAACAGATAATCAATGATGATACTTAGCAAATAGCTTATAACTGCCTATACAGTAAAAATATATCTTATTTTTCAAAATAAAACATTTACATACAAAATAAATATGTAAAATAATATGTATTTTTAATTTTTAATAATTATTGCACAATTATTGTGCAAAAATAACAACAAATCTTAATAAACTTCACAAAAAAATCAAGTTTTTAGACATTCAAAATATTTTCTCTAAACAATATTGGAATATTGGAGACTGCTAAGAATGAGTAGAAGGCCATCAAAACAAGATTTAAAAGTTTTCAAGTTGCTGCTTTTTCATGTATTCAGTCATCTAGGTTTTTTGGAATTAAAATATTAGAATTAAATATAAAAAATAAAAGTTAGCTATTTCTCTCAATAGAAAGTAAATTGACTTTCATATCAAAAAACATCATCAAAAAATTAATAAGTTAATAAATTAATCTCAAGATTAAAATTATATATATAATATTAGCAGGCCTTCTAGAAATAATTTCTATTAAAAAATAATTTTTTCTTACTCTTCAATGTAAATTTGACTGTAGGTCCACTTATGCCATGATACCATGTCACTTCCAAAATTTTCATAATACCATGTCATTTCAAAATATAATGTCTATATAATTTTAGTTTTACACACCCACAATTATATTAATTAGTCAAAAAATATATTTTTATTGTAATGATAGGTGAAAGGGGCACTTGTCATCATGAGGAGATAATGGATAGGTCTTATGATTTTTTTCATTTTCTTTTTTTATATAGGCAATCAGTAAAAATATTCAGCAGAAAAACTGCATAGTTCATAGTTCATATGACATGCTATGGTTTAACTTGTTAATTCCCATATTCATTAAGAATCATTGAGTATTTGTCTCTGAGAAAACATAGAAATTGCACTGTTTTAGATTATAAATCATATTAATGTAAAAAAAAATTTAATATCATAAAATCAGCTTTTTAATTGAAAAATGTCTTAAGAGGCAATATCTTATAGTCTTTTAGCAAGTATCAATCATCTTTATTTTATTGTTCTTGAGGGAAAATTTATTCTAAGGACATATTTTTTTTTGATGATGCTTCAAGTAAAACTCATTACTAATGTAGGACATTATTTGTTCAAATCACCATATATTAGATATTTTTTTCAAATATTTTAATAATTTTTTAAAAATTTCAGATTTTAAACCAGAATTTAATAGATTTATCACAAATTCACTTTTATTCGTTCATATTAAAAAAAAAACTTTAAAAAATGTTTATTTTTTGAAAGTGTAAAATACACTAAAATTGTTGGTGATATTTTTATTTTGTTTATTCATATTTATAAGTCAGTTTTAAAAAATATATACAAAGGTCAAACATGATTTTTTATAATATTATTTATTTATAAAAGAAAATTAAAAAGATGTTATGTCCAATTTCTTGAAATCTATAGAAGTGAATGATTGAACATTTTCACAATTTTCACCACGTGGAATGATAGAAAATGTCTGAATTTGAATAGGTTAACAATGCATTACAATTTTCTTAATTCCATTAATAATTCTTGTTATCATCTTTAATAATTGACTTTTAAAACAAAAGATAGTATCAGACATAAATCCTAACATTGATAGTCTATTATTTTGCTGATATAGTTTTAATGGTTATAATCTAGTAATTGTATCATTAATTGTCTTTTCAATGTACCAGAAATATGATGAGTAATGCCCAACTACAATCAAAAAAGAGTGAAAGACTTATTATATACCTATTTATATCCTTTTTTATATATAAAAGTACAATGTATCTCTCTCCAATCAGTTTTAGTTAGTTTAATTTTATATCATTAAATCGTTACTGAATTTTATACATATATGTAACAGAATGTGAATTAAGAATTCAATCAAAAGATTAGTGGTATAAAATAAAATTATATATCCACTTTTTTACTAATGCTATCTAAAATACATTTTTTTATTTTTTTATACAAAAGAAAATAGGGAAAGATACATTTCCCCCCTTTATCTTCAAACAAAAAAATTTATTAAGAAATTATTTGAATTATAACCAAAATAAAATTTTGTATTATTTTATCTTTTTTCTTACTCAATAATCAATTTATATAAAATAGCTATAATTTCGTTATGTATTAAATACATCATTTTGGCATGGATGCATATGCTTACAATTATATTTACATCTAAAAAAATAAATACCAATAAGTAGCATGATTGTAATAGCATTATTTCATATTAGAAATATTAATGCTATCATGTATAATAAAAACTTTAGACTGATAAAATGCACAACAAATCCCCTCCCCCTATTAAATTAAGATGTATTCTGTAAATACAAACAAATTATTATAACCATTGTCACTATATTATCTTCTACTTTTTTAGTTGGGTTTTATTAACTAACACTATAGCCACTTTCTTATGTCAAATAACACCATATTGAGCTCAATTTGAACCATTACATTATATATATGACTATAATAAATAGTTTATTTGGTTTCAAAGAAAATAAAAATAAAAATTGAGAATAACAAAGCTGATAAATTATCAGCTAAAATATTTTGCATAAATTATCAAATATAATGCATGAAATAAACATAAAAATAAATTTTAATGAAGTGCTTTTACTAGAAATATGTAAAAAATTAATATGATTGCTTATCAAAAAACAAGCCTTTACTAATACCTATGCTCTGCCAATATCTACAAAAGGACTAGAATATAAATATTTAATATAAAAGCAATACTACATCTTTGTACTAGGTAGCAAAATAAGAAGGGATAAAAGTTAAGAAAAGCCATTTAAAAATATAAAATGAATTGCAAAAGTAAAGGCACTGACAGTTTTGGAAATAAATTAATAGTATAAAATGAACCTGGTATGGACATATCTGAAGAAAATAATTATAGAGTGAATAATTAAAGTCTAAAATTGTTTTCAAAAAGACTGCATAAAACATATAATAAGACCATGATAAGTTAAATATATGGAATATTAAAGACTCAAAAAAGTGAAAAAAAAAAAACAAATTAATTACCAGAAAATAATGATATACACCATTGTATTATATATATTAGAAAATTGACTTCTATATATTTTTTTTATTATATTCAAGATCACTTTTCATCCTATTATAGATCTATCTACTGTAGATCTATATAATTAATGGACATCAGATGATGTAGTTGTTTGATAGTTTGATCCCTATACTGCTTTCTGGATTTTGCCTTTCACTAGTGAATGGTGTGATTCAAATCTAAAACTAATGCTTTATGTATGTAGATATTAACATTCATTTCTTTATATTATTTACATAAAAATAAGCATATAAAATATCATGTGATATTGTTCTTTGAATCCTTACATGTTACAGATAAGCACTTTATCTTTTTGTTCAAAAAGATTTTATACTTTGTGTTGTTTATTTTTTTATTTTTTTTACAATTCAAAAAAATACTTTAATTTGAGACAAAAATATATATTTTAGTTAGAAAAAAATTGAGTTATCTCATCCATATTTTATATTTTTTGAGACACAAGATTTTTAAACTTTTGCATTACACATTTTATTACTGCACTTTTTTTAATGAGATACATTGTTCATCAAACTAAAAAGTATTTGTCAACTATGACAAAATTTGTGGAATTTGCTAATTTCCATCTTTTCCCCAAAATCTTGAAACTATTACAGACTTTTTAAAAAATAATCATTAATGGTTTTATTTTCGTTTACTGAATTATCAATATTTTTTTTTTGCTTTTAAATTATTTATGTTTATGTGGCACAATTGTGTTTATCGCAGATAAGATTTTACCAAAAAATCCAACTCCAATGAAATTTCATCAACAGTTTCAGTGAACTATATTAATAAACTTGTTTTTGACTGCCATTAAAATTTGAAACCTATTATAAATTAATCTAAATTTGTTTTGAAAACATACCCAATATTTATGTATTCAAATAACAATCTTTAATTATTTAATATTATAAAAATAGTAATTAATATTTAACTTATTTTGAAGTGTTTCATTTTTTAAATTATAAACAGTAGGCTTTATAAAACCATTTGACAAATTTTATTTAATATAATTTACCTTAAACAGCAAATTATTAAAAAAAAAAATAATATTCATAGAATTTATTTTAATATGTCATTGAGTTTTCTGTAGAATCATTTTTGATGAATTCACTCAATCTTATTGCTGTGATTTCTACTACAAAATAATTACAAATTTTATTATTCTGAATAATAATAAATAATCTAAAACCAACTTTAGATCTTGACAGAACACATTATTAATTTAATATTTTCCAAGATTACCAATAAAAATATGAATATCTTATAATATTAGCTTTGAATATTAGATAATTTTATATTGTTCTTATTATTTATTATGAATTATTTTTCTAATTGGCCATAATTTGATAGTCATTATTATTATTAACTTTCTATATATAAAGCATTATTATAATTATTAAATATCAATTTATTAAAGACGTTAATATCAATAAAAAATATTACAGAAATATCATTTAAAGAATAAATAATTTTTTGTAATATATTTTTAAATAAAATTATATACACAAATTTTCATTTCTTCTTTTTAATAATTTTTAACTTATTCTTACATAATATAAACATTATTTGGTTGAAATAATTATTGACTTTATGATAAAGGATTTTTTTGAAAATGGATCTATTTATTGAAAATTTAATAGACAAGTTTATCAAAAGTTATATGAGCAATATGGATTTTAAAGAATGTATAAAAGTAGTTAATAAATAAATAAAGAATAAGTTAAAAATTATTAAAATAATATTGGATATATTTAATATATTTTACTGATATGAATATCTTTAACAAATTGATATTTAATAATTATGGGACTGTTTTATATATAGAAAGTTAATAATAATTATCAATATTAAATTACTGTCAATTAGAAAATAATTCATAACAAATGGTTTTTGACAGATCCGTAATAGATTTCTGTATTTTATTATATTTTAAGAATATATCAAGTATGGTGATATGAAGATAGTTATATTATTTTATTATTATTTTAAAAACATTCACAGAGTTAACATAAAATTTAAATCTTTTAAAATTATTTATATAAGAAATAATTCATAATTAATATTTTTAAAAAATCTGTCAATGCAAATAATTTCAAATATGGCAACCTATTTTGTAACTTTTACTAGGGTTTGAATTCACAATTTAAGCATGATAGACATATGAATTAATTACTAGATATGATATTTATTGTACCTAACTCCTACTATGCTTGAAATGTTTGTAAGTCACAAACAATAATCATAAGTCAAATAAAAACATATTTAATAATTTTTCAAAGAACAAATACTTTGTATAATAGGTCTGATTATTTCTGCTTAGTTTATTTTGTAAGAGTAGCATTTAGTTTCCATATTATCATGAAGTTCTATTCTATATACAAATATTTGAAATATATTCTTATTTAGATCTAATAACATTTCATCACTGTTAAAAAAAAAACCATGAATCAAAAGTCTAGTCAGCTGTTGGCTGGTGAAACTTTTTTTATAACTTTTTTGTTTAATTTACACTCTGGTAAAATATTGTTAGGTAGCAATTTATTGAACAATAAGTAACAGGATAGCTGATGGTGACTATAAACTGAATAAC
This sequence comes from Epiperipatus broadwayi, assembly GCA_028023455.1. Lineage (NCBI taxonomy): Eukaryota > Metazoa > Onychophora > Udeonychophora > Euonychophora > Peripatidae > Epiperipatus > Epiperipatus broadwayi. The sequence goes on along the minus strand of JAQFVV010012396.1, from coordinate 22,430,837 downwards.
TAACAAAATTTCAAAATAGAATGAAAAGTTTCAGATACTTAAAAATAATCTTGTTAGTTTGGATCTGATCTTAAGTGAAAATGTATGCTTACAATAATGCTATAACGCTTCACACATGACTATATATATATATATATGAACAAAATACAATTACTTTTCTATATAAAAAAGCAGCCAAATTTCTTGTATATATAACACATAACAATGGTAAACGTAAGAATCTGATTTGTTTATTACTCAGAAAGGGAAAAATAAAATCCGTTTTGATACATTAATTACACGAATATTATTAAAGCAGATATAAAGTAAAATAAAAAATACATGTTGATATTATGAATTAAATATTCCTTTACAAAGCAAGTGTCTCTTCATCTGTTCTGTAAACAATAATAAACTAAAAAGTGTTACCCATCAGATTATTTATATAGTGAAAGAACGACAATGTTTAATACTTTCTTTTAACGCTAGATAAGTACACTAGATATTTTTTATCGGTATATTAACATTACAGTTAAATACCTTCTGTGGGATAGTTATATAAAAAATTTAAATCTGTTAAAAAGTTTTGCTTTTCCAATTTTAAATTGAAATCATAAGTGGTAAATTTATTTAAATAAATGAGTTAGCCACTGCACTAAAAAGTCGACTTTTTAAATTATTTAATGTAATACCATTTTAAATTAATAATGCATTCACTCAAGCTTAAATGCACATTTTCGATCTAACAAAGTAAGTATAAAATTTATCATTTTCTCAAAAGACTTACCTATTTTATCTATATATGGCTTATATATATAAATTTAATTTTCAATTATTTTATTTCTATAATTTTTCAAACTTTTGACACTATTTTTATGAAGATAATCCTGTTATCATTTGTCTTTTAATTTTTCAGACATGTTATTTGGGTGACCTTTTAAGATATTTTATGACAGTTAGACTTAATTCAGTCTCCTGGAAAATTCTTTAAGACACTGACTAAGACATGGACTCTTCTCTGAATATTATTTCACCCTTCATCTCTTTTTCTTGCTGGAAAGCATTTTTTTTTATTCTTATTATATTGGTGATTTCATCTTATTGGTTAAACAACTGCCATCTCTAAAAAAAGATTATCCTTCACTGACACACATTCCGTATTTAACCTTCAAACACATTATCAAGAAACAACAGAAAAGAATAAAAAATCAATACAAATAATAAGGAAATATTAAATCAAAAATTATATTGTTTACATAGTTTTAAAATGATATACTTTGAATAATTTAATATTTATAGTTTACATATTTTTATGCTTTCAATTTTGAATCTCATCTCTATATATGTATGAACTTGTAATATATAAGTAATTTCAGTAAAGAAATAAAACAATAAACAATGATTGTGTAGTCAATTGCTAATAAAACATAGTGTTTTTGAGCACCCAAACACCAAATTGAACACATCATTTCCATATATTTGATTAAATTGACTATATTTTTTCCAACTGAAAATAAATTCACAAACATTTAATTTTTGAGCTTATTTCATCGACCACCGTAAATGCTGCAAAAAGTATATATGTAATCATTTATGAATATAATAAAAACACTTTTATATAAACTATTCAAGAAAGTTGGCTTAAATTCATAGCTTGGTTATATAAAGCAAAGAATAAAAGATGGCTACTAGAAAAAAAAATTAGATCCCAAAAAATTGAGGTACATTATTTATAAATCCAAACCTATTTTTCTTTTTCTTCAGCTTTTAGTTTTTAGATATTGTGAAGCTTTTTAAGTGAGCATTCAAAAGAGATATCCTGTCCATATGTATTTAATAAGGAATAATGGTAGTATTAGTAATATTTAAAATCATTTTATGTGATGGAAAATATTTAATAAAATAAACACAATAAAAATGTAATATTTTTATAATGACAATTAGTTGATCATTCAGAAGTTGTATGTAACATTTTCTCAACAATAATAAAAAATAGTTTTTTTAAGATATCTGTCTCTATATAATGGAAATAGTTTGGTCTAAGATCTATAATCATTCTCATATAGTATAAGAAAGAAATAGAAGAAGATTAATTCAGTTTATGTAATGCTTTTCTGTTGTGTAGCTAAAAGGTAGAATAATTCTAAAAAATTTGCAATTTTATTAATTTAAAAAATTATATTTTTAGCCATTATTATCAGAATTATTTTTTAATTTTATGTTTCATACTAATACTGATAAATTTATTAAATAATGCCAGTGATTTAGTTTAGCCCTCTTACAATACTTTACTGTGATTATAATGTTTAATAATGATTCTTGAATCACGTAACTAAAATTTTTTTTTTTTATTAAAGATTCTAAAGGTTTTTAAAGACTACATTTCCCCCCTAAACAACACATTCATCTGTCACAATATCAATAAAATACTATTATCCTAGTTTATATTGGAAATATTTCCTAATGTTGGTTGTTAAGGATTAGACTCGTTCACAAAAATTCATATTTGTAATTCAGTTTGTTATAAAGATGCTTGTGAAGACTATTTGAGACAAATATTTTAAAAGTCTTCTATATAAGGTACTCATAGTTGATACAACATGTTAGAAAGTATAAAAATACATAAATAGTAATAATATAAGAAATAAGTGTAATAATAATAAAAAATACAAATTAATAATGTAAGGCAGAAAGATAATACATAAATATATGTTAATAGTCCATAAGTGAAATATATAATAATAGATATTAATCACAAACCTGAAATATATAATGATATTCAACATATAATCGTAACTATAATTAGCACACAGCTTTTATTCTGAAGAGAAATTTATAAAGAATTTTTTGCTTTTACTACAATGTGAATGATACTACAATGGATTTGAAACAGGATTTCAAAGAATTAAACACATATTTTCTATATATAGATATGACAAAAACAAAGAACTATACACAGCTATAGCACTTCCTTTTTTATCATGAAAAAATATATTAAGAACACTAAATATAACATTAATGCATTTTAATACCCAAGAACCTTTTTCCTCAATGGCTTATGGTATATTCCACAAATAAAATAAGCCATTAAAAGATAAATCAAGTGTTACATACAGGTTGTAACTATCAATCAACAGTATCAGTTAAAAGATTCATGATTGATGCAAACAGTATGTAAAATATCCATCATTAAATGAGTTAAAGGACAAAGGCAAGTTGAAAGGTAAATCAATAACAAAATACTGTCTCATTAAAAAGTATGCATAGATAAATAATAATGCATAACTAATTTATAGTAGTAAATAATCAAATGATTACTTGTTTGGAAAGATATGTGTGATATTCAAGTACAAATAGCGGCAAATTGATCTTTAACTCTATTTATTGATTGCACTACCATTTATTTATTGTAACACATTATTGCTTATATATATATATATATATATATATATATATATATATATATATATATATATATATATATATATATATATATTTGTGGTATGTAAGGTGGTTGTTGTGTTAATTAAAAAGTGACTATTGATTTATATTTTGCAAAAATATCAAAATAAAATCTGTAATTATACCTTGCAAATATTTATTAAGTGTTGTGAAATTTATTTGATCCAATTCTTGATTGTTAGTCTCTGGAGTCTCTCTGGAGTTCAAAAGTCATGAATTGCAGCCCAATTCTGACACTTCCAGTTCTAGAACTTTATATAATTTCCAGGACAATAAAGTTATTTGATATTATTTAAAATAAAATAATAAATAAAATTATACAATTTTAAAATAAATAATTAATGTTCAATTTCTTATCAATTTTCATTATTGGTGCCAATTTAGTTTGCACTCATGACCATTTTGAAACCAAAAAACCAGCCAAAACCACTGCTGACACATCCAACCAATAAATGACATAAATATTGAATAAAAGTACTTTAAATTCATATTTTAAAAATTATAAGCTAGTAAAAATAATATGCTTTATTTCATATGGGCATATAGTATAATTTGTATTTTAGAAGTTATAACCTTTTAGTATTTAGAAATTATAAGCTTGGTTTGATCAGACTTCTGAATGTTTTGGATGATACTTTGTATCGGCCAAATCTTTCCCCCCCTTTTTGCATACTCTGGCACTTTGCACCATCATATTTCAAATATTTTATGAAGGTAAATTTAAAAAAAAGCCTAATAAAATAAATCATATTATTTTTACTAGATTATAATTTTTAAAATATGAATTTAAAGTAGTTTTATTCAATATTTAGGTCATTTATCTGTTGGATGTGTCAGCGTTGGTTTTTAGATTTCAAAATGGTTGTGAGTGCAAACTAAATAGGCACCTCATCATCATATTTTTCCGAGAAAATTATTAACAAAAATATATTTGTAATAGGATTTTAAATGTAAAATATTTATAGCTTAATATATATGAAATTCAAACAAAAGTAAATCACACCCCTTCCACATAAAATGTAAATGAAAACACTCTTAAGGTGACAAACTATAAAATATAGAGTGGATTCACCTATTCTTTCATCTTTCAATCTTTATAAGCTGTTTTTGCTAACATTGCTGGAATTAAAAAATGGAAATTATATATTAGCCAATGATTAATGCAACACTTAAATTGATTTAATATGATACTTAAAATTTTTATTTATTATTTAAAAGTTATAATCGATCAGAAAAAAAAATTGTAGAAGATTGTGAATTAAAGATGAAAAATGGAAAAGACATAAGTTGGATAAGATTTTTATAGATAAAAATAACAAGATAATTTTGATTACATTTTAGTAGTGATAAAAATGATATTATTTTTAAGGTAATGAAAAGAACTGAGCAGACCCTAAAGAAACATTACAAATTATTGTTTAATCAGATTTTGAAAATTAAAAAAAAAAAAACAAGTTCAAAGTATTTAAATAATATGAAATCTAAAACACTCATAATTTAACAAAATAAAATACAGCTTAAATTGAAAATGATGGCTATTGAATTCACAAATTCAATTACTAGTTATTTTGTTTAAAAGTTATGTTTTTGGAAATACTATGCCCAAAAAGAATAAATTAAATCATTATTGATGTAAATCTTAGAAGTCAGAAATAAAAATAATAACATTACATCTCTGAATACAGCAGTTGGTGTTTATAATTAGTGCACTCCTAATATGTAAACAACAACATCCACATCAACTAAAAATATAAAGATAATGCCAATTAAAAACAATAGAATTTTTAAGTTAATGATATATAAATTCTGCATAAAAATATATTTTTGACAAATACTTTGTATCTTTATCAAAATATAAAATTGAAAATGTTCACCATAAGGAAGGACCAAAAAATCTATGACAATGTTTTTTTGTCAGAAAGCCCCCACTTCTATACAAATAGACATAATAATCAGTAGCCTTGGGTAAAGGAGCACAGTGTCAAAGTCATCAATCCTGAAGTTTTAAACTTTTTATAAACTTTCAAACAACAAATTATCTGATTAGATTTATGAGTAGTCAATTGTAATCACTTTGAGACAACAATAAATATAATTAATATGATGATTAATAAAACCAAAATCAGAACACACATACAAATAAATAATAACAATATTGCATGAATATGTCATTTTACTCATATGCTTTCAAACACATATTTTTTAATCTTACACTAGCTTTATCAACTGTAAGTTTGAAAACTTAATTGGTACTAGATGGGATAGTAGTATAATATTTTATCCTTAAACATTTTTTTTATGAGTGAAGATTAGATTTCAAACTTGAAATTAATGCCTTATGTATCTAGAAGTAACCTTGTACTCTTTTATAATATTTATGCTAATATTCCAAATTAAAAAAAAAACTTAATATTTTGAAGGTGATCTAACATAATTGCATTGATTTATAAAACTATGCTAACATGTTAACTTGGATTTAAATCTTTATTATGTTTTTTGAATTTCAAGTTATTAGTTTAAATAATATAAAAAAGTAAAAGGGAGATGGTAGAGGCATAAATGTATTAATTCCATTATTGAATCTTAGTCCTCATTGACCAAATGAGAAAGCCATAAACTAGTTAGGAGATGGATATAGTATTGCATTATACTGTCTGGAATCCATTGATTACTTGAGCTTATGTGCTCTAGAATAGTAAAAATGGTCTGATCATGTTTACAAATAAATGAAACAGTATCAATGTTTTTATGAAAATGAGCCTTGGAGAAAGAACTTAATATTAATATTATTTGCTATAGACTGATTTTAAGGCACATTAATGCTGTTAATTTTGGATATTTTTTATTTACTGAGTCATATTATAATGTATATCATTAAAAAACAGTCAATACTTAGACAATCCCAATATCAATAACAATCAACAATTTCAAACTGTTGTCAAGGTAACCTCCCTTTAACAAAAGGTGGTTGCCTTGACGGCAGTTTGAAATTGTTGATTGTTATTGAGATTGATATTGTCTAAGTGCTACCTGGTTTTTAATGATTACTTACAAACTCATTTAGTCTTGAACATTATTACACTTATATATACATATAGAAGTAGTTGAATTATTTATTTTTAAAAATTTATATTATTCTTAGATACACATTTCTTTATTTCCATAAAATGTCATTTACATGTTAAAACAGAGAGTTCAAATATATTACAGAAACAATGATGATATTACAACTACAAAGGTTATAAATATTTTTTGCGACCTGAATGTGTTCTGAATATGTCTTCTGCTTTGGAAAGAACTTATTTTCTAATTCAGATTTCAGCAATATGTAGCAAAAACTAAATATAATATTTCATATGATTTTTTTTTATATAAAAGAATTAATTCAAAATATTTTTTTAAAAAGATATCTCGACTGAAATAATTTCCATCAATTGTATTAATTAAAAATTTACTCATTCTCTTTGCAATCATAATAAAAATTAATCCTATCATTTATCCTGTGACTATAAAATAAGAGTACAAATTGTTGTAAAATTCCAAAATTAAATTTATAATGTTCTTTTAAATAGTTCATGAGAAATTAGTTTTAAATTTTAAAATTCATTTAACAACGACAATAAATCAAAATATATAAAAAATAAAATACATACACTAAAAGGTAAAAAAGTAAATTTTCTTTAACTTTCATATGTAAAATCATGGGATGCTCATGCTTAAACATAGTCTTAGTTTCCCTTTCTATCATTTTTATGATCACCATAATTTACCCGTGAAAGCTATAAAAATCTATTTTTATTTGCTAGAGCATTTATATAAATAAAAACATTACTTGTAATTTCTATGTGTTTTTTATTTCCTACTTTTGAGTTTTATATATGTAATATTGAATTATCAAAATGAGGTCACTTTATTTAAATTATATTTTGAAAAAGTCAAATAAAATTGCATATTTTTAAAATGAATCCCATATAAAATTAAATGTACACAAAGTCTCATTTAAATCAGAAATTGGGAAGTGAATGAAAATTATGTTACAAGATTTTATCTAGTCAGATAGATTAAAACACAGAGTGAGATAAAAGTGTGGTAAAATGAATATATATCTAATGTGAAGAATTCATCTCATGATAACTTCTACTTAAAAGTCATGGAAAAAAAAAATTCTAATTAGACTTTAAATTTTCTCTCAATATAAACAAAATATTATTTAGACTATAGGCAGTTTATGTTTTATAATATTAGAATAACTTGTTTAAACCGTTTAATAATATACAGTATATGGGAAAAATTATGAATTTGACTTCGATATTTTTAGACCATTGATCATATTTCTCATAGTGCTTTTATTAGAGCCAAATCGTATTTAATAAAATCTTTAATATGAATATTTTAAATATATGGTTAGCTCTCTTTTATATCATTCTAGTTAGGTTTGGGTAATAATTTATGAAATATTAGTATCATTTTTAAACATTATCATTAAAATGATATTTTCAAATTTCATTTCATTTCTGAAAAAAAAATGTTTATAGCTTCTATCAATTTAACACATAGTCATGTTTTTAATCTTTTACTCTCCTATTATAGTCTCTTCAACGGCACATATCAAGCTCAATTCCATTTATCATTTTATTTTTCAAATCATTTGTTTGTAGTTTTCTTTGAAAATTATATTACACTTGCAATCCTATTACGTTGTCCCAACATATTTTATTTTACATATATATATATAATTATTTGGTTCTAAAAAATTGAGTTATTTAACATAATTATATCAATGCCAACATCTTTAGGATTCTGTTCTAATTCCACTTTTTTTTTCATTTTAACATACATTGATCTGCAGCCCAAATTAATGATAATATCTTACATTGTAACCCATCCTTTAAATATTACTCATTAATTTTAAAAATATTTTAGCGTCTTCGTTACAAATTTATCTTTAAAATAATTGTTTAATGGGATAATGATTGATTAATTTAGTTATATTTAATTATTTTAGATTAATTAAATAATTATTCCCTTCTCATTTTTAAAGGTTTAAACAAAATATTTTAAATTAATTTTAATTATTTTAAATTAATTACTAATTATTATTTTTTTACTTTTAATTACAAATTAGATCAAAAACTTAGCTCTTTATTTAGAATTAAAATTTACTATGCTAATTTTCTTTATATATATATATATATATATATATATATATATATATAAATATTATATATATATATATATTACAACTTTTTAAAATCTTAAAACAGGCAAAACTCTCCATATAGTAGTGTCATTCAGTGCAAGCCAAAGTAATCAATGGATGCAAGAAGATTTATGCATAAATTATCTAACTAATGCATCCTCATCCAATTTATCTAATATCCCCAGTCTAGTTTGTAGCTTGTGGCTTTCATCAGTGAGGAGTCTTGGATCTAAGAGGACTGCACCTAGATCTCAGGATCTAATGCAACTCTCCAGCAGTACCTTTTATGTCTACTTAACTACAAAATTATGAATCCAAAATTGAAAACATAATAATATTTTCAATCCAAGCTCATTAGTTTATATAGTCATATAGGTCTGAACTCAATTCAGTATCCATATATTTTGGTATCTTTGGTACTTTAATAACCATAGCCACTACTATCCTATTATGAAGGATTGGTATTAAACCACTAAACATCACATCATTACAATTTTATATGCTTTCTCAAGCTCCTCACTGATAAAAGCCACAAGCTTAGAAACTAGTCTGGTGATATTGGATGAGTAGGCACTAGATAGGAATTTTATGCACAAGCCTTCTGGCATCCATTGATTACTCTGGCTTGCACTGAGTGGCTCTATTATATGAAGAGTTTTGCCCATTTTAACAGCTTAAGCAAGCATAAAAAATGGTGATCATGTGATGTGTTTAAAATCTTATTGGAAATTATATTTGGCTTTCTATATTATGTTACTTTCATGCTTAAAATAAATTCTATTGTTTAGAAGTGCTAAATATGAAATCTTAGTTGTAGGTTAGTTAATAAGTTAAATAAAACATTTTATAAAAAATAAAATATAAAAAAAGAACAATAAATATAATTTGCTAAAAGTAAAGTCTTGAATTTCAAACTTATGCAATTGCTCTCAAATATTAGCCAAACTGTTGCTATATTGAATATTACCTGATGGATAATTTTCTCTGTAAGCAATCAATTTTTTCCTTTATTTCATTCATTCATATATATTTTTGTTGCAAGTTTTGCTATTTATGCTCATCATTTTGTAATTCTTAATGATTTAAAATTTAGTTTTTGAATCTTTTGAAATATTCTTTTAATGTAATGTTGTCCTATTCTATTTTGATTATGATTTTAGTCTTCCATGTTATGATTAAAAATTTTAACAAGTACTTTTTTATATTTATTTATTCAAGTTATTATTATTACTATTTTTTTACCTGACAATACTAAGCACAATCATTATCAAGCCATTCTTTGACTTACTTAACATCTAAAATAACTAGTCATTTCAATAATATCATATTTTTCATACTTCTTTACTATATACAATTCTTTCCAATTATCTTTTATAATACCTTTGTTTTGAAATATGGACCCTACTAATGTCTGCTACAATTTCCTTAATAATTGTGTTCACTTACTTTTTCTAAATCTTTTATATTAATACCAGAAATGTACCTGGTCTATAAAAACACTATCATTTTTGTATTAGATTTTTTTATTGGTTGCTTTATTCTTTTTTTAAAATATTTAATGTAAATTAAATAAGAAAAAATTTCACTGGTGGAATTACATTCTAATAAAGATACCAAGTCTATGGAAAGGCTATTGTTTTGCTTTAACATTTTTTTTTTTGCTAAGAAGAATTATTTGCTTTGAATAAAATGCTGGTAATCAAATTAAGCCTCTTAAATATAAGGAAGGAAATACTTCCTTTGCGTAAAATGCTTCATAAAAAATTACAGTTTATTAATTTGACTCTCTAACAAAAAAAAATGTTTAACTCGAATATCATGTGACCTTATGGATAAACATTTATTGATTTTATATATCTTATTCTTGAAATGAATATTATTTTCTTCTGTAGTAAATATAATATCTATAATCACAAAAAAATCAATCAAGACATATGTTACATGACCTAATTTAAACAAGCTTGTATTACAAATGTTATGTAAAGAGCTCACAAATAAGCTCTTAACAAGCTTTGCAGAATATCCGTAACCCAGACTGGCTTCTGCCACTGGATTACTCAATGAGGTATTAGGATATTCAAGCATTGGATTAAAAATAACAGGACTAGCCCAGCACTTTATCTAATGGTTGACTATTAAGTAGAAAATCTGAAATTTTTAGACATCCATATGTCTTCCAATCCAGCTATCTAATTTAAATATAACATTTGTAATACAAGATTGTTTAAATTAGGTCATGTGACATCTGACTTGATTTTTTTGTAATTTTATTTTTTGCTATTAAGGCTTTGGTAGTTTTATATTACTAAAGCTATTAATATGTTATGTATCTGAAGTTAGTTCAGTCCCATATGGCTATTTAAGTTAGATAGCTGGATTGGAGGATATATGGATGTCTGAAAATTTCAGATTTTCTACTTAATAATTATCCATTAGATAAAGTGTTGGGCTTGTCCTGGTATTTTTAATCTAATACTTGAATATCCTAGCACATCACTGAGGAAGTCAGTAGCAGAAAGAGGTCTGGGCTAAGGATTATTTTTCAAAGCTTGTTAAGAGTTTATTTGTGAGCTCTTTATATAATATCTAAAGTCATAATATTTTTCTTTCTTTTTCTTCACTTCTGTATGTCTCATTTTATATAATTATAGATTCATTTTAAAAAATATATATTTAACACACTCTTTTAAAATATAATTTTAATGGATCATAAAATAATTTCATACCCATATTAAAAAGTGTTTATCTTTTGTTATACGACATGTATTCTATTTAATTATTTACATATGTACTAGTCAAAAATATAAAAAAACTTATATTTTTAGATAATATTTTGATAAAGACAAAATAAGAATATTTTAAATTATATTTCAAGCTAAATAATAATAATAATAATAATAATAATAATAATAATAATAATAATAATAATAATAATAATAATAATAATAATAATAATAATAATAATAATAATAATAATAATAATAATAATAATAATAATAATAATAATAATAATAATAATAATAATAATAATAATAATAATAATAATAATAATAATAATAATAATAATAATTTAAAACTAGAAACAGAACTATGGTTTTATTGAAGCAACAAATAATTGGATCATTAACATTTTTTTAACAATATTTTGCAAGGTACGTAATTCCAAATATTAAGATTTTATATTCCAGAGGCTCACTATGAAGTTCTATGGAAAGTTATATCACCATGAATTTTGAAAATAAAAGTAAAAGCTCTTACTTCTGAGCTCGATGAGGGGATCTACCATAAAGTTCCCATGTCAAATATATAAAAAGATTAGAAAAAACAATTGAGCAGGAAAAATATAATAAATAAGATGTGTGCTTACTCTCCCAAAGTTTCTGCTTTTATAAATGTTAAAAGAAACACAGAATAGTCTAAGTCATGTGAACTTTAATGAGATGATCTTGTGCTAGATATATATAAATAACTGCAATAATAGTATTTTTGTTTAATTTTATAATGACTTATTTTTAGGTATATAATTTAATTAATTACATACATTTATATGATAAAAAATGAATTGCTTGTCATTTTGTAGATCACGTGACCTTAGAGAACCAGAAATGGTAGAACTTAATTGTGATTCTGAACCTTTAGTTCTTGAATCTATAATTATTTCATTGATAGCGTTAAAAAAAATCCATGCTTATTTTTTAATCAACTACTTTAAAATATAGGATAAACAATTTGTTAAAAAACTTACTTACATTAAACCTGTTGTAAAACTGTCTATCCCATCTTTAATCTTTATTTATATTTATTCAAATCCTGTATAACATTTTGTTAAAAGATATGTCTATTATTTAAACACACTGTTTTAAAACCATTCAACTATTATTTAATAAGCATTTACCACTAAGTAAAAAATTTGCATTTACTAGTTATTCACATTGTTTGTGGCATTTCAAATGGGAAAACATTTTAAAAAATGTTGTTAAATTCCAATATTTATTACGTCTTAGAAATATACAATTAAAAGTTTTTTTTCTTAATATTATCCTTTCTATCATTATTTTCTTTATTTATTTTGTAATTGATATTTATAAATAAGTAACAACTCTGCAAATAACGTTTAGTTCATCCACTGTGTTACGTGAGTGAAATGTATTTATTTTGCACAATTGGTTTTATAAATTTATTAAACGCACATTGATTACATAAGTAATATTTACTGAGGCTGTAACCTCGAAAATATGCATATAAAATGCAATAGTAGGGACCTCTACAGGTGTTTAACCACAAGCTTATTCTATGGAAGAAAAAAGAGGAACCCTTCTTTACTTCAATCTACTTTCTATTTAAATAGGTGAAGCTGAAGCGGTTAAATCTGTGAGCATGAAGCTATTCAATACTTCACTGATTAAGTCCACATTTCTTATTACACATCAATACTCATGAAATATTTCAATTTACAATGAGTCAATGGAAAGATTTTATAGTTAGAAATCTATTACAATAATTTAAAGTTGTAATTATAAATTTATTAAACGCACATTGATTACATAAGTAATATTTACTGAGGCTATAACCTCAGAAAGTAGGTTGAAGTAAAGAAGGGTTTCCCTCTTTTCTTCCATAGTGTAAGCTTGTGGTTAAACACCTGTAGAGGTCTCTACTATCACATTTTATCCGCCTCGGTAAATATTACTCACAATTGGATTTATAAATGCTTTATTGTTGTTATTATCAATGTACTCATTGAAATAACACAAAATGAAATATAACAATATAAAAACAATCACATAATTATTTTATTATCTATATTCTATATTTATACATTACACATGATCTTTTTTTAGTATCTATAACTACAGATTATTCTTTTTAAACTTGAACATATAGCTTTGAAATGCACTTGCTTAATAAATATAAAATAAACATAAAGTGATTTCTTAAAAAAATCTATAATTTTTTTTGTTATTAATCTATAGTATATTAAAAAGAAAATAGACTATTTTTAATAAAGTTGGGTTAGAGTAACTGAAATAATATTATAATTAATTATAAGTGTATATCGCTTAAATCTATTTTATCAGTTTTCAAACATTAAAATTTATTCATTAAAAAATGTTTATTAATTTCTTTATTTAAAAAAAGACAGGATATTTATTACCGTTTTTGTAAGCCATTTATATAAATAATAGATTCAAAAATAAGAAAACTGTCAAATTATCAGTAAATGAAAAGGCGGCCAATGAATGAAGGAAAAAAAACTGGAGAAATCATTAATAGAATTCGTTACTTATCATTGGCCACCTTTGAGCAAAAAATCAAATCTGAACCATAAGCATTCTGCTTAGAAATAGACATGAGCCAAATAACAATCTATCTGATAATGATAGTGACTAAAAAAAAAATTTTTTTTTCTAAAAATAACTGTGATATCATTGTCAGTAACATTCTTGGTACTGTAGAGAATGACATTGCTATCTATTGAGCATAAATACTAAAGAAATTGTTTTCTTAGTATCTGATCAAAATTCAAATGATCATAACATGGACACCATGAATGAAAAACTAATTACTGATAATCTAAGTGCTTCTGGAATATTGCCCAAAACTTATAAATCAAGTTGCGGATGACTGAAAAAGGACCCATGAAAATAAATAAACTTAATGAAAGGATACAGGTGAAAAAAATTCATTAAGTAATATTTTCCATGTGCTAAGAAATAATTTTTAAAAAATGCCAGGAAAAGTAAATAAAAGCAGTATTTATTACTTTAGTAACAAAATACTTAGTACATCAAAAATGAAATTAACAACACAAGCAGTTTTTGTGATTAGAATTATATTACTTTTAAGCCAATAAACATCACATGACCACCACCTCTTATGCTTGTGTATAACTGTTGTTATAATTAGGCAAAACTCACTATATATATTGCCATACACAGCAAGCTAGAGTAATCAATGGATGCCAGAAGGCTTGTGCATAAAATCCCCATCTAGTGCCTATTCATCCAATATCCCAAAACTAATATCTGGCTTGTTGCCTTCATCAATGAGAAGCCTTGGATCTGAAAGCACTGCACCTAGATCTCTAGATCTAAGTGCAACCCTCCAGCAACCACCTTTTATCTCCATTTAAGTGCAAAACTATGAGTTTTAAACTGAAAACATCTTAATGTTTTCAATCCAAGCTCATTATCTTATGTAGTCATATGGATCTGAACCCAGTTCAGTACCAATACATTTTGGTGTCTTTGGTTGCTTAATAACCATAGTCACCACTATCCTATTACACAAGATTGGTTTTAAGCCAATAAACATCACATGATCACCACTATTATGCTTGTGTATAATTGATATTAGAACAGGCAAAACTCACTATATGTATTGTCACACACAGCAAGCTAGAGTAATCAATGGATGCCAGAAGGCTTGGGCATAAAATCCCCATCTACTGCCTACTTATCTGATATCCCCAGACTAAATTTCTGGATTGTGGCCTTCATCAGTGAGGAGCCTTGGATCTGAGGCCACAAGCCAGAATCTAGGCTGAGGATATTGAATAAATAGGCACTAGATGGAGATTTTATGCACAAGCCTTCTGGCATCCATTGATTGATTTAGCTTGCTGTGTGTGGCAATACATATAGTGAGTTTTGCCTGTTTTAACAAGTTATACACAAGCATAAAAGGTGGTGGTCATGTGATGTTCATTGGCTTAAAACCAATCCTGCCTAATAGGATAGTGGTGGCTGTGGTTATTAAAAAACCAAAGACACCAATATGTGGGTTCAGACCTATATGACTGCGTAAGCTAGTGGGCTTGTATTGAAAACATTAACGTGTTTTCAGTTTAAGACTCATAGTTTTGTAGTTGAATGGAGATAAAAGGTGGTTGCTGGAGGGTTGCATTAGATTCTAAGTTCTAGGTGCAGTGCTCTCAGATCCAAGGCTCCTCATTGATGAACACCACAAGCCAGAAACTAGTCTGGAGATATCGGATGAGTAGACACTAGATGGGATTTTATGCACAAGCCTTCTGGCATCCATTGATTACTCTAGCTTGCTGTGTGTGGCAATATGTATAGTGGGTTTTGCCTGTTTTAACAACAGTTATACACAAGCATAAGAGATGGTGGTCATGTGATGTTTATTGGCTTAAAACCAATATTGACTAATAGGATAGTGTTGGCTATGATTATTAAAAAAACCAAAGACACCAAAATGTATGGGTACTAAACTGGGTTCAGACCCATATGATTACATAAGCTAATGGGCTTGGATTGAAAACATTAAAGTGTTTTAAGACTCATAGTTTTGTAGTTAAATGGAGATAAAAGGTGTTTGCTGGAGGGTTGCATTAGATTCTAAGGTCTAGGTGCAGTGCTCTCAGATCCAAGGCTCCTCACTGATGAATGCCACAAGCCAGAAACTAGTCTGGGATATTGGATGAGTAGACACTAGATGGGGATTTTATGCACAGCCTGCTAACATCCATTGATTACTTTAGCTTGCTGTGTGTGGCAATACGTATAGGGAGTTTTGCCTGTTTTAATTATACTACTTATATTCTATGTAAAAATAAAATTAGTTTAAATAATCATAGAAAATTGGTAGAATTAAAAAATAATATGATAATTAAATTATGATCAAACAGTTACAGCAAAAAATACTGTAGAAAAAATTGCTATGCTGTAATTTAAAAAATTATATCCATAGTACTGTCTCTTTTATCATAGCAAGGATTTGCATTTTAATGATATATTGAATGAGATATGTTTATAACAACATTTAACTTTCTAAAGCTATAAAAATGATTGCTAAACTTGACAATATTTTGGACAAATATAGTAGACATATTTAATATTCCGAAATGGATTATACAAACTTTGTTCATTATCTTGGAAGCAAAATTCAAAATGAAAATAAAAATTTTGGTGAGAGAAAAAAGAATATTCATTTTAGAAGATATTAAAAAAGTAAATATTTTTCAATAATACTAAATTGTAAAATAAATGTTTCACATATTGAATAGTTGACTGTGATTTATGGTTTATAACATCAAATGTTAAATTTGCATTCTCATGCAATATTTGTTTCTTGTGTAGTGCAAAGTTTAAATTTAGTTGATAGTGTTAATTACAAAACAATCAATAATACATATATATAAATTTTAGTATCATTCAAAAAAAATATATTAGCATTGGAGCATCTTTAACAATCATGTTTCCAATTTTATCATAATCCATGGACAAAATATATTGGGAAAGTAAAATTAAGATACTGGTTGATTAGACCTGTATGATACTTGATGACATTCTTTATGTGCTGAAACACATAAGAATGCCATTTGCATGGCTCGAGGTTTACTGCTTACAGAACACTGATGTTGATATTAGCCATTTCAGGCCTATATTGCATTGCACACAAATATTATGGCCCACTGATGTGCTTCCAACACTATGCAAATGCGCTCCTTTCACAGATTGCTACCATATCATGTGAGAGTGTATGGAATTCAACTGATCATAACTTTTGTAATCTGTGTTCAAACTAATGATCTTGAACCCTATCTGACATAGTATTCCACACTAATAATTGTAAGCCCATTTTCACAACTTGGAAGGTGAAAAACATTTCAAAAGTGTAGGGACAAGCACCATTTCACAGAATTCACATGAAAAGGCATGTTTGCATGAGAATAGCTATGGGACAAATTAAATGGCTGAGGTTGCATGTTGTTTTGGAAATCAGAATCTTTGTTTTATCACAGCACTGCATCTTTTGAATGATTCTTCAGATCATCAAAAACATCAATCCCTAGCCCTGCACATTCCAATGCTATGCATTGACATTTCTAATGTAATTTAAAAATGTAATTATTCAATTTTAGAAAAAAAATAATTCTTACATTTTATAAAATAATGTTAGTTTGTAAATTGTTTACAAATATTTTGCAGAATGTCTGCCTGTAATGTTTATGATGGTGTCTTTTTTTTCCAAAAGAGCAGCTTCGAGACAACTAAAATTACTTGTTGTTTTGGGAAATCGTAATGTTGGTTTAATCAGAGTAGTGCATCTTTTGGACAATCCCTTGGATCATCAAAAACATTGGTCCCTGATCCTGCTCATTCCAGTGCTATGCGCTGACATTTATAATGTAATTTAAAACTGTACGTATTCCATTTTAGAAAATAATGTTCATTCGTAAATTGTTTAAAAGTAGTTTGAACAATGTCAACATGCAATGAAATGTATAATGTAATTTTAAAAGGTCATTATTCCATTTTAGTAAATAATGTTGTTTTGCAATGACAAGTTGGGCCATGTAAATGGCATTTTTATGTGATTTAGCACCTAAACAACACCATCAAATGGCATGCATGTCTATTCAACCACTACCAAAATTAAACCTCTGAAATCATTTATGATTTATTTAAAAGAGATATAAGATGAACTGTTTGATTTATCAAATGATCAATCAAGACAAGCAGATACAAAACATCAATAACATTCTTTGGCATCCAAAATTATTTTCTTCATATTTGTTTGTTCCATCATTAGATATGAAATTATTTTAGAAATTAATGTAGTAAATAAAAAATATCTTCAATAGCAAAATTTCTAATTTCACATAGCAATATATATGTTGAAGAAAATATATATTAAAAACTTACACAATAAACAGATATTTATAAACTAATTTTATCTGCCAAAGAATTTTCTGAGTCTATCAATTTTAAATCAGTCTTTTCCCAAAATGGGGCTATTTGCTGTTGCACAATCAAGAAACAGTTTGATTCTGAATATGAAGATGAGAGACTCTAATATCCTAAAGATAGTTCTAAGGCAAATTTTTATTACATTTTAATAGATTCAGTTTGTTTCTATGGAGGAAAGATTCATTCTTGTAAGAAATCACAATGACACTTTAATTTTTTCTCAAACTTGCAAACTATTGAAGAACAAGAAATGGTAAAATGTTGCAATGAATTGGGCTTAAAACTTACCAACGGTGAAGAGTCAAATAATATTGGAGAATTATTTACATAAATTAAATTTTTGGAAGTCTTTATAATAAAACATGCCACCATTTGGTTTGTTTCACCATTATTTGAACACTAACGATTTAATATCACTTTTTCCAAATGATTCTATTGCTTTAAGACTATTTCAATAGTTTTCTGTCAGCCCTGAAATGATGATCAATCATTTTCAAAATGAAAACTCAAAAAACTATTTAACAATATTAAATTTAGATTTCATTTAATTGAATCTCAAGTTATAGATTCATAATAATTTTTTTTGTCAAGCGTTGATGGCCGAATGGTTAGCACAGCAGCCTTACAAGCAGTTGTCCCGGAGTTCGCTCTCGCTTTGACACATTAAAAAAAAAAAAGATTTTTTAAAAAAAAGTTTTATGATTAAATTCTCTTAAGTATTATCCTTTTGTATAGCAAATGGTTTTTAATCAATTGTTATTCTTTAAGTTTTTATTTTATTTATAACATTACAAAAATTGTCATTGTGAGAGTGACAATTTATATATATATGAAGCCAATAAACATCACATGACCCCCACTTCTTATGCTTGTGTATAACTGTTTTAACAGGCAAAACTCACTATACGTATTGATTACGCTAGCTTGCTGTGTGTGGCAATACGTATAGTGAGTTTTGCTTATTTTATATGTATGAACTAAGATTACTAAGATGCTTTAATGCGAACCTACTAATGAGCATTAATTCAACAACCTTTACTTACCTACTTATATATATAATCCAAAACAATAAATATATAACAATCATACATTCCTTGTATTTATCTCCTTTTTAAAAAATGTTACGTTAATATTGTTAAATGCTCGTTAAAAATTACATAGAGTTTTAAAATTAAAATAGTATACTAGAATAAAATAGGGTGACCACTTTAAACAATATTCCATTGATTCTCATTATGAATTAAGGTTGGTATATAATTCTCTTTTATATAGTTTTTCAAGAGGCCAAAGCAGGAAATAAATATTTTGAAATAAAATAATTATTTTTTATCTCGATTTTAATTTTTAAAAATTTTATTTAATAAAATATTTATAAAAGCAATAGTAATTTTCTTCTTTCGTTAGGTCATTGAAGCATCTAACAAAATAAAATAATAGATAAAAAAGAGTGTAAGTTTAAATTATTATGTTTTAGTCTAATTTTAACACTCTACTAAGAGTAGGTATTGTAAAAAATTATTGTAATAAGATAGGTTTTTTTAATACAAAAATAAATTTTATCATTTCAAAATAATTATTTTCCGCAAGAATACTCTTTTAAAAGAATAAACAAAATTAGTTCTGAGCATGCTCAGAAAAGATTAAACAGATTTTGTAAGTTATCTTCGTAAAATTAAAAAAAAAAAAAAAGTAACACTTTATTCGATTTTTTTCTTCATAAACATGTATATATGAAAATTAAATTATTTGTGTATTATAATTAATCTTCCAATACACACATACATGTTAAAACTGTTTAAACTGGAGTTCATTTATTTTAATTAGAGATCCCACTTCAGTTTTTAGATGGAAACTCCTTTGTGATTATTTTCCTTCTTATTTTTTTTTTTAAGCCAATCTTTTTGCATAACATTTTAATCAGCGCGTTTTTTACTATTACTTTAATATTTATTTTACCGGAGTAGGGTCTTGTTAATAGAAACACTGATTTTCAGTCACAATGACCACTTCCTCTTGTCAAAATCGATCTTGTCATCGGCAGAGCTTTGAGTCTGTGACTGAAATGATTGCACCTGTCTCCCAGAAGCTAATTGAGCATGGCCCATACCTCCTATGTTTGTTAACGTGCCTGGCCTCAGCTCATTGATCCTTGGGAAATGTGCATCTGGCTGCTCTGGGCTTCTCCGATCATGCTCAATCTTTCAAACATGGAATTCCAATTTCTTTTTTTGCTAAGTTTGCCTTCCAGTCACCAAAAATGTTCATTAACTATCCCAATATTGAATTCATTCTGCACTATCAGAAATTGATCCATACTAAAGTATTTACCCATAAGGCTCGTCACTGTGGTCTCCACTCGAGCAGAAAATATTAATGATTTATAGCACTTCCTTTGTTTGATATTAAAAATAAACAAAAAAATTCAATGTTATAAAACGTAAAAAAAAAACTCCAGTTATTATTAATTTTTTTTTTTTAAAAAAAAAGATTATTAATTATTTTTGCACACTCAAATATTTGATTTAGTTTTTTTTTTTTTTACGTAAAAGATTTGCCATCTATATTGAATAAAACAAATAATATTTTAAATTGTTTATTAAAAATAAAGCTTTTAATAAAGATGAATCAATTTATAAAGTGAGTTATTTTATACTTGAATATAAATTTCAATAAATTGAAGTACGTTTTAAAGGAATCATTAAATTATTGATCTGAAGTGTATTAAAAATCCAAATACGGGTCAACTGGAACAAATAATGATTAAGAATAAAATTAAAGAATAAATGATAACTTAGGTAATTGTTTTAAACCTGGGAAATTGTATATATCAATAAAGTGAGAAAAGAAAAAAAAAATACTTAGGATAAAAATTGATATTACTAACCATAACATACAAGTTATAATTATCATGGTTTTGATATTGAATAACGATATTCATATCAAGATTGAGTACTTTATTTGTAAACCTTCTGTAAAATATCACATCCATACTGGATTAGGTTTAGGATTAAGGTTAAGGTTAGTGTATTTTATGTAAAGGTAAAACTTAAAATTCAACACTTTTATAATGTATTAAGCATACTTTTGGCCTGCCACGGCTAGAATCATAGTAATGTATTACTATAGCAATTGACAATTCTACTAAAAGCATGCTTGGTAGATTATAAAAGTCTTGAATTTCAACTTTTACTTTTTTTGTAATAGTATTTTCTAAAAGAAAAAGACTGAATTTAAAGTGTAATCTATCAGAAATTTATTAAAGAGACATTAAAATAAGATAGCATAGAAATCAGCTTAACACAATATTTCTATTTGGTACATCAATAAATTTTTATAGCAATAAATACATAAGAACTTATTTAAATCCCCTGTGTCTTATTAATGCATTTAATTATCATGATTTAAATGAATTATTTACAGTTGCAGCATTAATAGATATTATTATTATTATTATTATTATTATTATTATTATTATTATTATTATTATTATTATTATTATTATTATTATTATTATTATTATTATTATTATTATTATTATTATTATTATTATTATTTCATTAAGATGCAAATTAAAAAAAGTTTTTACTGTTGTTTTAAGACTCCTCACTATTTTTTGATTTTTAAAAATGTTGACGTGTATGATAATTAATTATTTAAAAAGGGATTAACCAATTCTGATTTTCTGCATCTTTGGTGGTTAATAAAATTGTATTTAGAAGTGTATATCTCTTGGAAAATGAATTTTCAAATGTTTTGGGGATTTACTTAATAATTTTGGGAACAGTTACATGTGGCCATTGACTAAATATTAACAAATAAAAATAATCATTAGATAAGAATTATTTATGTAAAGCTTAAAACTGAATTACAGATATAATTACTTGAAGTGATACATAAAGTCAGAAACTATCAACTCATAGATCTATTATTCTGTTATTGCACTAAATCTTGCAGGATATTTAAAGATATTTGAATTAGCATATGTTTTATTAATGCTGTTTTTGAATACAGTTTTCAAGCTTTTAGATCGCTGGAGATTTTTAAAAATTTATTAAATATGGATTCTATTTAAAATATGTTTATTTTTTATTATAATTGTCTTAGTCACATTGGAAACATTTAACAAATGGAATTGTGTTGCTTAGTAATATTATTTTTTGTTATTTTAATACATCTGGTAGAATTAACAACTTAATTTTTTAATCATTTTAACTGGAATTGCCTTTTCTATTATTGTGCAAATAGTTGTCTTTTTATTTTTTAAATTAAAATAATAAAGTAGTAAATCCTTTTGATGAAAATTATTTAATTCAATAGTTTAGAATACTCTTTTCTTATATATTCTGAAGCCTTCACTGACAGCAATAGTCAAATGATGTCTCTCTAATGAAGAGTAATGCTGATATAAGATGTTTCTAATATTCATTCATTGGAGAGGTCTATCTGTTAGTATAATTTTCATTATTATTTCCGTTCTGGAAATATTTTTGAGCATGAGGATATTATATTGTGTCTTTTGTACCAATAATTATATTAATATTGAGCAAACCTAAACCATTTGCTGCTAGTGTAAATTGAAAGTGTCTCAGTAATATGTTTACAATCCATCTACCTCAGATAAGCTTTCTTTGAGAATGCATATATGTTGTGAAAGCTTTAGTAAATATTATAATAGGTGAATAATATCTAATTCTATTTATAATTAGCATATTAATCAGTGATGACTTTGAATGAAGGGATAAGTATGACTTAGATAAGGAATTTATGAACTTTTCAATTTTATTTTTAAGTTTATTTTGTACAGTATTATGTATTTCTAAATTACTTAAATAAAAAGGAAAATGAATAACTGGACTAGGCTTTCCTTCAAAATGTATGTTCAATGTTTTTTATGCAAATTGACCATGCAAGTGATTTGTTCATATTAAAATCTAACCTGTACTCTACTATATTCATTTAACATTTTTAATAGTATGAGATATTGTTTTTGAAATGTCAGAAGTACTGTGACATCATCAATGTATACAGTGCATGAAATATTTTCATTTAAACTAGACACATATATTCCAGTTAATTCTTGCTTATTTTTTAACAGGGGATTAATATAAGTGGTAAGTAGCAGTGTGCTTAATGGTGATCTTTGAAAAATTGATCTATGGGGTTAAATGGTTGAAAATATTTTCCATTTAATGCAACATGGGTCTGCATATTTAGTAATAGATTTGTGAGTAAATAAAACAGTATGTCAGGTATACCAGTATATATTGACTCAATTAGCAAGTCATATGGAACCATATTAAAAGCAGACAATATCCATCTGAACTACCAAAGAACTATATTTCTTATTATTTCTCACACAATCTATGACAGTTTTGAACAGGAAGGCTGTGTATTCTCTAGTGGATCTCTTTTTAGCAAATTGGACTTTTTCTAATTAGGTTAGGAGATATGGCTAATTTATCTTTTAATATTGATTATAAAATTTTTATTTCAAGTGGATTCATAGATATAGGACAAATTTTTTCATTCATGTATTGTGTCTTGTTTTTTAATACAAGGTACTAATATGGGATATAGGTCATTAATATGATAGACACTTTTGGATAGATAGTTTTCTAAATCAGTTAAGCATTTTGCAGTGTGCTAACATAGGTGGCTGAATACAATCCTAAGAATTTCTGGGGTATTTTGAGTCTGAAGTTATGGCCAGTTTCGAATGACTTCATTTGATTTAAAGTCTATTTCTTTTTTTTTGTTTCTTCAAGGAATTGTTCCTCAGCATTGAACCAGCTGCAACTTTAGAACTTATTTTTAAAGTGTTCATATAGTAAAACTAACATATTATTTCCTGACACTACTGTTCTGTTACTTTTATTGCCATGGGTACCCTAATTGCTGGTGATTGGCCTAATTCCTACTGTATATAATTTATTAAACATGTATGTAGCTTTCCAAAGTATAGTTTACTTTTTTCAATGAATAATATTCTTTAACTGTGACATGTAGCCTTATATGCTTCTCTCAATACATTCATATTATTCTGTTCAACTTCTGAATTGATCACATTAATAATCTTCTTATGGAATTCATCAGCCAAGGCAAGCAACCAAGGTTTATTATGAGTAACATGATTTATTGTATATGAAATAACATTTATGAATGCTAACCAAAATTGTACAGAATCTAATTTATGGTTTCTAATTTTGTATAAAACTATGTATATCTTAGAATATAAGTAATGCAGCTAGGCAAGAGCATTGTTTTGCTTGTGTAAATCATTACCATGTGTGTCAAATCTATATCTAATATAACTATAGAAGCTAAATAATCTGAGATACCAGAGATTTTTAATTTAAAGCTATAGCATGGCATTGAAGCATAAAATACTAGGTCTATTAGACACTTATGCCTACCATTATTAAATGAATGATACTGAATTGTTGTGTAAATAGCTCACTCCACTCAAATAAAAGAAAACTCAGTCTATGGCCATTTCTCTTTAAAGGAAAATTCAGTTTATGGTGCCATTTGTTTATAAAATTAGCATATGACATATTGAAATCTGCCAACAGCATAACAGGGTATGGAGTGGCTGCAAGAATTGTATTTATTTTTAATATTAATCTGTTAATAATAACAGGATCTGGAGAAATGTACACCAAAATTGCATTTTAAGATAGTTGCATTATGATGAAATGTAATTAAAGTACCCATTCCTGTTAATAGTGCAGAGGAGGTTTTTGATAAAATAGAGAAACCTTTATTACTAAAATAATCAGCTGGGTCAATCTGAGAACTAGTATATATCTTTGTTCCAATAGACCTAGTATGTGAGGTTGAACAAAATCACACCAAATTCAGCTGTAATAATTTTTTAACTGAATTAAACCCCCTAATAGTAAATGCTCCAGATATTTATTTTCATAAGCGATTTTAATAGTAATAATCAGCCATTAAGCTAATGCACATGTGCTCTGTGGATTACTGTTACAGTTTATAAAAACATCGCTCACTATATAAAATAAATATCTCATTTACATAAGCGATTTTAATATTTAATTTAATACTATCATTAACTATATATATAATAAATACACTTTAATAGTCATTGTGATAAACACTACTTAGTAAGCAAACACATTATTATTTTTATTTATTTATTTATTTATTATTATTATTATTATTATTATTATTATTATTATTATTATTATTATTATTATTATTATTATTATTATTATTATTATTATTATTATTATTATTATTATTATTATTATTATTATTATTATTATTATTATTATTATTATTATTATTATTATTATTATTATTATTATTATTATTATTATTATTATTATTATTATTATTATTATTATTATTATTATTATTATTATTATTATTATTATTATGCCAACTGCACAGCTATATATTCTTCAGTAGTATACTACATAGACTGTTTACATTTTGATTTGAGTCATTAGTCTTATATGAGCATTATAAAAATCATTTTTATATCATTCAAAATGTTTAAAAAAACATTATATTCTATAGCTTAACTTTATACTTATGTGGGACTGACTTTACTTTAATTTTACACACATATATATATAAACAAATGGAATTTAGTAACTGAGAATGGAACTGTTCAATTGCATACCTACTGGTTATACATTGTCAAAAAATAACAGTTTTATGGCAATTTTTCAGATTCTATCCATTTTTAATGGAACTAACGTGTTTCAATCAGTCAGTATTATTAGAGCCCATCAGAAACATCCAGTTAACTCCCTTAAATAAAAATTGATAAATTTTGTTTGTTTATGTGTGTGTGTGTTATTATGTTTATTACACTTATCTCAAACGATTAATGAAGCTTAAATGCACAATCGACTTTACACATAGTCTACTAATGTTTAATACATATATTCAAATAAATCAAATATTTCCTTGTTTATCTGAGTGTATTTTAATTAAAATAAAATACAATGATATCTAAATAAATACTTAAGTACATAAATATAGAAGTATGTCGTTTTCTATGAGATTATCATTTTTAGTATGATTAATTTCCTTTGTGACTTATTTTTATGTCATTTTATTTTATTTTGTATTAAAAAGTTGAAGTTTATAGCGGCTTGAAGATTAACTAAAGCTTTGAGACGAACATTCTAACTTTAAACTTGGCTATGTGCAAATGCAAAAAGATTAAAATGATATTACTAACCACAGCTTAATCAATGACTCATCTTTTGTATTATGTCAAATACAATAAAATTTTAAAAAAAATTTAAATGAGATAACTTTAAAAAAAGTTATCTCATTATTTAAACAATGTCTATGTCATTTATGATATATATTAAATTAGATATTAGACGTTTATTAACAATTTCATTATTAATTATTAATAAGATATTTATTTGATCTAGTTTTTACATTTCAGAAGAAAAATTTATAACTGATTCTAAATATTTCAGTGTGAACAAATGACTGACAGAAAAGAATAATACTAAAAAAAGAAAAGATAAAATAATTTTTAAATAGCCACCTGCTGAATAAATGCTTCTTTAAGAGCCAATAGTAAACTGTAAAAAAAAAAATCAACTGATTTGCCAATTGCCAAGTAAGTCATAAGAGTTTGAGCTGTTTTCTACCCCCCCCCCCAACCATTTAAATATCTGTTTAAATGATCTAGAATATATTAAAAAATCAACTTTTATCCAGATGTCATTCAAATCTAGGTCATAGGCATTATATACGAATGGATTCAAAACGTCATTTGAAATTTCAATTGATAAATCAGCATATGGTCAGTTGATCATAAACTCAAAATAACACTTAAGTATTTTCTTGTCCATTTCACTTTTTTCCATATGTCATAGCATCAGCCGGGAGGCGAACCCACAACCGGCTGCAACCAACTACTTGCTTGTAAGATGGCTGCGCTGACCTCTCGGCTAACAACGATTGACTTGTCCATTTCATTTTTTACAGCTGGAACTAATAAGACTGACCAGTAATTCCAACATATTGGCAAGCTATTATTATAATGAGAGAATTGCTCAAGGCTAATCCATTAATTATCTAATATGGTACAAGTTTAGCTATATAAAGAAGTTTGTGTTCAGACTTCAGCCTAAAAAAAACTTATAAAATATTTTTAATCTTGTTTAAAACATTACATTTTTTACTATATTACCTATTTGCATTAATATCTTTTTTTTTCTTTTTGCATCTTTATTTCATTTTTTTATTATTTATTTTCTCCATTGACATTTTGGATGGCTATCATCATTTTCAGACTTGATTTCCAATTGCTTTTAGAAGTCAGATTACTTTTAAAATCAATTAAAAGTTTGTATAAAAAAACTATTAACCAATTACTATACAAAAACCCAGTAAAGCATTTAATTAAAGGTGAAACTGAAAAACTTTTTTATCAATATATGTATGCTCACATGCAATACATAATACATAAATAGAGACAAAATCTGAAAATTTGATAGTTTCATTTTTATAATTCATAATGTTATTAGTATTTTTATTTTAAAGGAAAGTTTATAAATAGTCTCATTTCAATTATATTTGATTTTTTTTCGATGTCTATAAGATCAATAGTTAACTAGAAAAAGAATAGACTCCTCTGCCGCGAAAATGATCTTAAAATCGAAGCATATATAAGATTAATAATTTATCATATATATTATTGGACTAGAGCTGCAGAATTTTTAAGTTACAATTACTTAAACTGTATGAAAATAAACAAAGACTTGTTAATGACCATTTTATTTTTATGCAGAAAATAATAAAAGTTTCAGTGTATTATACATGTAAGGTTTGCTTTGGTAAAATGCCTATGTCATTATTAATAAATAAAGTTACAAGAAAATATTAAGCTCATTGCCTGTATTACTATGACATGATTATGAAACAGTATATTGTATTACAATGACATTTATTTGTAACTAGTTCATCAATTCTCATTAGATAAACCTAGATTAACTTGAACCTATCATTTTAAATTATAATAGTGATGGCATATCATTATTTTGTTACAATGTTATATTATTGTATAATGAATATATATATATATATATATATATATATATATATATATATATATCAATAACTAGATATATATATATATATACTAATCAATAACTTGATATCGATCTAGGTTGAAAATTCTGCTACATACAAGAATGTTTAGAAATTTTTTATCTTCCTAAAAAATTTCTATCATTCATATATTTTACGTTTTGTTTATTTTTTTGTTCAAATGTACAGTTATTGAAGTGATGTAATATCTAAATTCATCACTTCTTGTTGTTTTTATTTTTTTCATAAATTCTTCCAAGACTTATTCTCATAATAATTTTTGCTTGCCCATTTTACAAGCTTCATATTTTAAAATCATTAATACTCTTTCTACTACCATTTTTAAAATACAGAAAACATCACAGGTCAAGCAGTTCTACATTTTGATTTTAACAATATTTCTTTCCATTAAAAAAACTTTTGCAAATTTTTTTACTGCAATTTATGATTTTTAGTTTAGAAAAAAGACTTTATTATCAATTGCAAGACAACTTCATATTCTGATGTTATAATCTTCATCTCTTATATTTATTTGTAATTCCATGATTTGTATTCTGTTCTTTAGCTTTGTTAATAAAAGATTGAAGATTTTTGTATTTTCAATTGTAAATATGTTGTGATAATACTCAATTTATTTATTTCCTTTAATATATCCTTAATATATCTTTATCTCCATCCAATCTCATTTTTTCATTATATATTTGATATAAAATTTGATGAATTTCTTCAGTTCTGTCTAATTTCTTTTCTAATACAAGACCAATTCATTTCAAATAGATTGATATTGTTATTACTATTATTCCCCTATAAATATATTTAGGAATAATAAATGTAATAGTATACTCTTTTTCATAGGAACATTTTATAATTTAGCTTGATTAAGAAAATCAAAGATCTTGTTGTAATCATTAAATCTCAAATATACTTTTTGTGATATCCTCTAAATGTTTTATTAGTCCATGATTACCAGCAATAATATTCCTAGTTTATCAATTCTCATTGAAACCAATTTTTACATCTCTCAATTTGTTTTCACTATAAAGCTTTAATCTATGATATATGACTTTTAGAATAGTTTTACTTTCATGTGGTATAAGAGATATTGCCCAATAGACTCTATCAAATTTTTCTATTACTTAGTATAGGAATAAAAATAGATTTCTTATAATTATTTATTCATAATATAATTTTCTAGATTAAAAGGCCAAATTTTGTTGAAAATATTTTTTTCCAGTTTTTTATCAAGTCTCAAGTAAAATTAATTCTAATGGCCATAGTTTGTCAATAATCTATTTTTTCAAATTACATATACCATAAAAAGGTTTTTTTTCTTAACACTATTTGTAGACAAAAATACTTTTTTTATCTCAAAGATTCCATAATAATTTTTGTTTCTCTGAACTTGCTTTCATTTTCAATGTCTTCACAAATTTGTTTGCTATTACACTCATAGTTTTTCCTAAGTACTCTTTGCATATTTCTATTCTGATCCTTTAAAATATATTTAATATTTCTTTTGACTTCTATTTTTACCTTTTGAATTACTCTATCTTTTAACATTTCTTTTAATTATTCAGTATTTTTTATTTTACACAAACTTTTATCACATTTATTTTGTTTTATTATTTCATCCATGTATAGTTTATCAGATTATCTTTAGTTACATCATAGCCTCAGATTGACTTATGTTCATGATATTAAAATCATTAAATACATTATCTGTTTTTATGCTTCATTTTTGGTTCATATATGTGATTATGATCTATTCCGCAATTTACTCCTTGTTAAGATTTTTCTATTAAAATTTAAAAATTCTTACCTAAATTTTTGCAACATTATATATATATATATATTAATTAGTTATGAACTTGAAAATGAATTATATATATATATATATTAATTAGTTATGAACTTGAAAATGAAGATGTTGCAATGGATGATAGAGGTATGGACATATTGCCAGATGAAGCAAGAAAGGCAATTGCACAAATGAAGAATGGTAAGGCTATTGGATTTGATGCAGTACCTATAGAATTTTTGAGAGAAATGGGAAAATTTATTATGAAGGAAATTGTTGGACTTTGGAATTTGATATATAATAGTGGAGTTTGGCCTGAAGATTTTTTAAGAACTATAGTGATTCCAATTGCTAAAAAGAAGAAAGCTGTTAAATGTGAAGAGTATAGGACAATAAGTGTATTGTCTCATGTTTCTAAGGTGTTATTGAGGATTTTAACTCAAAGGATTTATGGGAAGGTTGACTATTATATTGCTGAAGAACAGTTTGGTTTTCGGAAAGGGAAAAGCACAAGAGATGCTATTGGTATTGTTAGGACAATTGCAGAAAGATATATTGAAAGAGATAAAGGAATTGTTATATGTTTTGTAGATTTAGAAAAGGCATTTGATAGAGTAAGCTGGAATAAACTGATGTCTATCTTAAGAGATAAAGGAGTATTCTGGAAAGAAAGATGATTGATATGGAATATGTATAATGGTCAAAAAATAAGAGTTAGATTTGGATGTAATGAGACTGATGAAGTGAATATAGAAAGTGGAGTTAGGCAAGGATGTAGTATGTCACCTGTTTTGTTTAATATTGATTTAGAAGATATGCTAAATAATTATTTGGACTTGTGGAGGAGCAAATGTGGGAGGGAGAGTAATAAAGTGTATAAGATTTGCAGATGATATGGTTCTTATTGCTGAGGAAGAAAAGGATCTTCAGAATATGTTGAATAAATTGGAAGAAGGATGTATGGCATATGGAATGAAGATTAATATTGAAAAGATTAAGTGTTTATGGATAGGGAGAGATGCAAAAAGACTGCAAATTGGAATCCATGATGACATGGTGCAGCAGGTGAAGGGATTTAGATATTTGGGTTGTTGGTTGAGTGAGGATGGAAGAAGTGAAGATGAAGTTAAAAGAAGAATAGCATTGGCAAAGGTGACATTTGTAAAAAGAAAGAAGATATTTTGTGGACCTATGGAAAGAGAATTAAGGAAAAGATTAATTAAATGTTACGTGTGGAGTGTATTAATGTATGGTTGTGAGACATGGACATTGAGTAATAGAATTAAGAAACAACCGGAAGCTTTTGAGATGTGGACATGGAGAAAAATGGAAAAAATCAGTTGGGTGAATAAAATAACAAATGAAGAAGTTTTGAAAAGAGTTAATGAGGAAAGAAGATTGATTGAAAGTATCAAAGAGAGAAAGAGAAACTGGATTGGACATTTACTAAGAAAAGATTATAGTTTAATGAAAGATGTTTTGGAAGGAATGGTGAATGGAAATAAAAAGAAAGGATGGAAGAGATTGACATTATTGGATGATATACAAGATGGAAGGGGTTATGTGGAATTGAGGAAGTGGGCAAGGAAGAGAATGGAATGGAAGAATGGATGAACTGATGTAGTGACTACTCTCTGGACCTGTCTATTGGCCAGACTATTATATATATATATATATATATATATATATATATATATACTGAAAAAGAATTGATACTGTAGATGGGAACTTAACATTCAGAGCATTAGGAAATATGAAAATAGATTTTAAAAATAGAAGAATTATAGATAATATATGCATAAAGTAAACTACTGTTATTGGTAGGACAGAAGATGGACTAAAATTAGATATGATAGCTTTATAGTATATCACTTTTGCTTTTTAGCACTTCTTTTGAAAACGTTAGGAGAAAATTTGTAGTAATGTAAAGGATGTTTGAAACTAATTGTGAAATTGTTTAGTGTTATATACTTTGTTGAATATATTGTTTCATAACAGAACACATATCTGATCTAAAGTTGAAGTTAAATGAACTTGATGATCTGTTGGAAGCAAGATGCAATGGAAAAATTAATAGGTAAAAAACAAAGATAAGGAAATATTATACAGAGAGAAATCAGATAAACACAATGTTTATAGAAAAAAAGGCTAGACATGTTATAGTTTTAAATACATAGGAAGCTTAATAAATTCAATTTGTAGAAGTCATAAAGATATAAGCATTAGAATTGTGCAAATCAAGACAGCAATTATCAAGAAAACAAAAATCATTAATATTTTAAAAATCTCAAGAGCTATGCCTGTTGAATGGTCTTATATGAGTCAGATACATGAATATTCCATGGACATAAAAAAGATAAATGAATAGTCTTTGAGATATGGGGACTATGTAAGCCAGGATAAAAAATGAATAAGTATGGAGTCTTAATGGAGAAGATAAAAGTATTTGGGAGATCATTGCACAAAGAATAAACAGTACATTCTTCACTTAATGAGATATTCAAATTTGTGTGCATTGTTGAGGGAAGAAATGATGGAGGAAGATCTAAGGTGGAATATATGGAAGCAATTAGAGGGAAATGATCTTATATATTTGTACAAGATCTAGTAATGAAGTAAAAACTGAATAACTATATTATTCACCAATCTATGAATTGAGAAGTGGTAAAATCTATTGATAGTGTACAATTTGTACTTTGGCTGCTTAGAAATTGTATTAACAATAAAATTAGATATTATCTTTTTAAATTTTTGGTTTCAAATCAATTGAGACCAACAGCATTTTATTTTTTTTCTCATATCTAATTTTGATAGTTCACAATGCTTATTAAAATTACATGGTGCTTAATTATTATATGCAATTTTATTTTCATCTGATAATTCTGTTTTTTGTTTGTTTTTGTTTTGTGTTTTTGTCTGAATTTTTTGTTTGCTGCAGAATAGTCTTATATTTTAGCAATGTCAAATCAGTATCCATTTTTTGATATCAATCAATTATTTACAGAATTATATTACAAAAGTTTTTTAAACATTTTCTGACAATAAAAGCATGTTATTACTTCTTTGCTATTGCTTGCATAAATGTTATTGTGATTTATGATCAGTGCAATTCATTTCACCTCATTAGCTATTAAGATGCCAATTTATAACCATCCACTTCCATTCCCATTCAACCAACTACCCAAATATCTAAATTCCTTAACCTGTTGAACTATATTAT
The DNA here is from genome assembly GCA_028023455.1 of Epiperipatus broadwayi. NCBI lineage: Eukaryota > Metazoa > Onychophora > Udeonychophora > Euonychophora > Peripatidae > Epiperipatus > Epiperipatus broadwayi. The sequence continues at coordinate 22,397,373 of JAQFVV010012396.1, read as the reverse complement.
CATGAATTTCAATTTGCAGTTTTTTTGCATTTCTCCCTATTCATAAATAGGTAGTCTTTTCAACATTAATCTTCATTCCATATTCAATACATTCTTCATCTAATATATTCAACATATTCTGAAAACAATTTTCATAATAATATAAGACAAAATTCTAAAGAAATAAACTTATAATAATTGAACAAGATAAAAGTATAATAGCAAATAGATAACATACTGATAATAAGTTTCAGTAAGAGTCCATATTTTAAAACAATCCACTACAGTTATTATCACCAATGTCTCTACATCCTTCTCTAAAAAGAATATTCTAAAATATATTATATTAATCATTGATAAGGTGAAAGTTTATTAGAAATAACTCATACTTATCTAAGCTTAGTTTACTAAGTCATCTTTCAATCAGATAACTTAATCTATAATAATTTCAATATAATGTTAATATAATAAGGCTGAAAGGAAAATGCACTGATAAGAATATGAAAATCATATACTGTTTCCAAAGAGAATGAAGATTTAGCAAAAAAATAAGAGATGAGTTGGATAAATGGGATAATTACATTTTCTAAAGTTATATGGAGAAATGAAGATCTGGATGAAAAATATTGAACTAAACTTAGAGAAGATGTATTAACCACTTACTGTGATTGAAAATTAGATAATAGTAATAGTAAAATAGTTTTTTAAATCTTGCTGAAATACAGAGATCTTGCCAGATTTCTTTCTATACAGAAAAATAATACAGAAGGCATTACTTACTAAAATATTCCACTTATACTTTTTGGTTTAGCAAGTTATCTTTTATTCTATGTATTTGAATAATTGTCAGGAATTTGCAATTAGATGTTACCTGAAAAATATACTATATATCCTTGAAAATCCTTAGCTAGATTAAAAAAAGTAAAATATTATATTGATTAAAGTTCTGACTTAACTATGTAATAAATAGAATCAATAATGATTACATAGTAAAACCTTTCAAAAATATGAGACATGTAATTAAATCTGTAAAAAAAAAAAAAAAGAAAACAAAAGATAGATTCATTATAGATATTTTTTAAAAAAGATGTCATTGGCAATTGTTCACAAAATATATACTATTTAATAATGGCTAAATAAGATAACTGGAAGAGTACTATACTGTTATTAATATATAAAATAAATATTAAAAATATTAGAGTTAAAAAACTATCAATCGTCAATCAGTTACTAAGATGATTGCAAAAACAAAAAAAAATAGAAAAATTTTAACTCAACCCAAAACTAATGAATTAGGAGGAGATCTAGAATATAATAAATGATTATAAAAAAATTTCTAGTGTAATTAGAAAGAAAACATCATGGTATACATCTAGAACATTTTTAAATTTTGAAAGTTATTTACCATAGTATTAATTTAATGATTATACTTAGGAGTAAATTAAATTACCAAGAAAGTACACGCAGGGTTAATCCAAAATATTTACAGGTATGCTTTGAGAAATTGTGACTTTCATTAAAAAGTAAAATGAAAAGAATAAAAATAATGTATATTACATACTTATCTATATTTTTCTAAACAAAGGGAGATGAGGCAATGGAACAAAAATATAAGATTAAAGCAAAAAAATAGGAATTGAAGCCAATGCTAAAATGACTACTGTATTGACTAATACTTTCGTGGCAAAAAAGGAAATTGATATAATTGAAATAAATTAAAAACACTTTTTTAAGTTATTATTATAGGTTGAAACATAAAAATTAAATTAATCTTACAATTAATTTGAGATCAAGGATTTGTATTCAATACAGTTTTATTTTAAAAGGAAATAAATGAGTGTCAGGAAATAAATAAATAAATGTGTTTTATCTATTTTATTTATGCATTTGAAACCTTAACGTTTAACAGGAAATTAGTTTTGAAATAGCATGATAATTCAGGATAGAATGCAGATATATATGTTAAATTTAGATAGAAAAGAGCAAAGTTACTTAGATAGTGTTTTGCTAATATAAAGTATCCAAGTAATTTTTTTCTAATCATTTTACCAGAAGAAAATACAATAAATTTACAGTTGAAATCCTATATTCTATTTCATATGATTTTGAAATACTTCTTAAGAAATCATACATCAAATGGGTGAATGAGAAAAACAGTTGCTATATTGATATGGATTGTTTACTCTAATTGCTTGGAATAACTTAAAGGCTTATAACCTGAAATGGATTAAAATAAATAATAATAATGATAAAGCTTCATAAACTTTCAAGCACATGAAACACAACTAGAAAATTTAGTAATATATTGTAATGGAACATCCAATTGTCCTAATGGTTGGGAAGTAAATTGAAATGGAATGTGATATTTGCATGAAAAGATATGAAATCACCCTATTCTGTGTGTGCTAATTGACGTGGACTATTCACTTCCATTATAATGCATCTCAGGTTTTGATTTATTTTCTTAAAGTATATACATAAGTATAAACTAACCCAATCAATAAATTTAAAGTACAATGAACTAGGTTATGATGCTATGCTTTTATTTGAACAACCTACCAATTTGAGTAGGCAATTGTTGTTAGATTATGTCCATGCAATAGAAAATATGTTTTGCACAAATGAATGAGGTTTAATTATTGCCCAAATCATTTCCTTGGCTAGCTATATGTAAAATAAACCTGGATTCTTTAGAACAATCATAAAGACATATTAAATGGTTTACTTTCAGGATTAACTTGATTGATGATTTGATTATTTATTAAAATACAAATTGTAAGCAATGGGAATATTGTTTAATCCAACATATATTTACAAACAATGATTATACGACTTAATATGCCAATTAATGATGGCTTAAATGAATGATTAACAAAACACAATATTATCATTTAGTTGATTGTAAATCTCCCAAATTAACTAATGACTTCTGCACTGAAAAGAGAAAATAAAGATATTATCCTTTAACTGATTCCTTCAACTTATTTAATCTTTGTCTAATTTTTGTATTGGTCCACTACTTAAATCTGAGAACAATATTATTTGTCAGTTTCATTTCCAGTTGGTTTCTATTGTTAAAATATTAATCTAAAATACACAGAATTTTTTAATTCAGCTTCTAAAAATTGAATAATTTTAGATTCAAATTGGCTAAATATAATGAAAAATTAAAAATAATGTTAATAACTGAAGAAAAATATAAGAAAAAATGTTTAAAAAATAGCCAGTGGTAAAACAAAAGAATTATATTTTAACCAATCTGTGGTGTCATTATTCAGTCTGTAGCTGTCAAGTAATTTACTTTTCTGAAGAACTATCATTTTTCCAAGCTTATTTTTTTTTTTGTAATATTTAAAATTTTTCAAATCACACTTTAAATGTTAATAAAGTAATATAAAATCTTATTTATGAATTATTTACTTCAAAATATGAAAGTGTACTACATTTCATTTTCAGTTCTGAAATTGTCATTTAGAAATGCCTAATTATAGTTAGTAACATTAATTGTTTTCATTACTGATCATTTCTCGAAACATATTTTTCTTGTAATATTTAAAAATTTTCAAATCAAACTGTATATTTCGTTAAAGTAATGTAAAATCTTATGTATGAATGTAAAAAATTTTGATAGATATAATTATTTACTTCAAAATACGAATGTGAAAAAATATTTTATTTTGATTTCTGTAGAAACACCTATTATTCAAATTAAAGTTGTTAGATATCAACAACTAGTCTTGAAAAGAGATTACTTGCACAAACATATTTTTTTTGTAATATTTACAATTTTCCAAATCAAACTTTATATTTAGTTAAAGTAATGTAAAATCTTATTTATGAATGTAAAAAATTACAATAAATATACGTATTTACTTTAAAATCAATTATGAACATGTAGAACATCTTTGTTTAGTTTCTGACTTTGTCATTTAGAAACACCTACAAGACAATTTCCAGATTTGGCAGGCATCCAATCAGAGAAAAGAGACTGGTCTAAGCACCAATAGCCAGCAAAGAAAATTGGATTTTTTTTTTTGCAAAATATAACACTATATGCAGACGTTTTTAGAACTACAATTTTAAATTTTGAATTTCCTATAAAATAAGCCTAAAATGAAGAAATTGCAACCAAAATTGACCAAGAGATGGTGCATACTACATCCAAAAACCATAAATAGCATTTTGACCAAATAAATTAGCAACAGGATCTAAACAAAAATAACAATTTAAGAGTTAATAAATTTAAATAAAACACCAAGTCATTTCTTATAAAACAATTGATATATGCTTTATTTTAAATTGTGGTTAGATCTTTTGAAATAGCAATAAATATATGTAAGAATATACAAAATCAGTTCACTTTTCAAATTCCCAATTTTATTAAACATGAGTCAAATGAAAATACTTATGATCAATGAGCATGAATTGGAATTTATGTTTGCATAGGAATCATTAATCAATTATCATATATACAATTCTAATAAAATAAAAAAAATGATAACTTGATCAGTAGTTTGTTTAAGTAATAATTTAATACTATAGATATGCTTCTCAAGGTTGGATCATTTAACAAAGCATCAACACAAAATATAATAAGAATTCTTTCCCCACTATGCTATAAATATATTTATTTGCTTCATTTACATTGGATCATACTTTTTTTATACTGTGAGCACCAACTATTTGTGCTTATTATTTATAAAAAGCTTTCATCGTAGCCTGCAAATTCAACATCTCAATTCATAACTTTATTAATCTTGGCTTCATTAAATGCTTACCATGAAATATATATATATATATGACCTGTATTATGTAACCCTTATAGATAAACAATATAATATATAAATGACTCCTATATAACGCATGCTGGAATATCTATCTGTAACTTCTATATTAAATAACTATAACCTGTTTTATCCTTTTAAAACACATCTAACAATAAAATTTTAAAAAAAAATCAATTGGTGAAGAAAATCATTAAACAATTATAAATTTGTAGACACAAATTTAATATATTATACATATAATGTAAATAACTTCTATGCAAACAAATAATATTATATTTAACTTTAAATCCCAATTTAAATCATGCACACTTTTATGTTTAGCAAATGTATATATATGCAATGCATTTAAATTAAAATACAACCATTTTTTTTTTTTACTAACAAATAAATATAATATATGTAGACATTTGTCTAAAAAGAAAGATTATAATCAATCTGTTTATGCAATTTTTGCATATAATATTTATGACTAAAAAGAAAAAAAATAATTTTATTAGTAAATAGCTTTTGGTATAATTTATAAAACCAATATACTTTAAATCATACTGACCGATTAAATACCAAGTTATCTAGATAAATATAACATCTATTTTAAATGAAATTTTAAAATAATAAAAAATATTAATAATAAACTTTATTTAAAAAATGAATAATTTTTAAAAAAATATCAATTTAGTTACCCCATATGATCTTAAATTTCCTCATGGTTTACAGTTTACTGTTTAGTTGAAGTGTTATTGTCTGGACATTTCGTAGTGGTTGAAATAACTTTTAATATATATATATTGGCAAACGCATGAGTACATAACATATACTTTCTGTTTAAGCAATTAATTCCTAGCATTTCCTTTATAGTATCTGGGTTGATAAATTAGCTGTAGAAATAATTGATTTGGTCATTTAGTTTAGAATTATTAAAAGAATCTTAAAGGTTAAAATAGCTATTTATTTCGATGTTTGCTTTATAGATGCTTGCTTGGTAATTAATTGTTTCACAGGATTGTGATAGTGAAATAAAATAGGCAGAGGGAAAATGCCACAAAAAGTAATCTATAGTACTAGCCTGATATTCTGATGCTGTATCTTGGTCCAATAGTTGTATTATTTATGCCAAAAGAAGAAATTGTCAATTAGTCAAAGTAAAGTTCTTGCTTCATTCTTTTTTTTTAATGGTCATGATTTTTATTATTTATTGCTATAGTAATTTCTTTCCATTGTTTAAAACCTCCATGCACTAACTTAAAAACCTTTGACACAACAATTGTTGATCTTTTTTAAGTATTAAAAAAAATACTAATAATAAAAAAAAATATTACATAAAAAATCAGTTTTGCAGTTCACAAAAATAAATAAATAAGCAATAACAATAAAATTATATCATAAACCATTACCAAAAATAAAAATACAAGATAAATATATAGTAGCAGTTTTTTATGCTATTATTTATATATAATATTTATATACACAGACAAATACAAATTTATATATTATCATTGCTATTTAAACTCCACAATCACCATTAAAGGCACACATCACAATAAAGTAAAATGAACTAAATAACAACAACCAACAACCACAAACTTTATACAAACCCCTACATCAAAGCCAAATTAAAGAAAAAAAAATTTTTAAACATAAATGCCACTTTGAAGGAAAAGGTGGATCTTTTCATCTTTTACAATATATAAGAATCCAAAAACACATTTTGATTTCTTTCCTAATCTTATTTTTATTAAACTAAATCCTTTAAATAAATTTATTTAATATGAACAAAATATATTACATATTATTTCCACATATAATAAACTTTTGTTAATTTAATATTTTTCAAGATAAATATTACAAAATACTACAAAACCATGTCTATAAAAATGTACACAAAAATATATCAACATAAAATGCAAATATACAGAAGTTTTATAAAAATAATATTTTACAATTTTATAAATAAAAAAAATGTATTAAATAATAATTCTTTTTAACTCCTAATTTTACAAAATACTGATTTTATTATTGCAAACTTATTTGTATAACATCTTCTTTTTTTTAAATGTCACAAATAATTTCATTAAAATTTACTGTAATTACTTTTTTATAAGATTCTAATTCTAAACTAAAAATAAAATTGAATTACTTTTTATTCAACATAAAAAAAAATATTTAAATTTTATTCTAATAAATGTATATTTTAGAATATTAATATAAAATATTATTTTTTTGTCTTAATTATTTTCTAAATATATTTTTAAATATTTTAAATCATTCTAATCCTATTATATAGTACATTTATTTTTATATACACAGTATATGTATGCTCTGTTATATTTATATATATATATATATCAGATGCACCCAGCATTGAAAAGATTGTCTTTTTTAAAATTGGTTACCTTAACAATTTTTTTTAAGATTTAATTAATATTTACTAAGGCTGTAACCTCAAGAATGTGCGCATAAAATGCGATAGTAGCGACCTCTGCAGGTCTTAACCACAAGCTTAAATTAAACAAAAGGTAATGATTAAAAACAACTGCTTCATAAAAAATTATGGTTAATAACAGCATTATGGAATAACAGCATTATAAACATAATACTTTTTATAATATGGCCATTGTTTTTGTAATAGTTCTTTTGAATTGATTGCTTTAACAATTTTTTTTAAAAAAATTATTGTAAATTAAACAAAAAAAGATTTTAATATTATGTAAATAAGTGTACGAAATTCATAATTAAAAAAAAATGTTTGGAACAATTCAACCTGGTTAGTATAGTTCAGAAATGCATCCAACAAGGTATTAATAAAGCTAAATTTAAAGTATTAAATATATACTGGATATATTTGATATGTGACAGTTTTGAACAACTCATGGTTTAGTTATTAATAGCAGAGTAGTTGTGAAATTCATCCATGTCAGGTTGTGAATTTGATATGTGACAGCCTTATGGTGAAACATTCATACATTCACCAATCAGAAACAGAGAAAATATAAATTTTATATATGAGAATATATGTATATTATTAATATTATTATTTGCTTTCTATTTCATTTTGAATTTTATATTATTATATATTCATAAAATAATTCACTATTTATTATCACTTTTAAAAATCATGGTATTTAGTTTTATTAAAATATTTATATTCAAATTCTAATACATATACTAACTAAACAATGACTTAAATTTAGTACCTATGATAGTACATCAAATTTGTTTTTAATATAATTTTTTGGTATTTAAGATACAATATTTGCACATTACATATTAGTGATTGTTCCAAATAATTAGTCTTTTCCCTCTATATATTTATCTTTTTGCATGTTTTTGTAGCATTATTGATATTTGTAATTGTAAGCTTAATAACATCAATTTAGCAAATCTAATTTTTTTTTTTATATTTATTATTGATTTAAAAAGTATTTAATTCAGTAATAAAATCATGTGAATTATTAATTGTATTATCATTGTTAAAAAAATTTGCATTTTATTATAATCATTTAGAAATATTTTACAAAATATGCATGTTTATATATGCATGTTTATTATTTATTATTAGTTTAAATGAACATTTGTTTTATGAATTTTAAATTGACTATATATATTATTTATTTTACTACCATCTATTTTTTTTTAATTCAATATAGAAAATTTATTTGTATTATCATTATTATAGAATTTAGATGTTATTATATTATTTTATTATTATTTTATATTTTCAACTTTATTTATATAAACTGTTCTTTATTTGTTACTTGTTCCATTTTACTATTATAAATCCAGGTTTTCTCAACATTTGAAATTGTAAAATTATTCTATTTTTAATTTATTTGCCTAATTAATCTTACTTTATCATAATTAATTATTTGTTTTTTTTCACCATTGACTATCTTCTTTTATAGTAATATTATTGGTTCTATACTTTACCTCATCAAATTTAATTTTGTCATCTGATTCAATACTTATATAATTTAATTGTACCATATAAATAATCAATAATTAATTAATTAATAATCAATAATTAATTAAAGATTCATTTTATACTTCTAATATTTTTTCCTTATTAGTTTATATCAAATATATTTTTTTTTTTTTAATATTATACTTTCATCATTATTACATTTTACATTTAGTTAATAACAAATTTATTTTTATTAATAATTAATATCATGTTATACTTTTTTTATTATATATATATATCATTATCTTTGTTTCTCAATCAAAATATTAATTTTCTTTGTATATATTTTCTAATATTTTTTTCTAGAATTTTCATTTTATATATAATAATATTTTTCTAAGTATACTTTTTAATTTAATAAAATTAATCTTTTTATTTTATTATATATATATTAATTTTATTTTTATACAAAATAAATTTATTGGTCTTTAATAATCTTTATTTTTATTATTTTATAATTCATATTCTAAAATTTTTTCTCACATTATTAAGTTTTAAAAAATGTGGAATAATCCTATATTTCCAATATTATTTTTAAAATGCAAAGCTATTCCAATTATTTTTAATTAATTTTGATGTAAATGTTATCCAATCATTTAAAAGTTTTATTTTTTTTTTAAAAAAAGTTTTATGTAATTTATTTTAAATATATATACATCCTCAAAAACTATTTTATTTACTTCATAATAACTATGAAAATATTAAATATATATAAAAAGAATAGAAATAAGATTATATCCCTTGTTTTTTGATGTTACCAGGAAATTATTAACTGCTATTAACTGATGACCTCCATGAGGTTAAACAAGGTTTAATCTATGATAGCTCCTTTTTTATGTTTTTTGTTGAACTAAATGGATGCTCTCTTATACTTCAAACTCAAGTTGTTAAATGGATATAAACCCAGAAAGTTATTTTGATAGGAGTGATAATATGAAAGGATACCATCGTTTTTGACATTTTCAAAATAATATTTTATCTTTTTGAGAGAGTTGTATATGAGAATTAAATATTTTCATGAACTGTTATTATAATAAAGAATAGAAATAAAAAGATTATATTCATGTAATCATTTCAACAAAAAATATCATCAAAAGAGCTATTATAGGTTAATAAATAAAACATGCTTAGCCTCAGACGGCTTGTAAGTTTGCGGTAATTGATAGTTTCCTGGCAATGTCAACAGTCACCAAATTACCTCTGTTTACATGAATATAATAATCCTTTTTTCTATGTTTTATTATATTAACAATTTCTGAAACTATTTCATTCTCTTGTAAATTTTTTTGGAGAAATTTAAAATATTATTTGCAGAATGTTAAGAAAATATTTTTTCATGTTCTCACACACATATAAAATAGTTTGCTGTGTTTATAGTCATTTAAGAAATTGGTTTGAAGTAAAAAAAAATATTTATTTTCTTTCAACAACAACAAAAAAAAAAAACCAATAAAAGAATTACTATAAGTTAGTGGAGAAAACATGTTTATTCTCAGGAAGATTGTTAATTATTAGTAATTGTCAATCTTTTTACAACATCAAAAAGCAAAAAATATCTCCATTTACATAGATATCTCCTTATTTTTATTCTTTATTATAATATTAACCCATAAAAATATTTAATTCAATATATACAACTTTGTCTCACAAAAAACAATTGGTCCTGCAAAGTCAGTGTGAAACAAAAAGGCTATATAAAAAAGGGATTATAATGGTTTTCCATAGAAAAAAAAATAACTCATTTCAATCTATAAAAATTGTCATAAAGTGTTAATATTGTAATAACATATAACTCAACCTAGTATATATATTAGTTAAAAAAAGTCTGATGAATAATATATGCATATGAAAACTTTGCTATATGTATATTAATCATATGTGTACTTAAAATATGTATGTAGCAAGATAATGCAACTTAACATATGTAAAAAAAACCACTTGGCTTAAAGATGTTCTTTCTTATAATCCACCCAGTCAGCATTTATTATGATCCAATCTTTTGAATAATCATTTCTTCATTCTAAACGTCTATCATCATCTTTTAAATCCTTTAATAATCATGTTTTCAATGAGTACATCAAGTGTTGATCATTGAAGAATTTTAAAAATAAATCTAATATAAAATGGTTGGCTTGCTTCTTTTACTGTTTGTTAATGCAGCATATTAGTCATTCATTGATGTTAAGCATTTTTAGATTTGATGTAGTGGTTTATGTCAGAGTCAAATTCTTCCAAAGTGTTGTTTGTGGCCTCATTATACAAAATTAATTTCTTCAGGTTTGTGATGTCAGATTCTTCTCTTCAGTCTTGTTGATTTTTTTTTCATCCAGTTGAATTAATTTCTGATTGATTAATGATTCCATGTGAGGTATCTTTATCCAAAGTGTTGGCTAAATACTACATTATTTATTGAAGTTAGAATATCTTAAAATTTACAATTATTTTTGATCTATAGTTTGCTTCTAAGATTGCATTTGAAAATGCATTTATCTATAAACATAAAAGTTTTTTTTTCAATATTATTTAAAAATTGTTATTTCACTATGAAAAGTACAGAAAAAAGGCCCAAGAAAAAGAAAGTTCATAGTTGATAATTTTTATATTTTTCCACAGAATTGTTAACTATTGCACTGAAAAAAAAACCACATTTTTTTCTGTCAAATTTTTAGAAATAAAAAAGAAATGTTTAATAATAACTCATTTAACTGTATTGCTGTGACCACGAAAACTTGTTATTTATTAAAAGAGTAAGAGTAGCCAAATTATAGAACTATACATTAAGGATTTGTAACAATACAGTTAATTTAAAAAAATAAAAATTCTAACATATGAAAAAAAGAAAAATATATATCTAATGCATTCTGTGTTTGCATATTATAATCAATATTTAAAGCTTTTCTTTACAATGTGTGTTATGTAGATCTACATAAACAACACTTTTTATACAAGTATGCTTTTTTTCCATGTGATTTCACATTATATTAAGTGTAGGGTCTTTTTTATTAAATGACTTAGAAATTTTTTAAATAGTGTTCTACTTGAAAAACAGAGATATAAACTGGTAAAATAAATATTAAAGATATAAATCTTTTTCAATATATTTATATTCTATTTTCATCATACAAAATTTATTATTAACTGCATGATCTACCACTGACCACTAATATCATATCACTGATACACTTGAACATATATATGTTGAAAAGATAAGTAATCATGGAATATACATATTTCATGCTTAACTAGCAATAATCAGTTGGTCCAGATTATCATCTCTACACATATATGCAATAAATGCTCAGATATATATTAAGATAACCAATATTCATACTATAATGGACATGCTTCAATCCACTCTTTACTCCCAACTCTTTAACCATCCATCCAATTAAAAATCTGATGATGGAACACTCAAAGGCCACCCTGAGGCTGAGATTCTTGTCACATTCTTGTTGTTCTAAAGTCAATCTGACCTCTCATGTACAGGACATAATCCATTTAATATATATACAAGGGATGTGCAGACATCTCTACTATTTAATAACTGAAATACAGGCTTATTATATACCTGGATCAATATATGTAATATAAAGGGTATATGAACACAGACTTTCATATGACCTACCACTCATCACTCTATCTTATATACTTGAACACATATATGTCAAAATGATAAATAATCACCAATAACATATTTCATGCTAAACCAGTAATCATCAGTTGATTGAAATTAGCATTCATAAAGATTTTAATCCAAAACTGATTGACCAAATACTTTAGCTAATATTTACATTGTATATAATTTAAAATTAACTGCTAATAGTATATGACCAAAATTTGTTTTTAGTTTTATGCCAAATAAATTTTTTGGTATTTATTTTTTTATTTTTATACATTAGCTATAACGTCAGCTATTATAAAACAAATTATGAAATGTTTTAAAATTAAGTAAATGGATTAAGTGTTATATTTAATTTAGATTTTGTAATTATTGCTCAGAAAAAGTTCATTATTAATTTCATAATCTATTACATCATTTTTAAAAATAATTATAACTAAATTACAAAAAAATTATCATAATTTTTGCTGCAAGTCAACTAATATTTATAAGAATTTTGATCCATAAAAATGAATAATTGCAGAGTACAATTTTTAAACTAATGGGCACACTTTATAAATTAATACTGTATTAAAATATGTGATTTTTATACATCATCAGAATATAATTTTGACTTTTTATTGTATTGAAACTTTTTTTTTGGTTTTGTAATCATTAACAATGAAAATCTTTACTTTGGATGTGTCATTAATGAAAGACCAATTATCTTGCAAGGAATTGTATGAAAATTAAATACTGTACTGAACTTTTCAATTATATTTCAGGTTTATAATCAAATTATTGGATACATCACTTTAATATTGTATACTGTATTATATATTATGAATAAACTCTGTACTTTGCAATTTCAACACAAAAATTGATATTTTGCTCTTGGGTAGCAATGCTTTACATCCTCAGTATTACAATATGGCCACCAAAAAAAAAAATTTTTTTTTAAAAATCATTATAGTGAATAGTCAATTGTAAATCAAAATAGTGGTTACAAAGAAGTGATGATAAACACATTTTAGTTTATTTTAATAACCATATCTTCTGTTACTAGTTTTTATGCATCCAAACAATTTTTATCATAGAAAAATATATATATTTAAGATAAATGTGTGGGTTAATTACTGAAGGCTGACAATTCCGTACATATGTTTATTTTTGCTACATATTATTGTGCAACATAAGAGACAGGAAGATTTGCATAGACTTGAAGAGCTGACCAATGGAAAGAATGATGTGGAAAAATAAATAAATTGGTGATGTGCTTTCTTTTTGGGCAGTCCTTGGAGCAGAATTCTATATTAATGATGCTTATTACACAAGAGTCAAAGCTTCAATTGAATCAGTGCTCTTCCATTAACTTATTCTTTAAATACTATAATTAAATTTGTAAATTTTACATTAAATTAAATTGTAGTTATTTAGTAAAATAAATTAATACATCTAATTTTGATGTTCTTTTACAATGTCATATAGCTAATTTAATTAACTATCTTCAGAAAAAAAATTCCAACTTACCAGGGTGCATATATTTTAAATCATAATCATTATATATATATATATATTCTAACTTTTCCTATGTGTAGCTCCACTACACTCAAAAATAAATAATATAATATAGTGAAATCGCCTCACCGGGTTCTAGCTCTAATAATTAATGAGATATTCAATTAAATACTTTACTAGCTCAGGTTTCTTAAAATTAACTTAGGTTCTGTTTTAGACTAACTCAAATAACTATTCTATAATTCATAAGACTAGAAGTGGAAATAAGGTGACAAAGTAGATTGCATTGAGATAATATCCCATAGGATACCACCTGAATGGCATAAGAACACTATCCCCCCTTTTACTACTATTACATATAATAACTACATAGTATTCTTATGACTTCTGCAACTTCTAATCACTAAGACTCATTTAACAATTAAAGTATTAATCTTTTATCTATAATAACAATAATAGTAATTATCTAGCTCAGATAAAATAATCTCAGGTTCTTAAATTTATTCAAGGTTAAATTAAAATAAAGTAGCAAAATATGATAAGGGATTTTGTGTCATAATTTACTACTCTGAAATTAGATTAATAATAAAACAATAATAATAATAATCACAGTCTTCATTGTTTAATCTAACTAGTACAGCTTTTCTTTTATCACAAATTTATAACCCGTAATAAATTAGTTAATAATTTAATATCCTCCCTTTGTTTATCTTTTCCTTATGTAATAAAATAAATTAGTAAGTGGCAGTGTTTAGATAATCTGATAAATGAAGCAAGTGGCAACTAATAGCATACAATTTAGCAAATTATTATGACAATGGATTTAAGACCAATAATGTAATGCAATTTCATAATTATTCAATTACAAAACATCAATAAATATTTAAGATTAAATAGACTTTTCTATTTATATTTTGTGCAAACAATTATATACTTAGTATAATGACTGGAAACATACCCTGTGAACTCATGTAATGATGCAGAGAAAACAAAAACTCAGACACAAGTTTTAATAAAACAAATTTTAGAATTTTATTAACAACAATCAAAATAAAGATAAAACAAACAAATCTATTTACATTTATTTACAGGAATATCCTCCTTTCTTTTAACATTGCAAAAGTTAAATTATAAATTTTTAGATTTTTTTTTTTATATAGTTGATTAAAATTATTATACCTTTTATAATTTATTTATTTATTTCTAATTAGGTTTATTATATTACTTAGTTTAACTATTATATGGGTAATACTATTCTTTACCTTTTAATATTAAAAATTACAGTATTCTAAGTTATATAAATGGGTAAACATCATTTATAAACATTATAAATTTATAATCAATATGGTTTTTTCCTCTAAAAAAATTACATTCTTTTGTAACTCTATATAAGTCACTTTGCATCTTGTTCAAATATTATTACTACCTATTACGTTTGTTATCTAATGCTCGTAAACTCTAATACATTTTTTCATAGGTCATACTCATGTCTAATGCCATAACATGAGTTTAGTTATCACCTGTTTTAGTTTCACATATAATATAATTATCGAATGTTATTATATTCTTTAAATATGCAATACTTATATTTTTAAATACAAACAACAATAAGAAAACGTTAAATTATTTTAATATTTTTTTATATTTCTATTTGGATATATATTTTTTTTTATATAAAATTATAGTTCATTTCTTAAAATTAAAATAATTCTCTGACTCCTTCCTTCCTTAGGATATCTACATCTCTCTTTCAATTATCATAATCTACTCTTTGTTAATACTTAACTATTCTTATTTCAAATAACAGCATGACATACATTCTAAAATTATCTATTGTTTCTTTTCAATAGACTTATCAAATAACGATGTAGCTGCAAGAAATACAGATAAAGATATCGAAAGATGTATAGGATATTGGGAAGATAGATAGATAACTTATCAGAATATATACTTCAAAATGTATGGAACAGTGTGGATAGGGCCGACATTCCTTGTCTAATAACCCTGACGATAAGCATGATGTGGCAGCTATTTATTCAG
This sequence comes from Epiperipatus broadwayi, assembly GCA_028023455.1. Classification (NCBI taxonomy): domain Eukaryota; kingdom Metazoa; phylum Onychophora; class Udeonychophora; order Euonychophora; family Peripatidae; genus Epiperipatus; species Epiperipatus broadwayi. Next base: position 22,381,493 of record JAQFVV010012396.1, on the reverse strand, counting down.
CTTTACCAAACATCTAATAAGATTCACAAGAAAGATAAAATAACACTGTCCATGACAACATGTGTAACAGTCATAGGGCTTTGTTAACTATGCTGATTACCATCTAAAACTACTTATTAATTCCATTCCCTGTAGCATCCTAGTTTTTTAATACATCATCTTGGTTTCCGAATCTCCACATACTACCAAGTCACTACCCAAACTATCTCTCAAGATTTTCACTGTATCCAACATCGCTAAACTAACTACCTTTTAAAACAATAAACAAAATTCACTAATATAAAAACATTTCCCTATTCTATAAGAACAATTTGTCTTGCTTTATTGCACTGTATGTTCGACATCTACGTTTTATTAAAATAACACTTAAATATCCTAATCGGAAAAATTAACAGAAAACATGACATAACCTTCGGTTATATTGAACTATATTAATAATACATTAAATGATTATCGTATGCATATTTTTAAAAAATCTAATTACATCTCAAAGTGTTTTAGAGTGTTGTTTTTCAAAATGCGTTTTACAATAATTATAACAATAAAATTTTGCATTACATTCATTCGATGCACAGCTGATCTAAATAAATAAAACATACATTATATCATTAATAACCATAAAATGTACCAAAATAATCTTTTACCTTCCTATTAGAGTTTGTAGTAGGTCTCTTCCTCCTCGAGCATCGCAAACATACAAAATTTCCACACACATACAATTTTATTTAAACATTCAAAATCAAAAAAACATATTATTTTATATAATGTTATTGCGAATTAATGTATTTGTTTCCCTATCGCTAACTAAACTTAATGTTTAACTTAGATTAATAAAGAAAATAATTTAAACCATAATCACATATTTTTCTGACGGTAAATCTTGGTTAGTCCAATAATATTTATTATTTCTTCTTTTTCCAAATGTTCTTCTTTCTGATTATTAGAGTTTTAAAATAAATTAGTTCATTTAGTTAACTGTTTAGATGATCTTTAGTTTCCATGTTTAATTCAAAATTATTAAAATATTTATTTAGTTATCCCACAAAGTTTCTTTAATGTTCGGGCGAATTTTACCTCAGCGCGTTGATGCATCTTTATTTCTAGCAGAACTACAAGTATTTATATCATTACAGTACCAATTGCATTTTTTCCATGGATCCAATATTTTATATTTATTTCTCTGTAAACTATTTTTTTTTCTTCTTCTTCTTCAGGCAAGTACTTTCCTTAGTAATTTTACTTTTATTCATTATTATTTTATATACGACATTTTTGATCTTTAACTATTTCTAGAGTAATTGCTCAGGTCATCTTAAAGAAAGTAATTCATAAAAATTCTTTTTATCCATTTATTCTTACACGAATAACATTGATTTTTATTTTTCGTTATATTCATTAACTTTGCGCACAATGTCCTTTCATTAATTTTACATGCACGAAAGCAGTTTTCATAGTTATACGCTATACAAACTATATCAATGAACAACATTAACATTTTTGAAATATTACAAAATTTATAGCTTGTTTTTAAGAATCCATCCATTTTTTATTGAAAATTCAGATTAAATTTTAATAGAATCCACTGGCAGGTAACTGTGGAGTTAGTGAAACATTATTATGAGAACTTTTTTAAAATTTTATTCTTAGATTCGCTTCGAAAAATTTTAAATTGTCAGTGAGTTTTTTTCAAAGATATTTATTAAGGTTATAATAAAATTGACTAATAAATTGAAGAAAGAAAGAAATTTTAAAGAGGTTAAAATTTTACCTCTGCTCTGGAGTCAACACATTTTTGTTCTCCTCGTTTATATAATTAGTTGGCATGATTTTTATTGTCTGCCAAAATCTATCTTTTTATTGGTCAGTCCCTACTTGGATTCTATAAACAATTTCCAAAATTTCAAAATCATGACGTAATAGACTTAAATATTAACCTATTATTATTTTTTTTAAATTAATTATTATCTATTATAACTTTGAAACAACAATCAATAAAATGTATGCTACTTATTTTTATTATGATGTGTGGCAATTCCATCCAGCTCTATAATATATTATTTAACTATTTTAATTATTGGTATTAACTTTAAACTAGTGCTTATACATAAAATATTCCAGACAGTCACGTAGACATTTCCGGTGTTTAGTCTATTTTTATCTGTCTTAATAAATTTGCTACTTATATTATTTAAAATGATTATATAAAATTTTGAAAATAATTTAGAAAAATATAGAACTAGATGCAATCCCCACCATCACAATACTTATTAGTAAATATATTACATTAACCCTTTATTGCTTATTTATAATTTACAATATTAAATCCTATATAATATTAATTTTAAAATTTTTTTAGTAATTGACCATTTATAACCATCATTGACCTATAGAAAAGGGCACAATATATATATATGCTATTTTTATATTGCTATCATGTATAATATTATTTTGCTATAAGAATAATGATATCTAACTGTGCTCACAACCTAAACAGTCTAACTCCCTCTTAGGACAGAATAGGCTAATAATTTTATGCAGTTTAGTGTGATAGTCACTGACATGTGTTTGACATATAATTAAATAAAAATATATATATTTTTTATATTTAGAAGTTTGTCATGAATTGATAAAATCTACATATAAACTGTTTGCACTTAATAAATAATATTTACACATGTTATTATCAATTTCATAAGTTCTGAAAAAATTATGTCATTGTAAATCAAAATATTTTACATTGTTGATTTAGAATTAATATTAGAATTAATTCACAGTGAGTAAAATGTGAAGAAGTTTAAAAGTTCGCACTCTTAAGTCAAAGTGCTTCAGATTAGCTTATATACATATATATATATATATATAGAAAGTTAAGTAAAGAAGAAGGTGGAATCACCTTTTTCTTATAAAAATCTCTGTCTTGTGTTGTGACTTGAGAGTTTCCTATACAGTCATCATTACGTCTGATTGGCTGTCATATAAGCATTCTAAATGCACATGCGAGAAGGTTTCAGCCTTTCACTTTAATGACTAATATGATGATAGTGTTATCCAAAATAAAATAATTTATTGTAATCTATTGTTAAAAAATAAAATGATTAGTCAATCAATAATTTATGTTATGTAACTTAATGCAATAAACCTTTAGCTCTTAATTCTGCTTTTCTATTACTATACTAAACTTATCTTCTGTGATTTTAGTGAATGTTTTGTTTAAAAAAATGTCAAGCATTGGTGGTTGAGTGGTCAGCACAGCGCCTTACAAGCAGTTGTCCCGAGTTTGCGGGTTCACTTCCTGGACGATGCTTTGACACATGAAGAAAAATGATATTGATAATATATGTATGTGTGTGTTTGTGTGTTATTTCAAGCAACTTATTCATACATTATTTTAGAAGTTTTTATGCTACTACTACTATTGCTTTTTTTTCAGTTCTTAGAAGCTTATTTTATTATTTTTTTTAGTGGCTTAAAACAGGAATAGATCATTAAAGTCCATAGGGTAATTTAGTATTTAATTATGCCTCATGTTATTACTTTTATAAAAAGTACTATAGTTTGTTCTTCTTGAATCACCTATGACAAATTACTGGAGTGTTTATGGTAAACTGTAATGCATTTAATCAAAAACTGAGATTTTGGGATTCAGTCCTAAAAATCTCAAAGGTCAATTTTAAAAAAAAACTATGCAGAGGAACATTAAAAGGAAAAACTTTTCAAACGAAGTAATTGTTGACCATTATCGCTTAATCAATTTTTCTTTTTCTTCATACAACTTTATTACTAAAACTTCTCACTAAATTGACATTTACATATAATATATATATATATATATATGTTTAAATAATAAAATGTACTTAATTTTAATTATATTAAAAACTATTAAAGTGGATTAATGTTTGAAAGTTAATAGGAAACCATACACTCAGCAGTGGTAAAAATAGCATATTTCAATACTAGTGATAAAGCCATATTAAATTATAATCTTATGTCTTGTGCTTGCATATTAATCTATTTTTATCATTTAGTTACTTAACAGATATCCATTTATCATATAATATCTGATATTTATTTAGGTTAGTTAGGGGACAATTATTCATATAAAAATATCAAATCTCTTATGATATTAAAAAAAACACTGCCAAGATTCACTGTCATGTATGATACTATCATATTTGAAGATGCTATCTAATTTCTTTTTTAGTATATATATTCATTGCAATTTTTTTTTCCAAAAATATATTAATTCTATTTATATTTAATTTAACAATTTTGTAATTTATTTTTCATAATAGATTTAGCTCTAAATTCACATAGACTTTTTCATTTTAATGAAAATATTAATAATATATTGCTTTTAATTAAAAAAATTTATGTACCATTCCCATGCATGTTAAATTATCTCTCCATAGAGTATCTTTTTGTTTATCCAAATAGACTTTCCTGTTTCAAAGATTTTGAGATCAGTTAAGTTCCAAACTGATAATAAAAAAATTGGTAAAGGTTTACTTTAGTGGCCACATCATGTTTGACCTCTATTTTTTAAAAGTAGAACTGAAAAAAAGTAACACATTTTCGTAATAAAAATTACTCGAAAAACTATATGCTATAAAAAACTTACATTACTAGCCCTATTATTTTCAATTTCTAACTATATTAGAATTAGAATAAAATTTATTAACATGTAAAAGATAATAAAAAAACATTTTTAAGCATAATTGTGTCCTATGCAGACTAGGAAGTTTGAGAAAAAAGCAGTAGAGCTGAGGCTGCTCTGGAAGGCAAATTCTTGCAGGTACGATGAAAACAAAGCTTGGCTGGCACCAAATTGGTATTTCAGCTTATGCTTTGCTTTCATCCACATATTTTCAATATCCTGGGTATGTATGTCTTGATCTTCTGCCAGAATAGCAGCAACATCCAAAATTTGATCAGCTGGAACTAAAAATGTAATAGATTTACCTGCCATTTTTTGCAAACATAAAGCTGTACATGTAGTTCAAATTTTTTAATTCAGAGGGTGTCTTTTTTTGTAACAAGTGTTATAAATGTAAATAGTTTAAATTCTTAAGTTTCAAAGAAATAAATAAATTATTTTAATTGATGTAATATAATTAATCCAACATTCAATTTACCTATACAAATGTTTTAAGTAATATTCATCTAAGAAATGGTCAAAATTAAGTAATGTACAAAATGAAAGTAAAAATGTTTACTTTCTAAATCAAAAATAGTTTTAATTTCATAAAGGCGACCATGATGTGGCTGCTAAAGTAAACTTTTACCAAAAAATTTCCAAATGAATTATTATTAAATATGAAGACCATATATATGACTATAAAAAAGACCCCCATGAAACACTCTCTCATCATGGTTTAGTCATCTTTTCAAGCAATTCTTTTAACTTGTGATCAAAATATGACAATGTAATTTCCAGAGGTGGTGGTTTAAAGCAGAGAATGATTATTAAATTGTAGCAAATATATAATACATTAAAATCATGTGGAACCAGGAATACTTCCAGATCATTGTCAAATACGTACTTGGTCAGCTTGGTAAATAAAACATTCTAAAATTATATAACATTAAAGATATGCTGGAATTAATAGATAATGAATATGAAGATATATTATACTAATTTAATCTCATGTGACACAAAACTGATTCTATAAAAATAGAAATTAAGTAAGATTGAATAAATGTCATACGTTTTATATAAATTTAATATAAGGATAAAAAAAGAACAAAATAAAAAAATATGAGCTGCTACAATAAGTAATAAAAATAGTATTGTAAATTATACAATAAAAGCTTCTGTTTAAAAATAATCCCTTTTATTTTGATAATAACTTCACTGATAATTAATCATCTAGATTATAATATCTCCAAACATATAAATTAGTTTACTAATTTTTAATCACTCAGTTAAAATAAAATCAGCATTTGATTGATTCACATAATTTTTGTGTTAAGTGTTATTGCTAACATGAAAAGAGAATTGTATTTTAGTAAAAAAAAAATAATAATTACTGATATTTATTATATTACAAAAAATCATATTTTAATGTGATAACCAATTTATAACAGTTAAGACTACATACGACAGCATAAGTAAATAACACTTGCTTAAAATTAATCCTGCAAACAAAATTGTAAAATTGTTGAAATGTGTCTATGTAATTAAAAATAAACAATTCTCATTGCTTTAGACTTTTCCAAACTTGAATCTGAATGAGACAATTTTGATGTAACAGGTGAATTTAATTATAAAAGCAGACATAACTACAAGCTGAAAGTATCGGAAGATTGAATTATCCCTTCTTTATTATTTTAATAAATTTCTTTTTAAATTTGACGACGCTAGAAAGTAATATTTGGAAAATGTGTCATTTAAATAACATATCTTTTTCTAAGTTTTTTCAAAATTATACTGCATATTAACAAAAAATGTAATTCTTCAAGAAATCAATATGCATTATTTAGTAGATATGATTAATGACCAATTATCTCACACATAATAAAAATCATTATTGATAGTAGCCATTCATAAATTAATAATTTTAAATCTAAAAGTAAAATATTAAGACAAAAAAAAATTTCAGATCCACAAACATACCTATATATATATATATGTATCATTTTGTTTATTTGATATTATATAATCCTATCTTTAAATTCTTTTCAGAACATTTCTCTTTCTAAAGATTTCAGCACTATTTAACTGTAGCTCTCCATTGTATTTTATCCGGTTATATTTTCCAATAAAAACAATCAATATCCTATTTGGTTTTTTTTTCCATATGTCATAGCATCATCCGGGAGGCGAACCCCCAAGAACCATCTGCAACCAACTGCTTACTTGCAAAGCGGCTGCGCTGACCTCTCGGCTAACAACGCTTGACTATCTTACTTGTTTAGAATGTTTTTAAGATCATGTTTATTTTAAGAAAGTCGAGGTCATGTTTACCATAATAAAATTAAAAAAATAATGTATTGTTTCATTCATTTCTCATGTCAGTCCAATGACTATTCGATTTTATAAAAATATTCTAGTATGATTTCCAGAAAGTTAAAGAAATGGTCTTATGATCTTGCTATTAAATTTTTGGACTTTTATAAAGCATTCTTAAAACATTTTTCTAATGTTTTTATTTTAATTAATAAAAATAAGTTTTCATAATCATTACCTTTTAATATAAAGTTCATTATCTGTAAAGGCTTTTTTCACGAAAAACAGCGTTTAAACAGACTTTTTGCAGTAGTAATGGTTTGTGAAAACTCTACCATAATTCCAATTAAATGAAAGTTGGATGAAGATAAGTTGAGTTATTTAACTAATATATCCAGTGCAGTATTTATTAATAAATATTTACAATAGAATATTAATAATATGCTATTTTAATTATTTATTTGGATTTTTTTATTATTGATTATATCTGCTCACGACAAATGGAAGGTTCAATAATAAAGAAAATATTTATTTTTAAATAGTTATTTTATTTCATTTGTGGCAGAATCATTATTAATTATTTGAAAGCAACATTATGGACAAATTTATCTTTGACCGTTGTTACAAATTGTTAGATATTTATACGTCAATGTGTAATGATATATATGAAGTTACCATGCGCAGTGTAGTATTAAAAAGTATTTAGAATGAAATATTTCTAAATCATTAGCGTTTTTTAATTATTTGTTTTGCAATTAGTATTTAGGTATTATTAATATCGAAATAGTTAATTACTATTGTTTAATATCTATATATAGCTTTTAATATTTTTTTTTTATATATACAGGCACAATTTTTATAAACGTGTCATGTTTCTTTTATAAAATTTTGCCTAAAACTTTCAGTGGTTAATGCAGCACAGCAGTGAAATAAGCACTTACTATAATCAAAAAAAAAAAAAAAAGTAACTTGATATTGATGTGGAACAAAACAAAATGTCAAAAACAATTTTCCAATATTGACCACAAGGTACTCTATTTTGAAACAGCCTTAACAATCTATTGTTTATTTTGATCCATTTACATTAATGATTAGTAATAAAATAAAATAAGAATAAGATCCAGTTGGTGATGAAGTCGTTTATAGTTAAAATTATAAAAACCATTAAAAAAGATGATTAACCTACTTGAGTTACTTTAGAGTTAGGAAGGCTGTAAAAATAAGCTTCTTGCGTTATAATAAAATGCATCTGTCACAAAAAGTAATACCTGTTAAGTTATATTTATTTTCTTTTTTATTATTTTTATTATTGTCGAAAAAGTACTAATAAAAGAAATATATTTATAATTTTAATTTTTTATTTAGTTATTTATTATCTGATTACTTTTATTATTACTGAAGGATAATAATACAATATAACGATGAAATACAATTTGAAAAATAAATCAAGTAGATTACAAATAAATAATATTTTTTTCTTAATCCCTCAATCAGATAGTGAAAAATTCAAATAATAATTGAAACTTTTTCAGTTTTGATCATGTTTAAAAATGTTATTCCAAACAATCATTTATTAATTTAGTATTTAGTCTGTAAAGCAAAAATAAAATATATCTCAAAGACATATTATCTGGCCATTAACTTGTCTCATAACTAATACATTCTAATTTGCTGTGTGTCCTTGCCTGAAGTTGTTTATAAATGTAAAACATATCTCCATTATCGACCTATTTATCTTTCAGTCTGTTTCTCTGTTTATCTCTCTGACTGCTTGCCTCCTGCTTACCCACCCAATGTGCATTCATAAATTCACGATCTTTTCTATTATCCATGGTGTCATTTATCCTGAGATTAAAAAAACATTCAGCTATTAAAACAATAAAGCACAGAAGTTTCATATCACAAGACTGGTCTGCAGTTTATTTTCGATCTCTCTCTCTTTTTAAACATTGAGGGAAGAACTTCATTTATTAGGCATTTACTTTCACACAAATCAATTTTCCAAAAGCATATTATAACCTAAAAAACTACTACAAAACGAGGATGACAATCAAATCTGGTATTGTTTTCACATGAATATGTAATGTTATCATCTCTAATATTATTGGCTACATGTTCTGAATAAATATCACTTTGCATTCTAACATTATGTTAGTCATCAATGTAAAACTAATTTGCATTTTCACAGAATAAACAAATAATAAACCACAAGTAGTTGGCTCTATTATTAGAGAACTATCCTTATATTTCTCCCAATGTACTATTACATTTTTTTTGAATACATGTCTGATGTATACCAGAAACAGTTATGAATTATGCCACTGATGTATAACAGGAAGAAAGAGCATACTGGGGCTAAAGATAATTTCATATATAATTATTTATTAACAAATACTAATGACTCATACAGACACAAAAAAATAGCATACTGTGGTGGTCATCATACAAATTTTGGAACTTCCAAGAGTTGCATTCATTTATGATGGAAAATAGCTGTTTTTCTCCATAATTATTAAAAGTTTTAAATAAAACTTCCAAGCATGGATGATGGACATATTTTTTTATTTATGAATTGAAATTAAGCTATGAGTTATTTATGTATTATAGTACCAAAATTAATTAGATTTGAAATAAGTATTGTTATATTTAAAAAAATGTATATTGTTATGATTTTATGTATTATTAACTATTTAACATCATGAAGTGATGTTTATCCTAATTTTGGAGCTATTGTAAATACACCAGAATATGAAATAATATTCACCATTCATAATTTTTTTATTTAAATAATACATTAGGTAATTTCATATGTTAAATTTTATACCTTACTATAGGAATATTACATAAGTTTGAATGCATATTTTAATAAATTTTTGCATTAATATTTTATTTTTATTGCATATTTTAACAACAATAGGTTTAAACCACCAAACATCACACGATCACCATCTCATGCTAGCACATAACTGTTAGTAAACAGGCAAAAACTCTCCATATAGTAGTGCCAGCTTGTGCTAACCAGAGTAATCAATGGATGTCATAAGGCTTGTGCATAAAATCCCTATGAGTAGGCACTAGATAGGGATTTTATGCACAAGCCTTCTGGCATCTATTGATTACTCTGGTTAGCACAAGGTGGCACTACTATATGGAGAGTTTTTCCTGTTTACTAACAATAGGTTTAGTTGAATAAATAAGTTATATTTTCATAAATGTGTGAGAGTGAATGCACATCCTTATTTATATTAGTGTAAATGTTAAATCATATATGTTTAATATAAGATTGTTATTAAAGATATATAAAATGAAATAATATTTTTGTTAAATAAACAAATGTAGTTTTTTAGGAAGAAATTGTAAAATCATTGTTGTTATTTTACTTTTAAATACCTTCTTTTTAAAAATTAAAAAAAAACATTTTGTTCAGGAAACTGTATATTTGAATGAACTCTAATTAAGAACAATGACTCAATAGATTACAAGCGATAAATTTGGGATGATCATTAGGTACTGTATCTAAGTAAATCTAAATGTTAAGTCAGTAAGCAAATTATATTAAACAGGAAAAACTCTATATGTATTGCCACTCAATGTAAACCAGTGTAATCAATGGATGCCAGAAGGCTTGTGCATAAAATCCCCATCTAATACATACTCATCCAATATCCCCAGATTAGTTTCTGACTTGTGGCTTGATCTGAGAGCACTGCACCTAGATCTTAGGTTCTAATGCAGCCCTCCAGCAGCTACCTTTTATCTCTACTTAACTATAAAAATATTGAAAACACTATCATATTTTCAATCCAAGTTCAGTAGCTTATATAATCATATAGGTCTGAACTCAGTTTAGTATCTATACATTTTGGTGACTTTGGTTCTTTAATAACCATAGCCACCACTATCTTATATGACTATGTAAGCTAATGATCTTTGATTAAAATATTATAATGTTTTCAATTTAAGACTCATAGTTTTGTAGTTAAATAGAGATAAAAGGTGGTTGCTGGAGGATTGCATTAGATCCAAAAGTCTAGGTGCAGTGCTCTCAGATCCAAGGCTCCTCACTGACAAAAGCCATAAGTCAGAAACTAGTACATTGGAAAAAGGACTAAAGAACACTTGCTATTATTAAAACGTGTTCAGAAATCAAAACAAAATTGCATAGTAGATAATAATATTTCAGCATCTGTTTTTACGACCATAATAAACATGTATTTATGGTTTTGACTTCAATTTTAACAGTGTAAAAATATTGCAAATTGGAAAAAAATAATAATAAAAGAAAAATAAAGGAAGCTATACTAATATAAAAATATAAACATGACTTAATTAACAGGCAAGCAGCAAACATTAAGATCACGGAAATTGTGGGAAAGTTAGCATTTCAAAGCTTTAGTTGACACAGATTACTGGGATAATCAAAAGCGCTCCTATGTGGATAAAATTTTTTTAATTATTTAGTTACTATATTTACAAATATTTAGTTATATAATTACGTATATTGCTTTAAAAATACAGACATCGAATCATAATATTATTACACACACACACACACACACACATATATATATATATATGCTTTATAACTGTTTGTTAGTCTTTAGATAATAAGGTGGAATATATTTCTTCTGGCAATATTTAGTATATTTTATTATCATATATCAATTTTTGGATTTTATAATGTCCATTTTTTTGCATTCTCTTTTCAAGTATATTGATTTGGAAAATGACAGAAAATTAGAGATTTGATCATTGTTTGATGAGTAACCAAGTGGCCATGAAAATGCCTGGATGTGCTATTTTATTGTCTCTGGTTTTTAATTGTACTAATTTGTTATGAAATGTTGATGTATGTCACCTTGTATTATTGCCAAAAGCAAATATGCATCACATGCACCAGAATGCATAGAGCACAAAGTTGATGCACAGACTATAGGGGTGGATGTTCTGCAGAATGTGCTGATGATATCCTGCAGGGAGATGAATCATTGTCCATATGTGTTAGATATTTTATGCTGAATATTGTTTAAGGCTAAGCACTTGTAAAATTGATGTTGTTGAGTTTCTTCTGCTTGGTAGCAGTGTGCAGAAAGAGTCTATTTTTGTACACAATCATCAGTATCTTGGAAGTATAGATTTAGTTTAAAAAGAAAAACAAAAAATTTGGGCTCGATGGACCATTTTTAAAATTATTTAAGCAGCTGTTGGTTGTTCATTCCAAGCATTTGTTTTGAAATATCTAGTGTATGTTCTGAGTTTACTAGTGCATAGATCTGCCAGTATAAATATTTTGTTATTGTTTGCAGTGATATTTGAGTATATGTGTTTCTAAACTGGTTTATCAACTGATGACTGGTAACAACATAATGGTGGATGTATGTTTGTAGGTATTATTTGGATTAGACATTGAATTTCTGGAAAATTTCTGAAAGTGGCTATTATAAGGTTTGTGATCTTCTGTATTTGAAAAAATATATATATTGTGTAGCCCCAAAGTATTGTGTATTTTTGGACAACTAAGGCATTTTGCAGATACTGACATTATCTTTCTACTCCATAGATGTTTATTGCAATAAAAAGAGATTTTTGATGTGAAAGCTTTGGAGAATTGAATTATGGGAGACTAGTAAATAATCTTGGTAATCACCAGCTGATTGAATAATTGTACTTTAACATATATTGAGAAGTATGCATTTTATAGAGAGGCAGTGTTCCATTCTGCTTCATGTTTTAACTTGTTGTGGATTTTTTTGCTTCATTGCATTTGTCCCCATGTAGAAAGGAAAGCCAAAAAAAGCAAAATGGTTTGCCTTAAAAAATTTAATGTGCATGGCTTACTGGTGTATAGTGACCAAGCAGTGGTCTTATTCTGAATAAATCTTAGATGGTATGTTGATTGGTAGTCTTGAAGTATTTTCTCTAGTACTGAATATCTGCTTTCTAGATGGGAGGAAGACTGTGATGTCATTCATATATGCAAGGCAAGCTATATGTTGTAATGTGCCTGGTATCTGGACATGTTTGATACTCTGTTGGATTTTGAGTATGAGTGTTGATGTAAAAAGTAAATAGCAGTGAGCTGAGTGGGGAATTTTGGGATATTGATTGTGTCAAGAAGGATGATGGAGCATTTTTTGCAATTGAACATGTTATGAATTACTCTGCTACGTAGTAAGTTTGTGACCAGGTACAGATGAGTTCAGGGGATTGTGGTATCAGCTAACATGTCAATTAATGTGTTAATCTTAACTGAGTCAAAAGCCACTTCTATGTCTATATCAATTTGAACTGCACTTGGTGCATCCTTTTTCCAGTCCTGAACTGAGTTCAAGACTGTGTTGAATATGCTTGTGCAGTAGATGATTGATACTTTGCAAACTAGCTGTGTGAAATTAATGGTAAAAGGTATGTCTCTAAGATATCTTGTTTTCATTCATTTATAAATGATCATAAGTAATAAGTTGTTCATAAAATAACAATTATAATAAATTGATTACCTTATTTGTGATATAAACAGCCAGAAAGCAAACTAAACAGATTAAAATTTTATTTTGTATATTTAGTATATATACAATCTAAATGATTATTTTCTTTGTGATAAATATGAAGAATGTCTTAGCATCATATTATAGTTAAAACAAGATAACATTTTATAATAAACTATTTCAAGCTATTCAATATATTAATTAATAACTTATTCATTTTGTAAATAAAATTATTGTTATATTTATTAATCATGAATGATTACTTTTATTTAATTTAGTAAAGACATCATATAACAATAATAATTAAAAAACTATGCCATCATAAACATTTGAAATTTAATTAACAAAATAATATACATTTTATTACTTTATTAGTATTCAGTAATTATCAAAGGTGATTCTAATTGTTTCATAGACATTAATTGATATTATTCAAACATAAAGAGCTAGTCAATAAACTATTGATACAAACTTTATATTATAAGCATCAAGTTTAAATAATTTTATTTATCCTTTAGCACTATTATAAACTTTAGTACATAATAATATAAGGGTTATTTTGTGAACCAATATTTATGTAAACTATTACTGAATATATATGTTATACATTTCAAAATAAATTATTGTGTGTTAGATGTACTACAATTTTGGCATCTAGTCAGGTGTCATTTGTTTAATAAATAAATATTATTAATAGACTTTAGCTTTATTCCAGATAGATTGCTTAAATAAAATTATTGTGCAATTTTATTCATTACAGATTTGGCTTGTCCAATTTGTATAGCCTTATTAATTTTAGTTAGCTCACTTATACTTTTACAGATTTGGTATACCTAAAAACTTGGGGCATCTATAAGAAGACATCCAATTTACATTATTACAGTGCATATAGTCTTGACAAGATCTGGAACTTCAGCTTTCTCTTTTGCTTATGATCACTAAATTTCATCTTTGATGATTTGGAGAAGATATAATTGTAAGTATATTCAGTAATTAATTATATATTTTCTTCTACTCTATCACAATCTAAAAATTCATTTGCATATATTAAATAACATTTTAATTTGTGAAGCGCTGATAGTTGAAAATTGAAATAAATTGAGATACTGCCAAATCTCTCAGTGGTCATTACAATACTTATCCAACAGCCAATCAGATGCCATTATAGCTGTCCAAATAACAATCAAACCTAAACACACAGCAAAGATTTTATGAGAAAAGGGCAGCCACACTCTTTTCTGTACTTTTCTTTTTATATATCATGACATCTGATTGGCTATCGGATAAGTATTGTAATGAGCACTGAGAGATTTGGCAGTATCTCAGTTTATTTCAATTTTGCATATATTATATATTTGTAATGATGTAGATTGATGATTTTTTTAGAAAGCAATCATGGTCAGTTCCTCTCAATCCATCTATTCAAAAATTTTCCCTTATCATTGTCGCCTGCATAATATATATATATATATATATATATATATATTAACATTAATCATTTACTAATATTTACAATAAATTGTATTATTTTTTCTTAATCCAATATCATTAATAAATACATTAGTAATAAAAACTCCAATAATCATCCAGGCTCATTTATGTCTAGTTTACTTATTTCAGTTTTTTTGTTAATAGAGTAAAATGTTGTTGGTTATTCTTAATGGTAAAAAAAGATATGAATAGTTTAAATTCTTAAATTGTATTTCAAAATTTTTATGACTTGAACGAGATCATACTATAAGTTAGATAAAAGAAAATTACTTTTGATGATGGAAAAAGTAGTTTATCACTTGAGAATTCATAAGAAGCTTGAATGCCAAAAGTGTCAGACTGAAAATGCTCTGATTGTCTTATGATTCAGATTCTCTGCCACTGTGCTAAGGCACACAGGACACAAAAAAAATGAAATAAATTGAACTTGATTTGGAAAGATATTCAGCTTGCAGTGGATTAAGAATAAATGAAAATGACAGCATGATAATAATTATTTAAAACATATTGAGTTTTAAATTTACATGGTATTTTCATTATATAATGAATTTTTCAATCATGCAATACCAAATTGTGAAATAATATGAAATATGATAAAAAAAGAAAGGGAAAGCTACCATATAAAGAATATAGTGTATTCATTATTCTTTCCTTTAATAATGTCATAACGTAAAAATAAATATATATTAGCAAATAATAAAAAATATATTATACTGCTTTATGATAGCTCTGAAGATATTTTTAAATTTTTTTTTAAACTTATGGCCAAAAGTACAATGAATTTTATGTTAAATGATTTATTTAAATAGTTGAACTCCAAAATAAAAATCAGTGCTGCTTTTATTTCATCTCTTTTAGATGACAAAAGTTATTTGGTGAATTTTCCACAAGAATGCTATTTTTTACTAAGTATGATATGCTTTTTAAAGTCAACATTAAACTATAAAATAATTGAGATTTGAACCTGATCAGTTTAATGTTGTTGTTGTTTTGCTTGTCAACATTAAATTATTTTTAAAATCCACATTATTGTCTTTGGATATAATATTTTTATTACATTTTATTTTGTTTCATTATCAATTCATGATTTTGTCAGGGCCAAAATTATAACAATTGGAAGCTATTAGAGAAATAAAATAAAAGGTGATAAAAAAGCATTGTAAACAAATGAATAGAAATTGATTGTAACGATTTAAAAATAATACAACAAAAAGGTTAGATAGTTTTAATAAATAATAAGTCAAAAACTTTTATGACAATCTTAATCCAAGTCTGATTTTATTCTTGCCATTGATGAAGAAATTAGCTTAATTATTCCATTATTTAGTTACTTCTATGAAGCACATTATTTTGAGTCCATTAAGATAAATTAACTTATGGTTATGTAAAACAAAATATTTTTATAATGTCATGAATTTTACCATTGTTTTATACCACTATTTAATTTACTTACTCCTTGTTTTTTTTTTTTTTAATCGTCTGCCAAATTTATCGAAATTCCCTCCATCACCACGTGGAAATCTTATTATTTCTGATTGGTCGATAACTTGAAAGTTGTTGCATAGTTTTTGTTCTTTTTTTTTTTAAAAAAAAATACTTAGCTTGTTATGCCAAAATTTAGCGTAAAAAAAAAATTAACAACTATTTTAAAATTGATTAAATTTAAACAACGTTTCAATTGAAACTTAAAATTTATTTATTTATTCAGCTTTATAGAATAGTTTTAACAAAATATTTAAAATCAATGATTTTTTTTTATCATTATAATTATTTTAAAATATATTACAGTATTATTAAAATTTATATTTAGATATATAAAACAAAACGACCATGAATAAAAAAAGTGTATTTATAATCTCTTTTAAATTCTCTATTTAAAGTTATTTATTAAACTATTACTGCCAGATATATCTTTAAATTTTAAAATTTTGGACTATTTAATACAGTGGACCAAATAAAAGGTGACAATATATATATAAGATATCATTCATTATTGTTTTGAATCATTATCAGTTTACTGCAAAAACAACAACTCTTCAAGTTTAATCTAGTTTCTCTAATTCATAATCACTCTTCTTCACATCATACAAAAAACATTTATCTCTCATATTTGGTTTGCTTATTTCATCAATCCATCTCAATATCTTTCTACATCTTCTTGATATACAATTTATAACTTCTCCTGTCTATCTATTATTTTCTTTTCTAACAATATGTCCAATCCAACTACATTTCACTATATTTATTTTTCAGTGGTGTCAGTGATTCCTGCATTTCGTTTTTTTAACTTTTCTTGTTACTCCTAATATACATATTTCTATATTTATTGACTCATCTGAAGTCTGTATTGTCTTTCTGATATGTTTTGAAGTCCATACAAAAAACATCTGTATTAAAAAATCTTTTTTTTTTCAATCACATAGGCATATTTGCTTTCATTACTATATATATATATATCAAAGCATTGACCAGGAATCAAACCCAGGCCAGCTACTTGGAAGGCAGCTATGCTAACCACTAGGTCACTAACACTTTACCATTCTAAATTCTTTCTATCAAAAGCAAGACACTCAAGTTTAATTCTTAAAAAAACACTATCCATAATGTTTTTATTGTATTATTGACCAAGGTATTTTTAGTTATAACCTTTTTTTTAAATTTATGATTTTCAGTTGTTTTCTTTTCTGAAAGAATTCATTAAACTTTAATTCAATTCTTTCACTAACTATCTTTAATGCTAAATTCTGACTTTCACCAGATAGTATTTGCAAGATTTTCTGAAGCTCTGAAACATTATTTGTAAAAACAAAAGCATTATCTCCAAAATATATGTGTCTTAATAATTTCTATTTAATTATATTTTCTTAGCTTCCAGTTTTGATTCACTAAATATTTCATATAAAACAATTGTAAAATTTTTAGAGCTATGGAATAATTCAGTTATATGCTCTTTTAATGTTAATTTTTTTTTTTTTTTTTTTTTTTTTTTTTTTTTTTTTTTAAAAAGCCCCTAAAATTAAAAACCAAAAAAAAAAAATTCCATCAAAAAAAGAAAAAGGGACCAGGGGTTTTTACTCTTAGTATTATCACATAATCTAATCACTGGTGTAGTTTAATAAATATTTTTTAAAAATATGACAATATTAGTCTTTTTCTTGATGACCCAAAGATTTAATATGTACTTTATTTTATTTAGTATTTATCAACCTTTTATTAATATTAACAATGTATTTTGTATTTTAGTAAATCTGTTGGGCTGTATCTCAGAAGCAATGGCAGATGAAAAACTTCTTCAAGAAGCAGTTTTTAAGGTTAAACTTGAAAGTCAAAATTTTTTTGGAATTAAAAATTAAGCAATGAATTGTTGCTTGGTATGCCTTGAGATGTTTAAAGCACCAGAAATTACAGAATAATTTTAATGAGAACCCTTTAATTTCAACTTCAATATCACATCATTGCATTAAACTATATAGAACATTTTATTTATTTATTTAACTCATGCATAATTTAATGGCTCTCCTAATAATAGAAAATTTTATGCGGAAAACAAAAAAAATTATAGAAAAATAGCTGCATGAAATTTACATGACCCATTCTTAAATAATAACACTACAGTTAATAACATCAAAAATTACTATAATAATTTATTATCAATTTTTATTATAATTAAATTTTACTTGTATTTTCTGATAACATTAATGTGATCTGTTCCAAGTGATGTGTTTTTACAATGAATAAACACAATGGCCAAGATATGTTATCTGTCTTTGATTATGAGATTTAGGCAAGCCGATTGAGACATGACTGTATTAGAGGTAATCAAAGTAATACATCATAATATATAATCCAAATATGTTTCTAATACTATATTGCATAATTTAAAGTTGATTTATAAATAAATGATGATCTATGAGAAACAAATCTTTCATTACATACATGAAGTAAGATTATATATCAACTACTCTGAAAATATTCTGCAAAATATGAATAGTCGTAATGGAATTCAGTTTAATAACCGAAAAATGAGCAAAAACTTTCAAATAAACTCAATTTACTGCATGTAATTATTAAGATTACTGATAAATGATATATTTATAGAAACAACTGTAATTGTGCAATTGTAATCAAACAAGTTGTAATTTAAATTTTTTATAAACATGTGATCAGAATTTCTAGTTGATGAAAATATTATTATTGGAAACTGTGATAGATAATTAAAAAAATAAAGATAATTTCTAAGTTGTGATTTTCCCAACAAAATAATCTCATATTACTAGTAAGAATAAGTGTTAAAACAGGCATAAGTTAAAAACTTTTTCTAACTCTTCCATAAAAAAAAAATGATATTTGGTAAACGAGATAGAAATGTAACAAAATAATTCTTACACTCTCACAAGTTTTCATTCATAACGAATATATTCATCCAGTATTTATGCTATTCTGACAGATAGTGTTTTGAATTATCAAATCTTTCTCCGTAAGTTATAAAGATTGCAAGTACCCTTCTGATATCTGATTAATAGTGCTTCTCGAATTATTTAGTTGTGTAGAGTTTGAACTTATTGAAAGTGTAAATTGAGGGAACTGTTGTGCGATCTTATTCGGAGATTAACATTTTATAAATTCTATATATTTTTTACAATTACATTCAATATCTTTTTTTAATGATACATAGGAAATAGGTATTATCTAAAAAATTTAAAAAAGACATTGATATACATACTTGTTTATAAAATCGCCATTTTATTCCAAATTTAAATTAATACTGAATGTATCTTAATCATTTAATGTAGAAAGAATAACATTTGTAGACATATATTTTAATTTCTATAAGTTTAATCTGTATAAATGAATTAATAAAGGATAAAGAATGTATATACTTTAAAAGGTAGTTTTACTTATAGGCCATCTATCACCAAAAATTTAGAGAGCATTTATTTTGTCATTGATGGTAAAAACTTTATTATATATCATTATAAATCTTGACGACATATAACTAAATAAACTAATGTTTGTCGTCTTAACAATTTTTGTTGCAGAATTAGACAGACCCCTTTGTTTTATTGACAAATCATCCTTAAACTTTATTACCCTGACATTTAATCATTTGGCTTCTTTTTGTAAGAGTGTTTGTTAACGTTTCTCTCTTTTTAAAAAACGTATTTTTTAGTATTAGCTCATTTAATTTTCTTTCAGTTAAATACAGTGATCAAATGTAATAAAATTTATAACTTTAGCAATAAATAAATAATTTTTTATAGTAATAAAAATATTAATAATTTAACTTAAAATAAATTTGTTTTCCAAACAAAGATCGTTTCTTATAAAGAATTCTTAAATTACTGTTGGAAACTCGATCAAGTAGTTTATATTGAGACCAACCACAATCACTCCTATACTTATCAGACAAGATACAATAATCAATGACGAGAGTAATTTCTTTATCCATATTATTAGTTTAAACTTATTATCCAGTAATTAAATTCTCCACCAAAACTATTAATAAACTCCAACATTTTGTATATATTCTTTTATGAATATTACAATTTATAATTAATTTGATTATAATGTGCAACATTCACTAAATAATAAATAAAAAAACTTACTATCTTTGCTTATATATAATGTGCCCTATTAAGAGTAACTTTCTCTACTCCAAAATCACATTATAATTTTAAGTAATTAACAGGTAATATATGATAAGTTTTTATAACCAGATCCAATGTTAAACAAGCATGCTTAAACCCAGTTTTTGATTTAATCCTTCAATAATTAGAAATTTGAATTTAATATATCTGGACTATCTGGATATGATGATCTTTAAACCAGAGATTCTTTTATTGGACATACCTTGATATTTAAATTTAAAATATTAATGTATAAAATGGATTTCAGATTGTTACCTTAACAATAGGTAAAGTGTAAAAAGATGGTTTCTAAATGAAAGTGTAATAGATACAGATGAATTATGTCAAAACATCTGATTTGCAATTTGCATAATTCAAAAACTAATCTAGATATGCTAAATGTGAATATAAAAGCATTTTTACTTATTATCTATTGATTATTCAAACTTACTGATAGGTAACTTAAAAAAAGAATGAAAATATTTGCATAATATTATTTTTATCAGTGTTTAGTGATGATATTTGTTGATATAAGTAATACTTTTCTTATTTTCTATAAATAATGTTTATTTGACATAATGGCAATATTTTCTAAATATTCTAAACTGTAAAACAACCAAATAAATACATTTACACATGCATATATATATATATATGTGTGTGTGTGTGTGTGTGAGATTTGGGAGATAAGTTTTCAAAGCATGATATATATAAATACATCACATAGACATGCATATAATTATAAATATATATGACTTGGAGAGATAAACCATGAATACCATTAATCTCCTAGTTTAAAAGTGAATCATTATTTTAAATGTCTAAGATATTATGTAAACATGTAGATCAAACAATGATAATAACAAAAACAAAATATCACTGCATAATTTACATGCCTATATGAGATCTTAGATGACAAAATGACAATAGATTCAATTTTATTTATGCATATTTGATTTTGATAGTAAGTTATATGGCAATAATTTGGAGATTTTTTTCTTTAAACATTGTATTATCAGTTCTGTAATATTTTATATTCACATTTTATGAAAATAGATAATTTGTAGAATACCTGTGATTATAAAACACTATGTCAACTTTCATTATTACACATTCTATTTTGTCACTAGACTCTCAAACCTAGAAGCAAAGCTAAAACAGGCAAAACTCTCCATATAGTAGTGCCACTCAGGGCAAGCTAGAGTAATCAGTGAATGTCAGAAAGCTTGTGCAAAAAACCCCTATCTAGTGTCTACTCATCCAATATCCCCAGACTAGTTCCTGGCTTGTGACCTTTGTCAGTGAGAAGCCTTGGATCTGAGAGAATTGTACCTAGATCTAAGGATCTAATGTATCCCACAAGCCAGAAACTAGTTTGGGGATATTGGATGAGTAGGCACTAGATAGGAATTTTATGAGCAAACATAAGAAATGGTGATCAGATGAAGCAAATAATTGTTTTGTTTTTTTATTTCCTATATCTTTTGCATTCCTTAATAATCATTCTGATATAAAAATAGCTAGTGATTATAAACATGAATTATGTTTTTCTTAAATATTTTTACATTATGTTTTTAATCCATGAAAATGTCCCCATACAATCATAGTATAGTCATGAAAAATGGTTAACATTTTTCTCCTAAAGCAGTCATGGAATATGTCTTTTGCTACTTAGACAGTTATCAAGAATTATGAGGTTACAGTTTGGATTTACTTGTATATTTAAAAATGTATCACAATAGTTTTTTTTTTTTTATAGAGCATCTAATAGTGAATTAAAAATCATATTTGTAGGAAAAGCAGACCGAATTAACATTATAAAAATTATGACAAAGTGACTTTAAAGAGATACAACACTGGTTGCATTCATAGAAAATAATAACTGAAAATTAAATAGAATCAATAAATATAATTACAGAGAGGTTCAATTCTTTAAGCAAAAAAATATTTGTGGGGAGTTAAAAAACGTTTCAAGATGTAAATACTAAAAATTATTGTGTTATATAGGTTGAGTTATATTCACGTATATAATTATCATACTAACTCAACTTTTTTTTTATTCAAAAGTTTAATGATGCCATTCACATATGAGTGGCAGATAATGATTATTAAATAAACAAATTAAGGGATCAGAATAGGGTTTATGTTTAATGAATTAGTTTATGTAGAATATTACAAATTCATTTTCAACTTTTATTCATAGTCTATCTTTGTTTTGTTCGATTTCTCTAGAGTTAGAATGTTCATACTCATTTACAGGTGCCTGATAATAAAAATGATGATGACTATCATTCATTATCTCTTTGATGGCTTTCGTTAAGTCATAAAATCTGAATTCTTCTATATATACGCTGAAACACAAAGTACATATTAAATCTTTTTATTTTTTATCTTTTAAAAGCGTACAATTTATTATAGTTTCTATTTTATTATCTTTGGTCACTAAGTTTTTCATAATTCTGCCTATCGTCTTTATGATGGTAAAACTGACATCTACCAATAACTAATATCCAGATAACTTCTTCATCAATGATTTATAAAAATCTTTAAGTCACCTCTCCAAAAAGAATATTTAATTTCTGATATCACGTTTGTGACTGATGGCATTTTGAAACCTTTTAAATCCTGGTGTCTTTTTTTATTTTTTTTATGGCTTGGATGAGAAATAAGCTTGTGTTATAACTTTTAAACTTAAAATGCTAAATGTAAACAACTTGTATATATATCTAACAATAAAGTGAATAAATATAATCAATAAAAGTATCCAAATTATATGATTATGCAAAAACTTTTAGACGTATTTTATTTATAACCAAAAATATAACAAATAAAAAAAACGTCTTACATTCTATCGGTTGAAAGTGATTACAAGTATATACCGGAAATAGTATGTGCGTTAAAAATATTTTTTACTATTCATAACTAAGAAAGTAAAAGCCTATTTAATAAGATTTATTGGAGGTAAAAAAATATTACATGATCAAAACTAATTAATTTGAGGAGTAAAAGCATTATATAAAAATATTATAATCTTTGATTTAAAAAAAAAATTCTAAAAACAGATGTATATATTAAATTTGGAATAATAAAATAAGCCAATAAATAAATAAGAGTTAATTTATTACAGAGGAGAAAGTTATTCTAAAAGATAATGTGGATTAGCTGATTTAAATTAATAAAAATAATATAAAAGTATATTATTTTAGAAGTAAACAAAATAAAGTATTATTTCATATATAAAAAAAAACATTATTGTTATAAATAATATATTGATGATTGGTTATATTATAAGTTGTTCCTCAAATTCACTGATTATTTAGACGTATATTCCAAGTACAGGTTATAATGATTAAAAAGTAGGTACTATATATAAGGAAAGGGAAAGAGTAATTTAAAAAGTACGTAAATAATTGTATGATAGTAGTCACAACAACCATATATATACACATAAACATGCAAATATTATATATTTAGATAAATAAGCAAGATTTAGTAAAATAAATAGAAGTATAAATATTATTTTGATTTCAAGACTTTAAAATGGATTAAAATATAATTAAAAAATAAATAAATGTAAATTATGCGTTATAGTTTTTCGGTGCTGACAATTAAGGGACCATGTATACACATAAATTATTTCCGAAACTCGTGCTAATTAATATTATTTATGAAAACCATATCCTGACATGGAAAGAGGATTTGTTGGCTATTGTTAACAATATTCTTAGTTGTAAAAAATTCTTTCTAAAGCAAAACAAAACAAAATAATTTTATATTTTTAAATATATAATCGTAGATCGTGCTGGCCTCAAAATATAGTAATATTAATATATAGAATGTAACCAAATAATAAATTCATCATTTAAAATTATAGTTTTATATGTACAATTGTACATTTTTAAACATAGGTAACAAGAATGCTTGCTAGAGATTGACAATTATTTTAAATGATACTTAAAATATATATTTTTAATAAGTTAATAAATGTTTAAACATTTAAAAACAGAATAGGTTTTCATTGGTTTAAATATTTTTATTCTTATTAAACTACTAAACATCACATGATCACCATTTCTTATGCTTGCTCATAACTGTTATTAAAACAGGTAAAATTCTCCATACGGTAGTGACACTCAGACCAAGCCAGAGTAATCAATGGATGCCAGAAGGCTTGTTTCGTGTTTTTGATACTTTCCTGATCATAATCATAGCTTTATGAATTAATTCAGCTAAAATATAATATTACCTGTATTTGTTTATTGTTTGTCAGATTTGCATAAAATGGATTTTTTTATTAAAATCTATGTGAAAGATGTTAGAGAGAGCATTTTATGGATAAATAAATGCTACCGTCTTTTTTATTTAATTCATATTTGTCTTTGACTGTTTTTTAACTTTTCTCTTTTTGTCATCTCTCCCAGTGCACATGATATCTGTTTTAGACAGACTGAATTTATAGCCTGACTACAGTTCATGCTCTAAGAAAATCATTGAGTATTCACTGCTTCTTTTGCAAACAAATAAATATGTTATTTATATTAAATAATGTAATAAACTCATTTGAAAAACATCATCAAAGTGATTATCAGAAATAAGATCTTTCAATATAAACTTCATTAATACTCTTTTAACACTTTAAACAAATATCTTTTTTATTTATAACAGTTTTGATTTTTAATTTTTTGATTTATTTTTTTTTGTGTCTTTATTTATGTAATTTTAATTATGTAAAAATGTTAATTTTTGGTATTTTTAGATTAATGTTTAATGGTTTTTAATGTTTTTATTTTTAATGGTTTAATGTTAAAAATTTGAATTTCATACATTTATTATGGTTGTAATTTTAAAATATTTTTAAAGGAAATTTTAATGTTTTAATATTTTGGAATTTGAAAGGTTAAAAAAAATTTTTTTTTAAAGTATTGAATTGAGTTGTGTTTGCTTTATATTATTTTGGTTTATTATAATTTTATAAAAATGATTGTGAAAATATAAAGAATTTTGGTTGTAATGATGTAATATTTGTATAATTTTTTTGTTGTAGATCTGAAGAAGACTATTAGGACAGTCAAAACTATTGTAAATAAAATACTATTTGCTTAAAGTGTTAAAGGAATATTAATGAAATTTATATTGAAATATGAAAAAAAGAAAAATATTGAGGAAGAAAGAAGTTAAATAAGAGCTATAGATAAGATCTTTATTAACAATGTCAAGGACAGATGCTAAGATTAATATATAAGTTTTGAAAAACAACTTTTTGATCTACAAGTGATTTGATTATAAAAGTTAGGAAAAATAACATTCACACAGTTGTTACACAGTTGATGATATCGGATAGTTTGTGACCAGTTATTACCAATCTCTTAGATTGAATTAAGACATTGAACTAAAATTCATTTTAAACCAGAAGTAAAGAAATTTCTCATGATAACAAGTATAAAATTACTAGCTGATTCTAATATAACACATCAATCATGTGAAAACATATTAGACTGAGAAAAAAAGTTTTTAAATATTTTCCTTATCCAAAACTATGAAAACTCTCATTAAAGCTTTTATGAGCTACAGGCAAGATTAATTAGAGGTTTCTAGAAGTATTTTTCCAACATCCTTCTGGCATTTACTTGCTTGGAAATGAAATGATGTTAATCTGGAAGAGTCCACTAAATGAATTCTTATAATTCTGATTGGCTGTGACCTTTAGGTTGTATATTATGTTATCCTGTATTACAACAAGCCACCGATGATAAACTGCCAGCTTAAAATATAAATTAAGAATCAGACATAGTACTGGTATTATGAAGCAATTAGTCTTAAAACTCAAAAGGAAACTACGTCAGAATTATGATAATCTTTTTGAAAATTTAAATACTATTCTACACATGTTAAAAATCTATATGCAAAAGAGAAAGTAAATATTCCATTTTCTTCTATTGTAGCTTAAATATTTCGCTATATTAAATATCTGTAACAATGTATAGGCACATATTTAGTATCAATTGACTGCTAAGAATGTATACTTATTCAATTTCTAAATCGCCTAAAGTTACAATTCTTATTATTAGAATTACCAAGTGAATTATTTTTATTTACTCTCATATTCAGAGAATATATTTGTTTAATATTATTTCCCTTTTTATTTTGCTTGTAAAATGTTTAAAAGAAACATAAATTGCGTAGAGAGAAGCAGGTATATTTTTTGTTTCTATTTTCTGGTTTATTTCCCCAATCAATTCACGGTAAAATAATGGAAGTCAAGCGTTGGTGGTCAATTGGTCAGCACAGATGCCTTACAAGCCGTTGTCACATGTTTGCGAATTCGCTTCCTGGCCGATGCTGTGACGCAGGAGAAAAAACCTATTATATGCTTTACGATAAATATTCAGAGATAAAATTAAACCCATATTTAATTAATGAAAAATCTTAGCATATACATCTATTCAATATTTGATTTCTATTATTGTAACAAGTATTTAAACACAAGGCATGATGATATTATTACTTTAATTGTAATAAAATTGTTATTATTAATAATCTTACTTCTTTTCTATTATTTTCGTATATGCGTTTTTTTCTCTAATGCATATATTTAATTAATTAAGGGTAGTTATATATGTATGGTGCATGTCATATTCATCTTATCTCTACTATCAATCAAAAGCAGTAGCAGAAAAAATGTTTTTGTTATTTTCAAAAAAAAAAAAACATTCAAACGTATAGCTGTATAAATAGCCCTTTGCAAGAAAAGAAAACAAGTAGTAACCACGTTATAGATGAGGATTTTTTTTTATTACAATAAAAAAGGTATCTTTACAAAATGACTCTTAGCCAATCAAGATAGGATTGGTTTTCAAATAGATATAATAACTACAAATGCAACCATTACTTTTATATGAATGAAATCTCATTAACTTACAAACAAATGTGACTTAGTTTGATCATCATTGTTGTATATTTAAAAATAAAGAGAAAACCAGCAGTATCATGTTACATTTTAAATTAATTTGGGATTAAATTATTACAATAAAGAGAGTAAAATGATATAATAAGAAAAAAGACAAAGTGGTAGCATATGTATACACAATACAAAGTAAAAAAAAATAATACATGTAAATGACTCGTATGTACAATATCAATATGTATCAAAAATGACCATCAATTTATAGTAAAGAAATTTTTTAACATAAAGGGCATTAAATCATTTCGTATGTTTTTGTCACATAACACTTAACAATAAAAAAATTTGACATAAAAAGACAGAATATTTTTTACTATTAATTTTACCAAATAGAGGGATTTGAACTTAGGATTTTCGGTTTATATTCATCCTCCACTTTATTTCAAACAACTGCTACACATGTCCACATTCTTGTGAAAAAGATAAATAATTGTCAATATATGTATTTTGTATAGAACCTGCCTCATCAGTTGGACCAGAACATAATCTCCCACACATATATACAATCAGTGCTTGATTTATATTAAGATAGCAATTTTTTAAACTTTAATGGGCAGGCTTCAATTATCTCGCCCTTCCTACAATTCAGCCATCCATTTCATTGAAAAACTAACAATGAAAAGCTCAAAATCCTTGATGGAATTGATATTGTAATTATATCCATGTAGATATTATATCAATCCCACATATTGTTGGACCATTGTGTATCCATTTATATTAATAGAAGATGGATGGGCTGGAGTTATACTATGATGTAACCCAAGGCAATATGTAATTAACCTATTCATTTATTATACTGAATGTTTTTTATAGTAAATAGAGTACACCTGGGTCTCATTTTACGCGGACTTATTTAACACGATTTTGAAGTTACGCGATTTGTGTTTTACTGGAAGTCAAACTTCAATATTGCACTATTACTTTAAATAATAAATTTCGCACACTCACATTATATTGAAAGTAATAGCACATTATTGAAATTCGACTTTCAACTTAGTAATTTCAATATTTTCAGTGCTTTATAATAGTAAGATTTTATGCAATAATGAAATTAAAATCATGATTTCCACATTTTATGTATATACACACATTAAATTTTACAAGATTATAATGTAAATTTGTTCAAACATTGTGCGAGTTAATTTTGCATTTTAAATCACATTCTGTTTTTGCTTTTTTAAAAAGAATGTTTAATCAATTATTAATCATTTAGTGTCCTCAAGTTTATTTTTAAAAGATGAGTAATAGCAGTGGGCACAAATAAAATTGAAAATTAAAGACAAAAATAATAATTAATTTTTAGTTGTTAGATTAATTACTAATTACTTTGTCACCAGAAAACCATTAATTAACACAACATGAGAGTGACGTTGGCACTAGTTGTATTTCATCTTGTGAAGAATCTGATTTTTTTATCTGTTTGCAAACAAACCTGTTTACCGGCAAATAGCGATAATAATTAAAACGTGTATAAAAAAATATAAATTACTGTAAATTATGCATAAAAATATATTGTTTTGAATAAAATTAAATATTATAGTTAAAAAAAGTTTATCTTGTATAAATTTTTTTCAAATTTGAAATTTTTTATTAGTCATATTTTATTTCCTTATTTTTTTTTTTTTGCATGAATTTTAAAGTAAATTTTACATTGGTGCTTTGCTTTTACACGAGTTTTGAAAAATCACAGTCCGTATCCCCCCTTTTTCAAGGTAAGTTATGTCTATTTTTGCACAATTTCGTTTGCGCATTTTTCTGAGGAACCTATCTATCGTGTAAAATGAGACCCAGGTGTAATTTAAAGTTGGGATTTTCACTTTATATCCATCCTCCACTCTATCTCAAACAACTGATACACATGAGCACATACATGTGAAAAATATAAGTAATCCCAATAAACATATTTTGTGTAGAACCATCCCTTATCAGTTGGGCCAGATTATTATTATTGTTGTTGTTGTTGTTATTTATTATTACTATTATTTAAAAAAATTTAATAGATTGAGCCACAAAAATGAAGTGTATTATATTATTATTATTATTATTATTATTATTATTATTATTATTATTATTATTATTATTATTATTATTATTATTATTATTATTATTATTATTATTATTATTATTATTATTATTATTATTATTATTATTATTATTATTATTATTATTATTATTATTATTATTATTATTATTATTATTATTATTATTATTATTATTATTATTATTATTATTATTATTATTATGATGATGATGATGATGATGATGATGATGATGATGATGTAAGAGGAATTTTTAATCAATCATTCAATTCTTTAAACAAATAATAGCTTACTCATTTGTTTTAAAATAGAACTTTGCAACAAAAAATGCAATTAATATACTTATTTCTCATGTATCCTAAAATAAATATAATCCAGATAAATAATAACTATGGCTTGCTGAATATAAATGTTTTCTTTGGATTGTAAATTGAATCACAATCTTTTAGCGCTTCTACATAAAGTGATAGCATATAACAAAATACATCAATTATCTTGTGATGAAGCTGAGCATAGTTTGTAATCATTAGTAATGCAGCTATTAAAATATAGATGGCATATGATCCCAACACTAGACCAGAATATTTACTACTCATCCATAATATTATTTTGCACATTAATATTTAGGAAATGTTGATGTTATATTGCTTAAGCAAATATTTGTGCAGTAATTATATATGTCTAAGATTTATAAATGTATTATTTCAATTTGGATATGATATATCCAAAAGAGTTTGTGTT
Organism: Epiperipatus broadwayi; assembly: GCA_028023455.1. Lineage (NCBI taxonomy): Eukaryota > Metazoa > Onychophora > Udeonychophora > Euonychophora > Peripatidae > Epiperipatus > Epiperipatus broadwayi. Next base: position 22,351,203 of record JAQFVV010012396.1, on the reverse strand, counting down.
AATATCACCACATATTTATCCACCCTGTGAATATAAACCACAGAAATAAAACAAAATATTAAATATTATTTATATAAATGTTTTTGTTTTGAATATATACTCAAATAACAGCAGGGAAGCCAATAAATGAACACTCATAATATACATATATATGTGGGAAAAATAAGTCTCCTATGACACAGAGCTGTTTGAAATAAAAGAATGTTAGAAAAAAAATTATCTACCTAAAGATCAGCAATTTATTTATATTTATTTACAGTTAATAATGATTAATCAATACGGCAAAAACTAGTTGAACTGTATTAGAAGATGATACGTGTAAATATCTAGATAGAGTATAAACAAAATAATTTTTGTATCTCTTTTCAAAATTTGATAACTGTGATTACATTAAATATAATATCTACATAGAATGTTACCATATTTTATAACCATATGTGTATTCACAACTTAGTTTTTTTTTTTATTTATCCATATATTTAACCAATTACTATAATTTTATTCAGTGGCTTTAACATCTTTTTGTCACACACCTATGCTAATTCATCATGAGTAATCAGTAATAAGTCCACCAGAACATTGACTTAGCATCCACCTAAAAATAATACAGGTAGCTAATAAATAATGCATGCATCAAAAGAAGATTCCATGAACCCAGATAATCCCTTGAACATTTTTTGTTTTATTGTTACCACAGATGACTTGCTGTCAAAATGACTATTACTGGTAATATATATTTCATCATGTGTATAATGACATAGTAATATTATAATTTGATGCTATAACTGAGATGAAGCTATCATTACTGATATAATAGAATAAAAGGATATGACTACTATTTTAACATCAATTTTCTGTGAATGAAAAATGTAATCACATAAACAATGTTGTGATTATTTGTTGAAAATAGTAAGCACAATCAATAAGATTTTAAAACATATTATATGAACCACTCTGCTCATAGGATATTTTGTAAAATGGACTTGATAATGTAATTCACATATTTGCAAGATATTTATGTTTAGCAACATACAGTTATCAGTATTAATATAATTTAATTTTACGAAGAAATAAAGATCTAAATAAAACAAATATTCAATCAAATACTATAAAAAAAAATTTTAAGAATATTAGTAGCACTGACTAAAGTAATTCAAGTGAATTTAATTATTTTCTTTATATGGTTTGGATATACAAATCATTACACACAAACAGAAATAGATATATACATAAGTAAATCATGGGATCTTGTAAATTCTTAATCATCACATTATAAACAAATAAGCACAATAATATAATTATGTTTTAATATCAGTATTATTTATAATTCGCTATATTAAGTATTGTTCAATAATTTTCATATTGTTTTATATTATAATATTTTTCGAGAGAGCTCTACATATTTTTTTTTATTGTGCTAATAAAAGTTAAATTTACTTGTTTATGTGTGGTTCAAAGGATACATATTTCCAAATATAAAATAAATAATAACATATAAATAGATTAAATGATCAATCAGTTACAATTATAAGTAAGATAAACTTCATTTGGATCTATATTCTAAAACACTTTCACCAAAGTGGCAATTCTTGGTGAGATAACCTGGATTTGAATTAGGACATAATGATTGAAAGAATATATAGGTGACTATTATTAATTAAAATCAACAAGTTTCAGTCATCATCAATTGTAAAGTCTGTGACAAATAGTAACCATAAAAATATGTATATGTCAAGGTATATTCACATCACATCTAGATATGCCATACATCATTAACAATTTGTATAATTTGATTATTTATAAGCAAGACCTTTATGAAGATATATTTGTCTAGGAATAATCAATATTATTGATATTTGTAGACTGATTGTTAAAAAAATATCAGCTAGTGTAATTAAGTTTTAGTAAAAATGCATCTTAATTTTCTAATGTCACCTTATTTATATGTATTTACTGCACAAACTTTTTTTAAAATTACTTGCTAATTATATACAATGAGTTAATAAAAAATATCTTAATATAAAGTTTACATTTTCAGCATTTCAATATATGTAATTTTTTTAAGAAAAAAATATCTAAAGAAAATATTACTTAATCTTATAAAGAGAAAAAAGTAAAACTAGTAATGAAAGATTCACAAATGTCTTTTATTACCAAAAATAATGATAGCATATTGAAATTATCAATTAAAATTATTGAATAATTTTGTAAATATAGTTTAAATCAAAATCTTACCACTATTTTACTATTTAATACTATTTTTTAATATATTTTTTAAAGTATGCAAAACAATCATCCTTTAGTTTAAAATAACTAGTTATTATTCTTGCAAGTGTTAGCTTTTTTCATAACAGTAGTTCTAAGTTATAGTTTTTTTTCAACTATATTTTTAATAGTTTATTGCTCCTTGTGCTTTGATTCTATATCAGTAACTTAGATATCAATTTCAAGACATATCATCATTTAAGGCAGATAGTAAGTTGGCGATATGACAACCATAAGTCTATATTTAATATACCAACAATTGTCAACATTCATCTTTATATTACATATGTATAATGAATTTATCATAATAATATGTGAAAATGATATTGCTAATTTATGTTTTCAGTAATGGCTTAGATTTGTTTCATTAATTTCTTGTGATCATTTTTGCTATCTCTGAAAATTTATATACTCAGCACCTTAAAGTGCCTGGTTCTTCTTCTCAGTTCAACTGACTATCAACTAATGTTGTCTTACTTTAATGATGTTGTTTTATGAATTTTTAATACCCACAATCATCTCAGAAATTTTTGTTGGGCTGGAATTGAAAGTTACTGAATCATATGTTTTTGTAAATAAGAGAAAAAAATAAATATAAAACAAAGACATATTATTCTTCTTTAATGATTAATTTAATTAAAAAAATTGATGGATATGTTTAAAAAAACATGACCTAAATATTATAATATTAAAACTTATAAGATCAAAGTTTAAATTTTAAATATACTAATTTTTACATAAATTAGTTAAGAAAAATAATTAAAGATAAATTCTTTATAATAAAAAAGTATTTTGTTGTGTACAATTTTCACATAAACTATTAGCTTTAATCCTATTTGGCTCTTGCAAACTGTGTTTGAACTATTTATTTGAAGTACACCTGGGTCTCTTTTTACGCGGATTTATTTAACGTGATTGACATTTCTCTGCAAGTCAAACTCCGATAATGCGCTATTACTTTAAATAATAAATTTTGCACATTTACATCATATTGAAAGTAATAGCACATTATTGGAATTCGACTTTCATCTTAGTAATTTTAATATTTTCAGTGCTTTATAATAGTAAGATTTTATGCAATAATGAAATTAAAATCATGATTTCCACATTTTATGCACACACACATTAAATTTTACAAGATTATAATGTAAATTTGTTCAAACATTGTGCGTGTTAATTTTGCATTTTAAATCTCATTTTGTTTTTGCTTTTTAAATAACGTAATCAATTATTAATCATTTAGTGTCCGCAAGTTTATTTTTAATTATGTTCTTATTAATGACACTAATCATGAATGTGCTCTTAAATTTCAATGAGAGCTAAATGGTTGTATGTCTGGATATCATGAGCTTCATAAACAATTAATAAAATCATCATCTCAAAGATTAATTACTAATTACATTGTCACCAGAAAACCATTAACACAACATGAGAGTGAAGTTGGCACTAGTTGTATTTCCTCTTGTGAAGAATCTGATTTTTTAACAGTTTGCAAACGAACTTGTTTATCGGCAAGTAGTGATAATAATTAAAACATGTATAAAAAATGTCAATTACTGTACTGTAAATTATGCATAAAAATATATTGTTTTTAATAAAATTAAATATTATAGTTAAAAAAAGTTTGTCTTGTATTAATTTTTTTCAAATTTGAAATTTTTTATTAGTCATATTTTATTTCCTTATTTTTTTTGCATGAATTTTAAAGTAATTTTACGTTGGTGCTTTGCTTTTATGCGATTTTTGAAAAATCACAGTCCGTATTCTCCCTTTTTCAAGGTAAGTTACGTCTATTTTTGCGCGATTTCATTTGCGTGCATTTTCTGAGGAACCTATCTATCATGTAAAATGAGACCCAGGTGTATATATTACTGATAAGTTTTTTTATTTTAATTTATTCCACAATAAACATTGTATTTATTTTAAGCCAATAAACATCATATGACCACCTCCTCTTGTGCTTGTGTATAACTGTTGTTAAAACAGGCAAAACTCACTATATATACTGCCACACACAGCAAGCTAGATTAATCAATGTATAGATGGGGATTTTATGCACAAGTCTTCTGGCATCCATTGATTACTCTAGATTGCTGTGTGTGGCAATATATATAATGAGTTTTGCCTGTTTTAATTGTATTTCTTGATTATTAGTCTCTTACATTTTAATCACCACTGTTCACTTTATTTTCTGAGACAAACCTTGATATGCAAGCCTATCTATATAACACAGATTTATGTAACTTTTGAATTAAATTTTTATCACATGAATAATTTTCATAGATATTGCTTGTATGTTTAAGAACCATACACTTGCAAGTATTGTTGTTTTTACTTTGTAATACCAAATTTCATATTGGATTACCATTCAATGTTAAAAATAAATTTTAGGGTGATAGCCCCCCTCCTACATTTATTATCTTCATTTAAGTAATACAATCAATTATATTATATTATCTTCAAACTGACATGTTTAACCTTTATTGTTGCATACTCTCAATCTTTTATTATACTTTACTTTTATACTATGCATGGGTTTGTGCAGTTAGTAGTATCCATCATGGGGTCAGAAGTTCCCAAGATTGGGTCTGGTACTTACAGTTCTGGTGTTCAAACCTGTTTAAGAACTCCTAAACAATAAAGTCCATAACATTTTTTTCTTTTTTATATATTGCATAGTTTTTCCCACTTTTATTTCCAGGACCTCCTGTCATACAATAAACAGTTTATCGTTACCTTTTTATTTATTTTTAAATAGTGACTTATATATAATATTACAATGATAGTACATAACCATATATGTGTGAGTATATATGTGTGCGTGTTTATATTGACTTTATGATGAAGTATAACTCAATGTATTGAATGTGGGCCACATAAAACCTGGAAATGTTTTTAAGTATTTGTTATTAATCTTTCTAAGACATCATATAGGTAAATATTAGCAAACCCAACTAACCAGCAAATAATGGAAACAATCTAAACTATATAATCAAATGATTGACTAGTTTGGCGATGAATATTTTTTTATTTGCTATTTCTTTATGAGAAATTAATAAATGAGTATTTTCCCTCTAGTGTGGTATTCGAAAGCAGTTTGCATATTAATAATACATTGGGGGTAAGGTCTTGCAAAATTCATATCTAATTACTAAGGAGATAAAAATGAACTACTTTTGCCTACAGTCCAAGAAGTTAGATGGAAACCATGCCTAATTAAATTTATAGCACTTAGTTCATATGTTAAAAATAACCTTTTTAGGCAAGTTTTAATCTAATATTGTGATAGATATTACTGAAATTTTTTTTTTTCAATATCTCAAAAGGCAAAAATAGTTTATATATATATTACAGAAGACAACTTTAATTTCTGAGCATAATTAAAATAATTAAATTGATGTAAAATGAATTATTTTATTTTCTTAAAAAGAATATTACGATTTTTACTAGTAGCCCTTGGCTAAAATTCCATCATCCATCTAAACATATTCTTTATTAAGCACAATGATTTGAATTATAACATAATATTTTATTAATGAAACCCCAATTTAGTATTTTCACAAGAGTCAGTTTTAATGATGAGAAAATTGGTGTAAATTGCGTAAATGACGGGTACTTCTATCATTTATGATTTTGATAGAATTATAACAGTAGCCCTTCAAGCACATTAGAATTAGAAAGAAGGTTGAATGCAAAATATGTAGAAGCTATTTTAATTGGACAAATAAGGTTTCTTCATTTATTAGTTCTTTTAATATAGAATCAAAGAAAATTTAATAATGTAAAGATAATTTACAATTAATGAATCAAATGATCAAAATAACCGAAGAGAAGAACAGGTGAGAATGAATCACACAAAGAAATGTTTTGAAACGGAAAAGTTTAATAAGAGAATAAGTGGGAATTAAAAAGATTAGCATTAATTTTAGATAAATTATATATTTTTATTTAATAATTCTGCGTTATTTAGTTTATAATTTCTATAACTGGATTTAAATATTTATTTACGTTATCACAAAAGGAAGCAATTTCATAAAAAAAAATCTCTTCATTCTTCCGCAAAGTAATAAAAGCGATTAAAAATAAGACACTTCTATGTATAAGAGTGGTGTAGATTAGGTGTTGATACTTCTCTAAAATACAGATATATTTTTTAATTTAAGTTTTTATCTCCGCTAATGAAAATGTCTAATTAAATAAATAATTAGTAATAATGATTGATCTAATTATTTAAAATAATTGGAGTTAAAGTTGTAAGTACAGAAGTTTGACACTTGTAAATCAAAGTGTAATAATTTGGTATTTTAAATACTGAGTATATGATGAAGACATATGAAAATTATTGTGAGTAGATCACAATGTGCATCAATTGATGAGTTCTGATTTAGCACAATATGTACATCTTGAAGGTCACTTGTCTTTTATAGATATCGTTATTTATATGCTTTAGAAATATATGGAAAAAATATAAGTTTAACGTATGTTTATGTTTTATTTACATGAACAGTGAAATGGTTATGATAAAATGTGGTCTGGCATTTTGAGCTGATGGATGATTATAATAAGATAGACATGAGATTAAGATACACTGATAAAAACCAAAAACTTAAAAAATATATTATTTATTTTATTTTTAATAAACAAAATAACTTTATTACTAGATAAAAAGATGGCATAGTTTAACTAACTATTGTTATAACTAAAAATATCCTTACATAAGTATCAGCAAAGACCTTACTAAAGCTTCTTTAAAAACAGTATAGTATAGTATAGTATAGTATAGTATAGTATAGTATAGTAAGACCAACTGATGAGTGCTGTTTTAGCAAAAAATACATTTGTTAGTGATTATTTATCTTTTCTACAAGTGTGTGGTAAATGTTTATCAGTAGTATGAGATAGTGTGAATAGTTGAAGGATACATAAGTTGATATGGTGGGAGTGTTTTTGCCTCACTTATTACAGAAGATATTCAAGCAGTTAAGTGTTCCATCAGATTTTACCAAGCAAATGAAAAAAAACTTTTATATCTAAAACAAACTTTTGAACATGATTGTCTGTCAGGTTCTACTTATTTCTTAACACCTTTTATTAAATAGTTCAACTACAAGTATTTTCAATCATGGATTGCGTTTAGGTATTATAAAAAAAAGTATTCAGTAAGTTGAAATTAGTAAGGAGCAATTCAATTGTTTGTTTTTTTCTCAATGAACTTAAAATAATTTTGCTATATATATATATTACAATATAGCGGGTTTTTTTTTTTTTATAAATTAAAAAAAAAAAAGATGAAATGCATCTTTCATAGCAAAAATATTGCAATAATAATATATTATTATACACATAACACTTTTGGTAGAAATTTAATTTAAAAAAAAACTTGAATAATATATAATTATTTTGAAAAAGTACCGTATACAAAAAACGTAGGTTCTTTCTAATAAGTATGATGATATTCAAATATTTTGAAAAAATGCACAAATAGTGGTTGCTATTTCCTGTTCCATTTAATCAAAGTTTGAAATACAGTTTGTCTAATATTTATCGAAATTTTATAATTGAAAGATAAATAGTTGAAACAGATATTAGATAGATATTCATTTAATATCGTTTTTTTTAACATAATAATTTTTATATAATATATACAGTAAACTATTTATATTCTAATGCAATAAAAATTTTCAAAAGGGATAATGCATTAACAAATAAATGAGACAATTCTGAATAGATCATAAAATTACTTAATAAGCACAATAAGCAAAAACAGATATTTATGCGTAGATAGATAGATAGATAGATAGATAGATAGATAGATAGATAGATAGATAGATAGATAGATAGATAGATAGATAGATAGATAGATAGATAGATAGATAGATAGATAGATGATGGATGGATAGATAAACAGACACATAGATCTAGATGGATAGTTAGATAAATAGATGGATGATGAATGGATAGATAGATAGATAGATAGATAGATAGATAGATAGATAGATAGATAGATAGATAGATAGATAGATAGATAGATAGATAGATAGATAGATGAATATATAGATGGATAAGTGGATTGGTGGATTGTGAATAGAGAGATAAAAATAGATAGATAGATGGATGGATGGATGGATGGATGGATAGATAAATAGATAGATAAATTGATAGATGGATAGGTGGATAGATAGATAGTGTAATGTGGATAAGTGGATAATTGGATAGGTGGATAAGTGAATAGAGTTATAAATGGATAGATAGATAGATAGATAGATGATGGATGGATAGATAAACAGACACATAGATAGATGGATAGTTAGATAAATAGATGGATGATGGATGGATTAGATAGATAGATAGATAGATAGATAGATAGATAGATAGATAGATAGATAGATAGATAGATGGATTAGTGGATTGGTGGATTGTGAATAGATGGATAGAAACATAGATAGATGGATGGATGGATAGATAAATAGATAGATAATTGATAGATGGATAGGTGGATAGATAGATAGTGTAAGATAGATATGTGGATAAGTGGATAATTGGATAGGTGGATAAGTAAATAGAGTTATAGATAGATAGATAGATAGACAGACAGACAGACAGACAGACAGATAGACAGATAGATAGATAGATAGATAGATAGATAGATAGATAGATAGATAGATAGATAGATAGATAGATAGATAGATAGATAGATAGATAGATAGATAGATAGATAGATAGATAGATATGAATTTATACAAGTATATTGCCCTTCTCAATCAATCATGTCATCCTATTTTAAAATAATATTAAATGCATTTAATTGATTTTCAAAATAACAATATACAGATTTATAGTGAAATAAAGTGGGTGTTATCTTATATAAATTCAGGTTTTTATAAAAATCACTTCAAAATTATCAATTGAAAAAACAGTTACTATCTAGTAAGAAAGTATCTTTCATCCAGGTATTCAAAGAGAACAATCATCTATTGTATACTGATTATTCTATCAAATGCAATATATTGCTATAGTTAAATTCAGATTTAGAAAGTATATTTATGAATGTAATTTCATTACTCAATGCCAAGTCATTTCTAATTTAGCTTACTTTATTTTGTATATGTTTTTGTAGATTACTGTCAATTGTTTTAGCTGAATAATTAACTGTGCATTAAGATATTCAGAGAATGGACTAAAATAGTATTTTGATTATTTTCTATTTAATCATATCTGATACTTCACATGCAATTTTTTAAGTATTTATTAATCTTTTTAAGAATTGGCATGAATAGAAATAGGAATGAAACTATTTTGCACAAAATTCACATTTTCCTAAATTAAAAAAAAAAAAACAACCCAAAAAACAGACCCCAATTTCATTATTATTTATCGAATATCTAGATGTTTTACAACTATTAATAAAATATCATAACACAATAAACATAAAATCTAACCAAAACACACAATATTGACTTTTATAAAGTCATTCAATACTGCCACCATAGCTTTATATTCAATAATAATTAATTATGAAATTTATAGTTTATTTTTTTCCATATTAGATAGATCAGTAACTGCAAAATTTTACTTATGAAGCAGATGATTGATAAGTTTATCATGAGATATCCTGTATGTAACATTTATTTCCATGCATAATTAGTCTATTCATTCAATATGCTGAATGTTTACTATCGTAAATAAAGAGATTTGAACTTAGGATTTTCAGTGCATATTTATCCTCCACTCCATCTCATATAACCAATACCCATGACCACACACATGTGAAAAAGATAAATAATTCTTTTATATATGTATTTTGTGCAAAACCAGCACCCATCCATTGGGACAGATGATAATCTCTCACGCATATATACAATTATTCCTCATTTTATATTAAATTAACTATTCATGAAACTTTTATGGATAGGCTTCAATCTTCTCTCTTTTTCAATGATGCATTTTTCAATGAAATGGACAGTTGAACTGATGGAAAGGTGAGCAAATTGAAGTCTGTCTTAAAGTTTAAGGAATTGCTATCTTAATATAAGAAAAGCACGGATTGTAAATATGTGAGGGAGATTATGATCTGGCCAACTGATGAGTGCTGGATTTGCACAATATATATAAGATCGGAAGAGCGTCGTGTATATATATATCCCAATATAATATTTCTAACTGCTGGGGAGGATTTATTTATCTCACATGTGTGTAGTCATGAGTATTGTTTGTTTGAGATGGAATGGAGGATGAATATAGACTAAGTTCAAATTTCTCAATTTAACATGTAATGAATTTGTTTTCATATGGAAATTAGGATTCATCTTGAAGATATTCTTTTTAAAGACAGTATTTTCTTGAAAAGTTTGGCAGAATGAATTCTTTGAAAATAAATGACAGTAATTTTGAAGCTTTTTTCTATTTTATTAGTAGTGTGAACTCCAAACTCTTACTTCTGTCAATAGCAAAAAAATCCTAGAACCATAATTTTTAAACCACCAAACATCACATGACCACCATTTCTTATGCTTGCTCATAATTGTTATTAAAACAGGTAAAACTCTCTATATAGTAGTGCCACTCAGTGCAAGCTGAGTAATCAATGGATGCCAGAAGGCATTAGATATGGATTTTATGCACAAGTCTTCTGGCAAGCATTGATTACTCTGGCTTGCACAGAGTGGCACTACTGTATGGAGAGTTTTGCCTGTTTTAACCATAATTTTTATCATTAAGTAGAAATAAAGAGTATAAACTGAGATACTAGATGATTTCCAGTAATCAAAAAATGCACTATAAATCAAATGTATTTAATTTTGAATATAAATTTAATAGAGTTTTATTTTTTTATTTTTTGAATGTGTCTTTTTTTCCTATTCCATTTTAGTTATCTCATCATTAGTGAATTTTCTTTCATACAATTATTATCAGGTTTTAGTTCACATAGACTTCCTGGTTGATCTGCAATGAATAAAAAGGTCTCTATCTTCATAAAAGTTGATCAACAAGGAATATCATTCTGAATAAGTAACAAGATATTTTTGTTTGGCAGTATTCAATCTAAGTATTAATATTAAGTTAGTGAAAGGTCTGTTGATATTAAGATCTTTTATTAGAAGCAATAATTAATTTTATATACATTGTGAGCCATCTTTTGTTTGAATATTCAACATTATAAATATAGATGTTAAAGGTTAGTAAGAAATGTTAGATAATGTTTTGTTTGGCTAATTATAATACAGTTTTTTAGTTTGTTTTTTTCAATAAACATATCAAACTCATAAATTTTATTGGGATACAGTTTAAGATTAAAACTTCTGTATTTTTTGTTTCTATTTTTCTTGTAATACTATCTTATACTAGGAAGGTTTTATTGGAATATCACAGGTATTGTGTAACCTATCAAACTATACATATATTAAATATTTATCAATAGGATATCTAGTAGCTACATGTGCAATTCTATATTAGTAGAGGTAACCAGATTGCCTATATTTCAAAAGCAGAGTGTATGACAATTAATAAACTACATGATAATTGTAGTGTATACATTACATCATCAGTAGTCTCATGTTTTGCTAATTTTACATTAAGGCAAATATATAGATTATGATCATTCTTTCTTCACATAAAATTATAGAATATCCTGTTTTACTTTGATACTATTTATAAAGGTAAGAAAGTTGAAACATCTTTAAACATACTCCAGAAAATTCTTTTATTCCCTAATATAGGAATATTTTTTGAGTTTTCTTTTTTTTAATAAAATATACCAGAAATGCATCCAACTTTTTGCTAAATAAAGTTATTTACTTAAAAAAAAATGTAAGTTAAAAATTTTAATTCGTTTTTATTAAAGAAATTATTTAAAATAATCCACCAACTGTACCTTATATATTTATGACATCTGTGCTTCTCTTTTTATGAATAAAACTGTATACATATAAAACTAATTCTTCAGCAAGCTGCTGAATCCTCTGGGTAAACTTGTTCCTTTTAAACAATAGACTGGTTTAATCTCATCATCAGAAAAGGTATAATGCAGTAACTTGTGGCATTCAATCACCTCCATTTAGTCTAGAATTGGCTAGACTTCAGGTATACTTATGGATTATGGATAACACCGAAAAGCTGGTTTTTTGCTTCCATGTGAATCCAAATGGTCCTACTGTTGCACTAGTTATATTTTTATGGTAGCAATCATGCTATCATAATCTGTAAAATTGTAATAAAAACCTAATCTTTTTCCAACCTTTTTATAGTCAGAGTGAAAAAACCTAGTAATTAAAAATAACTTGTCTTTATCAAGATTGAAAAAAGTGAATGACTCTTTTCAATCTACTTTAATTATTTGAAAAAACAACTTTGTATGTTTTTTAATCAAAATATACTATACAAACATTAATTTAAGAGATTGGATAATCAAATTAGATAGGGAAATTTTATAATTGTCAGTATATCTATTGTACATAAAACATGCTTGTTTTAATTTTAAAATCAGAATTAATAAAATATTATTTAGATCTTTTTAGGTGTTTAATTTATAATAAAAAAAATTAAATTCAAAATTATTTAAATCTTTGTTATTCCAGTATAGTATTAGAAAATGTCTACAAAATTTTTTGTCTGTGTTTATTTCTACTTTTCCTTTCAACTTTATATATATATATGCACACACACACTACTATGCTGTTTTAGGCATGAGACACATAACCATCTCAATATATATATATGCTTAATTTATTTAAATATATATATATATATATTAATATACCAAAAATAATTAACAAAAAGCAAAAGAAAAAAAAGTGGAATAGTGTACACATATATAGTACATACTTTTTAAAATGAACATATAGAATGTAAGCAATAAAATTTAATTTAAAAATTATTTTTATTAAAATATTACTCTCTATTAAAATAAATATACAATATTTATTATTTTTATAGTCTTTATTTTGCAAAATGTCCAAAATTCAAAGCCTAAGTAAATTTAAATTTTTAAAATTCAAACTGCATTTATATATATATATATATATATATATATATATATATATATATATATATATATATATATATAATAGCTATTTTACTGACATTTTCTGAACACAGAGTAATTAGTTTTATTGTGAATTAAAAAACTAAAATTACAATAATAAAATGTATCTTTTTATTAATTTCTAATTTTATCTATATACTATTTTATATGTTTTTGAAACACAATTTGTTGAAATCATAGTTATTGAAAATCATAAAGATAAGCAGGAAGACTGGCTATATAAATTTTAAATTATTAAATGATTTTATTGCTTGGGAGTTAATAAAAAGTTTGAGCATCACAAGTGCCACAATCGGAATTGATTTGAGTAACTTAGACCAAGAGTCTAATACTCTATTAATGCCTAAACCATGCAGGGCTGGTATAGCTGTTGTCATAATATTGATAAGGTTGCCAAACGTATTTTAACCAAGACTTAAAATGTTGAATCTATTATAAAAAAAAAAAACTACTCTGCAATTTGGTTCTTCTTACAAACTTAGCAAAACCAATTCAGAGAAATTTAGAACTTTTAAGTTACAAATGTGGAACATGTGAGTTAACTTAAGCTAAGTATTCATGCTATATATAATACAAGCTTTATATATGATGGGTGTGGGTGTGTATATATATTAACTAGTAAAGGTCTATTTGGTTACTATTAGTTACATGGTAAAACAAAATCTCAATACTCAGCAGTTGATTAACTTCTTCAATATTCATTAGTTAAAGGATCTAAAAGTTTTGATTTTTTTCTGAAGGGTGTTATTTGAAACTGTTTATTTTATATATATATAGATTTAAAAGATTTTTATTAAATGGGTGAACTGAGTATATATAATTAATATGCATGTGTGCATTACAGCAAAACGTTTTTATAAGTGAAAGATCTATAATCAATGTTTAGATTTATTAAAGTATGTATCTGTTGGTTGATGGTAATAGAGGTCATTGTTTTATCTCAATCTTACCCATCATCAACTGATATTAAAACAGGCAAAACTTTCCATACAGTACTGCCATTCAGTGCAAGCCAGAGTAATCAAGGGATATCAGGTTTGTGCATAAAATCTCTATCTAGTGCCTATTCATCCAACAACCCCAGACTAGTTCCTAACTTGTGGCTTTCATCAATGTGGAGCCTTGGATCTGGATGATTAGGCACTACATAGAAATTTTATGCACAAGACTTCTGGAATACCTTGATTACTCTAGCTTGTACTGAGTGGGACTACTATATGAGTGTTTTGCCTGTTTTAATAACAGTTATAAATAAGCATAAGAAATGGTGATCATGTGATGTTTAGTGGTTCAATACCAATTCTTCCTAATATGATAGTGATGGCTTTGGTTATTAAAGAACCAAAGACACCAAAATAAATGGGTACTGAACTGAGTTTACACCTATATGACCATATAAGCCAATGAGTTTGGATTGAAAATATTATTGTGTTTTCAATTTTATTCTCATAGTTTTGTAGTTAAGTAGAGATAAAAGATGGATACCAGAGTGTCGCATTAGATCCTAAGATCTAGGTGCAGAGCTCTCAGATCCAAGGCTCCTTACTGATGATAGCCACAGCTAGATACTAATCAGGGAATATTGTATGGGTAGGCACTAGATAGGGATTTTATGCACAAGCCTTCTGGAATCCAATCATTACTCTAGCTTGCTCTGAGTGGCACTACTACACGGAGAGTTTTGCCTGTTTTAATAACAGTTATCAGCAAGCATAAGATATGGTGATCATGTGATGTTTGGTGGTTTAATACCATCATCAACTGAGTAGTATATATAGTTATGAACTCATTGCAAGAGATGTTAATATCAGAAAATAAACAATAGGTTTCTTATCATGTAACTTATTATTGATTATGACTTTCAATACAAAATTTAAGTTTGGTTAAATGGCAGAGTAATCGAAACTGATTAATTTGATGGTTGTATTTTCAATTGACATGATTTATAAAAAATAAAAATCATTTGGATAGAAACTTTACTATTTCATCACATATATTAATATTATTGAGCCTTTACATAAATTCAGTGACCTCTTTAATTGTGTAATTATATACACATATACATACGATTATTCTATTTTGTACATCGGTGTATGCAAAATATTGTTCGTGCATGTACATATTCTTGTGTTATTGTAGATAAATGTATTTGTTTATATAGATATTTATTATATATGTATGTTTATATTTATAGTAATCTATATAGAAAGTATCAATCCCACATTCATTCGATTGAAGGGTTATTATTCTCTGATTTTAAGATTGATATTTTTGAAATAATTCAAGGACTCGTAATTTCGAGTGTCTCAAATTGAAATTTAGCCGATTGCTTAAATCTTGAATGTTTTATTAGTTCAGTAAATATAATTATTATATTACTAATTACAACTTTTTAAAATATTTTAAAACAAAAAAAAAATAGCTGTCTTTTTAAAAAAAAAAAAAAAAAAAGTTGCAAAGTTGCTTTACAAAAAATTATGGTTCAAATAGTTTTGAGTATTCATTATTAATTAAAATTGCATTTGTTATTTTCTTATAATTTATTTTAGTAATTTTGTTGGCATAATTTACTTATTATTGTTGCGTTATTTTTGAAACATCTGGATACACATTTTCAAGAATAAATATACAAAAAAAAAATATTGTACTTACTTTTTTTGAATTATTCCCTACCGAAAAAATTATGAACTAAGCAAAAATGTTGGAAAATAAATTCATCTATCTATTTTATATCGGAATAAAAATTTATAATTTTTTACCCCTTTTAAGGACTGACTAATTCTGATTACTTTAAATTTAATTTTGTTTATTATAAATGTATACTAAAGTCTTTTTTGATAAAATTTAATCTTACACAAACTCGAATTAAATATTTATTAGAATTAGAATTTTTTAATTTTATTAATTTGAAAATTAAGTATATATTGGAATATTTGCTTGAAAATACTACTCTTACTCAAAAAATATAGCATATTAAATTATTATATTATCAGAGAATATAAACAAGTTATTAATAGCTCAGAATATATTGTAATGTTTGAATACTAGAAATAAAAGATTGACCTTCAATTGAGGAATCTTTAGCTCTCGAAACCATTACTTTACAATGTCCTAAGTCACTCAGGGAAGAAAGAATTATTTTTATTTATTTAAAATATTTATTAAACATGTAAAGAAATAAGCAATTAAAAAATGAATAATACTATTGTGTAAAAAAAGCTATCATTACAAATCATTCATTGAGGTTAATTAGTTAAAGATTGTCAACAGCTGAAAATAAAAAGTAACATAAAGGTTTTAAAAACAAAAATTAAGAATTAATCAGATTGGCAAAAAACTGATGCATGTGGAGAATAGGAATGAACTTTTTAACAGCAAATGCACTATTTCTAAAATACAATAATGACAAAAAAGAGGAAGGTATATACTATAAATGCATTGTCATTTTCTTATATTTATAATATTTTATTTCAGACTTTACAGGAATATCAAAATATATGGATAGTATTATATTATACATAATGTGTTTTTAACACACACACACACACATATATATATATATATTGAATTAGGAAATGTTCATAGTATATTGAACTAAGTCCTTCGAATAAATGAAGATTATTATTTAATTGGGTTTAAATCCCTTTTATTATAATTAAAACAAAACATGAAATCGGACCAGCCCTTCAAGCAGAGGAAAGAATACTATTGGTAGCAGAGCCATCAACGATACCCACAGCCATATTGAGCTGTAAAAAGCATAACCTGACCATATTTGCTGACTATGGTTAAACTTTGACTGGTGGATTCAAACCCCTGGCAGCTAAAGCATTTTATTTGTTTTGAGCATCAACATCAGGTGCCAGCTAACCATAAGTTTTATAGTCAGCATGCTTTGAATGAAAGGCACACAATCCAATGCTTGACATATCCCATGACTAGCTCACACTCTTAACCATGGTCCAGCACATTTAACTTAGCACATAAAAATAACTACAATAATTTACTGGTGTTGCAGTGACAAATGAGAGATAGAAAACAAATAAAATAATTAAGCAAGCATTAATGTTTATTCACACATACACATATGTAATACAATATAAAAAACACAATATAATATTTACATAAAATATAAATGATTACTTTCAGGTTATAATTATAATAGTTCTTCATTAAAGTTTATTTCATTTAAAATAAAGAGTCTAGACTGTGATCAAAATATATTTAAAAGTATCTTTACCTAGGTTTTCATTTTTTTTATTGTCCAACTGGTTGACCTTTTGTTTCTTCATTGATGGTTTCATTGTGGCATTGGTTTGAGATATTGACTCAAGTGGGATAGTTGATGGTTGAGGGCTTGAGCATGAAATTGTTGGACATTCCTATGGCTTCTGCATTAATGTTGACTGCAGCAGTAATGACTGGTTTGTTATGGCTTTTAAAGTTCTCCAAAACTCCAAATCTGCATTCTTCGGCATACTGTATAGCTAGACTCTGAAGTGAATGAATAATAGTAGACTGATTTACAAATTGCAGCCCTGACTACATATCACAAATTCAAACCAAACTGAATTATAGAATGAAGAGAGGAATGATCTAGAAGATTGCTGCCCTGACTGAAGAAAAATAGCCATGTCTCTCTTTATATACCTTTTTTTTTCATTGTTTTCCATGGTTTTTAATATTTATTACACGTAAATCAATTTTTAATTAAGATTGTATCTTACATCCATTTTTTAAAATTAATTTCAAATTTCTTATCTTAATTTTTTGCTCAGATTTATCTACTACTTCGATAAGATAGTATATATGGGTTTTTTAAATTAATACAATTCAATCAGTAATCTTATAAACTAATTGCATTCCAAAGCTTTTAAAGACAAATTTTATTTTGATTTTTCATATTTACTAATTTTTTTAAAAAGAAGATAATGAGTTTTAAAATCTTTTTATATTTTAGATCTTTCCCCCACTTGCTCTTTGATACAAAAAACTTTCTTCTATTTTAAAAGAAAAAGATGATGCAATACTTTTATTTTTACAAGTTTGTGTTTCTTTAAAAAAAAAAAAAAAAACTCTTTAAAAACATATATTTTTCTTTCTATTTTACTATTCTCATTTTTAAATAAAATAAATTTCATTATTTAATTCTAAATGGTAACATATGTAATGCAGAATATATGTGTTTTTAACCTATATAGTTACTAGCAATACATCACATACACCCTAGTTTGCGAGGTAAAATGCATCAATTTACCAATTTTAGTTCTGACATTTCATTTTAAACTTTTCAATTTCAATTTTATTTATTTTTTTTTTTTAAAACATAAGTGACCAATTGCACACAAATCAATAAAGGACAGAAGGTGACACCAGGCTATAATCTACAATGACTGGCAATGATTATGTCATATCTGATGACCCCAAGGAACAACATGCATCATTATGACATGTACAGGAGAGATGAATGCTGCAGATAAAATAAGGTATCTGGTGTATATCTGACTTACACAGCAAACAATAAAAATTTAACTAACTTCTATGCTGGAACTTCTCTATTAGCCAATTGAATGAGACCACATCTTTCTCCATTGGGTCTGCATCCTAGAAGATAGGGTCACTGCAAATGGCAGTATTCATCCACTGTTCCATTTGGCTTACACTAAAATGAAACTTATTATGAAATTTTGTGAAATTTTTCTTCCACAAAACTGATTTGTGGCTTATGCTGGTATTTTTCCAGTGCATGTATTTGAGGTACGGGATTGGAACTATTTCTTAAAGCATGATTTGGATGGGCCCAAACTTTCTCTGCTGGATCCTCATACTGGAAATAAGGGAATCTATCCCACCCTCCTGTTTGATGTATATTACAGATACTAGGTTCACACATCAACAGCCTGCACTTTGCACACCTTCCATCTTTTATTTATACACTCCCCCCATAACTATCAACCCAAACACAATCTACTCTCATATGAAATGTTATTTTACAAAATTTATATTTATTCTTATTCTAGATTTTTATTTTATTCATTATACAAAATTCTATTTTATTTATCTATTTTGCATTTATTGATTCTAAAACTTTTATTTTATTTATTTATTCTTTTACTTATGTTACTGATTCTCAGAAAAAAAATATTTTGTTTTACTTATTTTTAAATATTTTAAATCGAACAGTTTGAACTCAAAACAAAATTCTACTTTTTACCTGACTATAATCTACCCCAATAATGAATTCATTTATCTGTATGGCCATTTTTTCTCTCTTCTTTTTAATTACATTATATATTTAACTATTATTAATTATTTTCATTCTTAATATTTGCTTCAGTCTATTTCTCTTTCACACTGTTCACCGATCTCACCTTTATAACTATGCAATTTAGTGTTTATTCTAATTTTAGTTTCAAACTTTTTTTTTTAATTTTAAATTTTAATTATAATTTTACTTTTTTTAATTTTGCTTATGCTGGGTCAATTTATGGCACTTTGGTGCCCACATTGGACAGCATTTGAACCAGGTCTCTTGAATAAGAGATTATTATTTAATTGGGTTTAAATCCCTTTTATCATAAATTTAAAAAAAACCACAGAAATGGACTGTTCCTTCAAGCAGAGGGGAGAATATCATTGACAGCAAAGCCATCAACAATACCCATAGCCAGATCAAGCTATACAAAGCAAAATCTGACCATATTTTCTGACCATGGCCAACCCCATCCAAAGTATTTTATTTGTTTTGAGGATCAACCTCAGATGCAGCTAATCATAGGTTACATAGTCAGCATGCTTCAGATGTCAGGCATACAATCCAGTTCTTGACTTATCCTATGACCTAGCTCTCACTCTTAACAAGGGTCCAGCATATTTAACTTAACACATAAAAATAACTCTGCACTAATTTACTGGTGACACAGTGACAAGAGAGAGAGAGAGAATAGACAAAATAACAATTAAGCAAACATTGATATTTATTCATTCACACAATATATAATCTAATACAAAATAATACAGTATAATATCTTACATAAAAATATAAATGATTACTTTCAGACTAGAGTTATAATAGACCTTTGTAAAAGTTTATTTTATTTAAAATAAAGAGTCTAGACTGTGATTAGAATATATTTAAAAGTATCTTTATCTAAGTTTTCATTTGTTTTATTTTCCAACCACTGGGCCTTTTGTTTCTCCATCGATGGCTTCATGGCTTTTCTTTTAGGTTTCTGCTGAACAATGAGAGAGATAGAGAATATTTGAAAGCCTCTACTTCACAATCTTCACATTGGTTCCAGGTATTGATTCAGGCATGATAGTTGTTAGATGAGGGCTTGGGCATGAAATTGTCAGTCACTCCTATGGCATATGCAGCTTTTGCATTAATGTTGTCTGCAGCAATAATGACTGTTTTGTTGTGGCATTTCTTCTGCATACTATATACCTAGACTCCAAATTGAATGAATAATTCTGGACTGAGTTACTGATTGCAGCCCTGAATGTATATTACAGATCTGGATTGCACAGAACTTGAAACAAATTGAATTAAGATTGAAAAATGGAATGATCTAGTAGATTGCAGCCCTGACTGATAAATAGCCATGTCGCTCTTTATAGACCTTTTTCCTTCTGATTGTTTTCCACAGTTTTTATTGTTTATCATGCTTAAATATATTTTTAATTAAGATTTTGTCTTATATCCATTTTTTAAAATTAGTTTTACATTTCTTGTTATCTCAATCCTTTCCTCAGATTCATCTATTACCTCGATAATTAATCAGTTATCAATTGCATTCCAAAGCCTTTATAAAAAAAATTGATTCTGGTTTTTCATATTTACTTATTTTTTTTACAAAGGAGAGAATGAGTTTTAAAGTCTTTTTCTATTTTAGGTCTTTCCTCCACTTGCAGCTTTCTTTTATTTTAAAAGAAAAAGATGACACGATACTTTTATTTTTGCAAGTTTGTGTTTCTTAAAAAAAAAAAACTCATTAAAACATATATATTTCTATTTTACTATTCTCATTTTTTTAAAAAGTAAATCTGATCATTTAATTTTAAATGATAACATATGTAACACAGAATATACATGTTTTAACACATATTCACTAGTGATACAATATACAAACATCTATTATACAATTATATTAGTAAAAATAATAATAATAATAATAATAAT
The DNA here is from genome assembly GCA_028023455.1 of Epiperipatus broadwayi. Taxonomy (NCBI): domain Eukaryota; kingdom Metazoa; phylum Onychophora; class Udeonychophora; order Euonychophora; family Peripatidae; genus Epiperipatus; species Epiperipatus broadwayi. The sequence continues at coordinate 22,329,715 of JAQFVV010012396.1, read as the reverse complement.
AATAATAATAATAATAATAATAATAATAATAATAATAATAATAATAATAATAATAATAATAATAATAATAATAATAATAATAATAATAATAATAATAATAATAATAATAATAATAATAATAATAATAATAATAATAATAATAATAATATTAATAATAATAATAATAAAAATAATAATAATAATAATAATACTTATTTGTATACAACTTAAAACTAAAAAAAAAAACAAGTTTAGTAATTATCTAAAGTACATTTATTTAATGCATGATTAATTGTATAATTGTTTTTTTTTTAGAAAAAAATTCATTCAACTGGTAAGTAAAAGGAAAGAATCTTTGACAAAGAAGTAACAAATTTTCAATATAATGGTCCGGATCTAACATCACTTTAAGGAGTTTTAAATAGAGGCATTTTTGCTGAAATCAGGCTTGCCACATACATAAACTTTACCATCTGGCTGACCAGATGCAAGGTGATTTTTCAAAAATTATCATCTGATGAACTTATTAACTGCTTCCTCAACATAATTAAAAGTATCCAAGAAACAGACAAGAGAGAGGCAGATCCATACCTGGCCATATTAACCTGGGAATACCCAACTGGCCTAAACAACACCTGACCAACCAACCCCTAAATAATTTATATGAAAATAACTATTAAAAATAATAAAACCCTCCCACCATAGCTCACCAAAATAGGGCTCACTAACAATGGTATCTTGCTATAGGCTAGATAAATGACACATTCACCTTGCATTCACTGACTAAGTTCTTTACTATTATTTTGTATTCTACTAACATTTGGATCATACCTTTGTATATATCACCTTGTAATTTCACCTAGTTTAAGTTTCTTTTCTTTGTATTCGCCTATAGGTCAAATAAAATTATTTTGAAAGAGAAAAAATAACAAATTTTCAATGTATTTTACATCTTCAAAAAAGATTTAAATAAAATGGAAAAAAAAATACTGAAAACAAAACAAGAGTTTTCCATGGTTTTTTAACTTTAAAAAAAACATTGAAATGTAAGTGAAATAATGAAAAAAAATTTTAATGAGCTGACATGAACTTAAAATAAAAAAGTAAAAATGAAGTTTATTGTCTCAATTTATTTCTTTAATATCTATTATGTAAAAAGTGTACTCATATAAAAATAGGCATATAGATAACATTTTAAATGTTTATATTTTTAATAATAAATGTACACAGGAATGTATTTATGTATGTATGCAAAACTATATATAGCAATTTTAATATTTATTTAAATTTTATACTATAAAATTGAGGTTATTTTGAAAAAAGTTATACAAGTTATTTGCTTGTAATATTTTCTTTTAGCAGCACTTAGAAGATTTATAGTGAATAAAAAGTGTTTTTTTTTTATTAATTATTATTTATTTATTTGATATCATAAATAAATGAAACTATGGATGCAAAAATTATGGATAATTGCACAGTTAGTGAAAATTCTTACCTGCCATGTCTTAACCATGATAGTTTAAGAAATAAATATATGTGTTAATACAATTGTGGTTGTTTTTATTAACATGTAATTTATCAATCAATTGTTTTTAAATTACTACCTAAGCTGCATAAGTTTATCTCTATAAACATATAACCCAAATACATTTTGATTAAACTAATCTTATTAAGATATCCATCTACCAAACTTTCTACACTTTTCATGTTAAATTTCTATTGTTTAATGTAAATTAAAAAAGGAAGTTTGCTGTCACAAAGCACTCAGAGCATGATGAATAACAAATACATTATACAATTTAAAATTTGTAACAAATGTGTGCAATAACAATTCGGTTTGATTGAGAGTTTATGAAAGATAATTCGCCTCAATAATTTAAATTATATATAAAAGTTTGAAATAAATTTAACATGCAATGTATTACCTTTTACTAGAAAGAAAATCATTTGGAAACCAAATTAAATTTAATGTACGTTTAGTATGTGGAAAATCATTTTGGAATCTCTCAGACAGTTTTAGCAATGGAAATTAACATCCATAGATAATGCTAGGGATAAATGATATTTCAAACTGATATTTTAAAAGATACATCCAAGTGATCTAATATTTAACTAATCAAGGTCATCAGAGTTATTAGTTCTAGATTTGCTTTTATAAACATTTTTTCTGCTTATATTTTTTTAAATTAGATTAATTCACATTATCTTATTAGACCAAGTTAATTAATATATTATTTTTAAAATTTTACTATATGGACACCCAATTTGATAAATTAACATTCTGCAATTTGTAACTCCATTGTCAAAAAAAAATTCAACAGAAAAATGTTTTAAAAAATTGTTTGAGATAAATAAATCAAAGAAAACTCTAATGTTTTAATAACTTTTTCATTATGTCACTGATATTATTTTCAAAACTCTTTTTTTTTTTAATTTTCATAAACATATACACACACACATTTTATTCATGAAACTGTTTTTTATTATTAACAGTAATGAATTTATTGTTTTTTTTAAAAAGGAAAACTACTATTATTATTTTTATTTTAACATTTAATTATGATAAAAATTTTAATTTTGAAAAGGAAACAATTGATTAACGTTTAGTGTATCATTGCAATATAAATATGTATTGTTCGTGTTCAAAAATTATATTCTCTATGTTTGAGCAAAATATGTCAAAGAAACACATTTTCGGTTAGTTTTTTGAAAGGCAATGTGACCTTTGAGCATTGAATGGTAGGTTGAACATAATCATTCAGTTCTATTGACCAAATGTTTTATTTTTACGCAGACCCAGTCTGATTCAGAATCTTTTAATAAGAGTGTGATGTGATGTATTTTGTCTTCTCCTTAAACGAAGTCAAAAATATCTCAGCAATTATGCCCAGATAAACCTGTTAGCCACTTTATTTTCCATTCACCACTCTAAGTCTTCCCATAATCTGCCCCATCCCATTTCCACAACATAATCTTTGTCAACTCTATGGCCTTTATATCTAAATCCCCCTTAGCTTTCGCAAACCCAGCATAAAAACCAATAACTCACTTTCTGTAGAATCACTTTGTTCATATTTATTCTCTCATAACTTCATTATCTGTATCCTTTCTGCTTTCAAGCATTTACATTCAATCAATATATCCCTAATATTTTCTATACCTTCCTTACACAATTTGCACACTAAATCACCCATAGTTTTCCATTTACATGTATATTCTCTTGTTACTAAAAATCCCATCCGAGCCTTAAACAATAAACTACTTTCCTTACTATTATCATAAATCAACTCGCATCCAATGTTTAGTTTACTTCTATATGTATTTAAACTCTTCTTACCCTCCATACTAGTTCTCCATCTCTCCAGCTCCCTATTTTTTATTAATGCTTCTATTCTTTTATCCCATTCCTTACCACTATAACACTCAACAATCCTCCTAACACAATTATCCCACCTTTTATACAAGTATACTGATATAAATTCTTTATCCAAATCTTTTGCATACCACATTACCTTTCTCACCCATCTTGTTACAACTCTTATTACAGTAGTGCTACCAATTGCAAACCTTCATTATCAATTGATGCAGGAAGATTTATACTTAAAATTCCTATTTAGTGGCAATCATCCAAAGTGCAGTTTTGTTTCTAGTTTGTGGCTGTCATCATTGAGGAGTCTTGGATTTGAGAGCACTCCACCTAGATCTTGGCATCTAATGCAACTATCCAGCTGCCACCTTTTATCTATTTGGATAACTATAAAGCACTACTGTATTAAGAGTTTAGTACTCTTATTAACAGCATTATCAGTTTATGAAGTGGTGATCATGTGATCAGAATCTTTTATTTGTCCTTACAATAACAGAAATGTCCAATAAAATTTATTTGTCCATAATGTTGTCATAAATAAATAAATAATCAATCAATCAAAACAAGATTGAAGTGAACAACTATTAATAACTATATTATAATTTTTATCAAACCGATTTTCATCTCTTTTGAGACAGCATCTCTATTGAGACATTCTGAGATAGAATAATTCAATAGAGATGAAAAACAGTTTAATAAATATTATAATATAGTTATTAATGTTCAATTTTGTTTAGATTGATTAAATAATTTAGTTTTCATGTTGGTCACTTTGCCACTGCACTAACATTTTAAGATGATATTGTTTTTTTTGTTACACCTTTAAGAAATATGTAAGTAATTAAAGGTAAAATGTAAAGGAATTTTATTTAATTAGCTTTTGTGTTTATGACCTATGAAATGATTTATTACTGATGAATATAATAAATATAAGCTTAATCCTATAAAAAACAAATTAAAGATCATAATTTTAAACACTAATATAGTGAAATAGCATAAATTGTAATGCCCTTTCATATACTATTAAACAATTTTCCATCATTAAAATGCACAATATAAAAATACTTTTAACTTCAAAGCTATTTTAGTTTTTTTTTTTTTATGAATAATTCTGTATTTCATTATATACGTATTTCTTAATTTCTAATAAAGTATTTGTTTAAATTTTAAATTTTAATTATATATAAATGCCAATAAAAAATAATTTAAATTTTTAATGAGTTTTCTTCTCTTGTTTTAAACGCTTTATCATTTATAAAGCTTATTTGAAGATTAATTACAAAGAAATGGTAATTAAAAATATTTTTAGTAAGTATTATTTTGAAATAATTATTAAGACAAAACATTTTCTAATTAATGGTATTAATTGTGCAATATTTACTAACATTCTTCAATATATTTGAATTTCAATTTTTAATATAATATACATACAGAATGAGAATAATCAATATTAATTATAATTATCAATTTTTAAGCAAATACCATGTTATCGATCATTATTCATTAAGCTAAATATTATTGATAAATTTAACTAAAAAATTGTAATTGCAATTACGATTGTACAGACGTTTAGTGTTTGTAGATTAAATAATGACAAAGTAGGTTATATAAATAATCAATAGTGATGAAGATATTTGAAACGGATCCTGGGTCAACTGAAATTGATACTTCCATGAAAATACATTTAAGGTCATTTGCCTTTGTTGATATCATTATATATTTTTTTTAAAATGTGATTAAGTTTTTAAATAAATTTATATATATATGGAGTAAAGTTGCTATATGCTTTATATTTATATGCACTAGTTTCATTATTTACTATTGGAAAAATATAAATAAACAAAAAAATAAAATAAAAACATTAATAGTGTTGGTCTGGAAGTCTATGATGGTGGCATTTTAGTTGTAATTATATGTTAGACTATTTCCATCATTTAATATGTTAGATAGTCTAGCATGTGTGCATGTGCAGCACAACTGTTCCCAAAAGCTATAAAGCTTTTGGGAACAGTTGTGTCACACGTGCTAGAATATATATATTTCCCCAAAGTAAAAAATTATTTGACTTAATTGCATGTTAGATATTGAAAATAATCCAATAAGCAGACACCATTTTTTACCACATATCATGTTCACTAAATGAAAAATTTCCAGTGTTACAATTGAGTTATATTGAAAGTACACAAATTTTATTTATTTATTTTTTTACAATTTGATGTAGTTAGTAAAACATTTTCAGTGTCAAGTTTGAAGCTTTATAAAGTATAAGAAAAAGTATACATATTTTTTATGTGAGAAAATGAAACTTACCCATTTAATAATGGTAAGAAAATGCCCAAACTTACACGAAATGCATCAAAAAGTATTTTATTTGTGCTAATTATTATATGAGAATCTGAAATGAGTCATGATGATGAGGATGACTTCATAGATTTTGAAATCAATATGAATTTCAAAATAGCAAAGCAACCGAAGAAAGCACATATTCTGATAATATTATATTTTTAAGAATATAAATAGTTATTGAAGATAAAGAATATAGATAAGAGTAAGTTTAATTGTAATGAAACTGATTGTCCTGATATATCAATGGCTTGAGAAGGTCAAAATCTTATATTTCACTGCTCATTTTAATAATAAAAAAAAAAGATTATTTAACAGGTTTTTATTATTTTGTTTTTGAATGATTGTAAATGAAATAAAACATACACAATAAATATGTGTGAATGTGTTTTCTCAATTTAGACTTCCTGACTACACCTTTTATTTAAATTTTTGTTTATATTCTGATTTTGTTTGTATTTACTGAAACAGTTGACCTTACTTCAAGATCGAGTTTCACGGTTCTACCACAGTCCTCCTGTCATCATACTCCTTTGTTTTGTTGATGTTGTAAAGTGTATATAAACTATATGTATATTTCTGAAAGCATCTATGAGATTTATAAATACAAATCTGAAATAAAAATTGTCAACTATTTTAAATATTAGCTTTTATAGATGCGACTCAGATATACGTATATGACAGGAGCTTTTATATATAATTTAAAATATTAAATAATTTTGTGTCTTTTAAAGTTAAATCTTTTATTTTTATTAATATTGTAATTATATCTTTTGATATATAAAACTACATATAAATTACAGATGACTGTCTAAAAATAATTAAAGGGGTGGGGAGTTTGCTTCATTATTTTTTTAAAAAAAGCGAATTTGTAAATTAAAGTTAAAAAAAAGTAAAATCTAAAACAAAGCTAATGGATTTTAGTCAGCTATTAACATTGTTTTTTGTCAAATCCATTTCCAAACAGGAAATTGATTTGAATTGATTTTAGACAGTTATCTCATGACTGCATCTTTACTAACAATAGAGAAAAGACTATTGTAAAATTAGTGATCCATTTCTCTGAGGGACTAAAAACTGACATAAATAGGGCTAAAAATCTATTGTGTCAGAGTTTGGTAAATAATTGCTAGGTGACTTCATGTCTGTTGAAATTTTGAGGGCCAAGCCACCTGCCCACCATCTTCAGCCTAACTCATGCCGAGATGTAGCTCCAAGAATGCCACCTGCCACAGAAGATGTGTCAATATTTCATGAAATCCTGAGGTAACCAGCCCAATGACTGTATAATCACCTTAACACATTTTAATGTTGTAATTTAATTTGTAAACTAATATTTTCTTTGTTTAATGTTTTTAAAAGCTCTGTTAATTTTTTATATCAATCCTCTGCTACATAATTAATCTGTCATCCAACTCAAGCTTCTTATTATTTTTATCATTTAGTGTGGTTTTGATTTAATTTTAATAATATTTTTATATTTTCTCACTTAATTTCTTTGTAAATGCCAATTAAATCTGATCTTATGAACTTAGAAGGGGGGGGGGGGTTTATGAGTTCTTGTTATTTATCTTAAATATCTCGTAAGATCAGGTTTATATTTTAAATGAATACATTTTTTTTATGTTTTATCATAAATTTATACAAATGTATAAATACTTTTGCAATCCAGGGTGGATATTGGTGTATGTTAGCTTTATAAATTTCTTATTGATCATCATCACCACAAAGGCTGGTGACTTAAATTTGTTTTGTAATTTGCATTATTTTAGTTTTGTTTCCTATGTTAAATTATTGATTCAAGAAAGGGGAGTAATGCACACTTCATTAATGATAGTTTAATTTATAATCAATGACTTTAGATTATGTAGGTCATTATTTTAGCATATCATTACATATTTGTTAAACCATTTAAGGCTTTTCTTTAATACTTAAATTTAATGATTTTATATATTATGATAGCGTTGCTAGCATATGTCCAATTATTCATAAGCCGCATAAGGCTTTGATCTGATTCACCTGTACCTCACTCCAGGGAATCACAATCATTTTCATTAGTCATTCTTCTCTTCCAAGTATATATGTTATATACTGTTTTGAATCCCCTGTACCTCACTCCAGGGATTCAAAGCTTCATCGTTCATATCCTCATTCCTAAAAGAAGTCTACATTTACTTCTAGAACATACAGGTTAGAGTAGATGAAGCAATGTATAGATGTGCCATGGTCCGGCCTATAGAATCTTCTTACCTACCTTTTCTTCCTGTACCACTTTAGCATGAAGTTGACTAGTACCATCAATATAGAAAATTGGAGAATGATCTTATCATGGCAAATGTGCCATTTCCTTTTGCTGATAGTATGCTAGCACCACCATTTCTTATCGTTAGTTTTCCAGCCTGTTTGGCAAAGTAAATCGTAATGACATGTGATAATAAAATGTTTTTTTTTATTTGTTGGAGTTTAAATCCAACTTCTCATGAAGCTGCCCTCCCTCTTATTGAAATAAACCTTTCCCACAATTATTGAGTTTTCGCTATATTCTATCGTTAACTGCTGAAAATGTAAAAGAAATAATGTTGTATTCTGCTGATCAAAATGTATCCTCATTTTTAATTATTATAAATCAAATATCTAAATAAAATAAAATTATGTATGGAAATCATCCAATCAGCAAAACTCAATTGTATCTTTATAAATGTATTTTTTATGTATAAAACGTCCATCAAACCACTCCAATAAATCCATTTCTGGTAACCGCTGCACTGAATTAATAATATTTGTCAAAATAAAAATAATTGTAACAAGCTTCTTTAATGTTTGTAATGAAAATAAAGTTTTATAAGCATAGAGTTAATTGTATATATATAAACTCATCGTTAATTTTGTTCAAAATAAATATTTATATTCTAAACTTAGCCCAGTTGTTCGAATCTCCTTATTAATATTTATATTTATGTATAATCATAACTTAATATATTGGGTTCACTCAATCTCATCATCATCATCACCAGTTAAGTCTCATGTAAAACATTGTAGCACTGGGCTGGGATATAATGTATTTATGTGGTATCAACATAGGTGTTGTTCATAATGTTATAGATTTGGGGAATAGGCAAATAGGTTAGAATTCATGATTGCTCCTGACCTGTGTATCTCGGGCATGATTGGATTTAGGGTACTTTTGCATAAATTCTAAATCTTGTTGGATAGACATACATTTTCAACTGGTACAGTAGATTTTTTTCTCAGGTTTAATGCCCAATGAGGGGCTATTCGATATTTCCACACCCTGCAATACCCTGTAGAGCATTTAATATGTATAATATTTTTTTCTTCTCTTTTAAATAATAATAAATAATATATATGTAAGATTTTTTTCTGAGTTGTACATCCAATCATTGTAAATTTTTCTCTTAAATTTATACATCCAATAATATAATTATAATTAATGTCATATGGTTATAAAAATGTATATATGTGTAAAATGATGTAATTATTAACACATTTTGAAAAGACTGTTCCTACAAAATATGTATTTTTTGTAGATGAGAATTGAGTGGCCCAGATTTTGCTTGTCCATTTTGTGGGACCTTGTCAGCTTGCACCCTGATATAAATTTGCTGACAGGTGTTATTTTAAAACACACAATCAAAAGGTGAATTCGAACCTGGATTGAGTGGGTGGTAGTAGAGAATTGATTTTAATTATGAACAAATTTTTGTATAGCAATGACCAAATATAATAAAAGGTAATGATTATATAATAACAACAAAACTTTGAGTCTATTCTAGGTGTGGTAGAACAGCCAAGATAAAATCCAAGTAATACGGTAATTTTTTTAAGATTTTGTTTTGCTTTCATTATTTATTTCTAAATAGTTATTTTATAATCATATATTAATTAGTGAACCACATGTATTTTATATACATAATGTAGGTGACAGTTCAGGATAGAAGGTAGATAGAATAAATTATGGGGGAGCAACTGAAAGAGCAGGGTAGGAGATAGTTGAAGACAGAGAAAATAAGCTCAAATCTTTAGTGCAAAAGAAAAGGCACTATCATAAAGTTGTTTTTTTTTGTCATATAGATAATATATTAAATAATGTTTTGAAAGAATATTGGTTGTTCTTTGGTCGCAAATGGATTAAACGTAAAGGCATTTTTTATTCATTTTTTTGTTTGTCATTGTAAGTGGGGAAGTGTGAAACAGTCATCCTTACTTTTTTTTTTATTAAGGAAAAAAATGCAGGTGACTGATCACCTACTACATGATGTAAAAACATTTGTTTAAAAGAAATCTTTAGATCATACTACAGTCAATAATCCTAGTCTTCTCCATTGATTCATAAGAGTCTTTGAATTGCCAAGTCTTTATATAAACCGCATCTATGAAATTTATACTTTAATCTGTTTCTGAATTTCTATTGCTTTCCTGTTCAGAGTTTTCTTCAAAATTTTCCTCTTGTGAGCTTATTTCTTCATCATCTGTGATTTCTTCTGTTTCATCAGTACACACAGGACTAGTACTAATTTGTTGCTGCATTTCCTTTGGATAGCCATCTACTTCCTCGCTTCCAGAACTGTCACTATGAGCCTCATAACTCCATTTCTCTTTTACATTGTCAAGTTCTTCGACTGGATTATCAGACTTTTCTACGATACCCTGCACTACTTCACCTTGCCTGCTTCTGGATCCTTTCACTACAAGCCTCATCATTCCATTGCTCTTCTATGTTATTGATTTTTTCCTCTGGATTATCTGCCTCTTCTGAAATTATCTGCCCTATTTCACTGTTGCTACATACATTCCCCTTCCAAAAAAGACATGCCCCTTTAGATTCCACAATACATTTGAAGATCATGGGATGAGCTAAAATATCGTGTTCAATTACATCTGAGTCATTGACTATCTGACCTTCTGATTCAATTTCCATCTCATCCCCTCACTCCTGTTGAGTAAACTTTTTCTGTCTTCTTTCCTTTTTTCTCTTCCTCCTTGAGAGACCCTCAGTTTTCTTCTCTTGCTCACCACACAGCTTGATGTTTGAGCCCACAACACTATGCTCATCGTTTTGCTAGCCAGAGCCATTCATATTTTTCCTCTTGAAACTTGCACCTTGTGTCATTTTACCCATTTGAGTTGAACCATTCTCACTTAGTTCTGTATCACTGAAGATGTTAGCTTCTTTTAATTGATCTATTTCTTCTAATGTGCATTCGGATTCTTCAGATTGTATTGATTCGGGTCAGTTCTGCCTGTGCTGATTGTTTCTTTATCTCTTTGGCTGTATCTCTAGCTTCATCTGCATTTGTCCCATCTTCAAATCTACTGTGCAAGGTTTCTTTATTTCCCTATAATGTAGCTTATTTGTTTTCACTTTATCTTTTAAATGAGATTCTTGTGATTTTAGTTCTAATTGTTGATTTATAAGTGAAGGATTGCTTGATGTTATTATACATTTGTAGAATCCACTATAGCTTTCCCCACATTCTGTGCATACTCTTCTTGGACAGGCCCTAATTATATGGCCAGTGTCTCCACATCTATATCACTGTGGTTGAATTCCTCGAATTACTATGTATATTGGGCTTTTATTCTGCTCAAAAATAGATGGTATATCCAGTGGACTGATACCTTTAGTCAGCCTCTTTGTAAATATTGCATTATTGGATGGCAGCTGAATCCCTGCTCTTCTTTCCATTAGGAAAGTGAACCATTCAATAGAGCCAAACTGTACTAATAGTCCCTGCAATTCATCTTTTCCAAATGCCACATGACAATTCCGCACCATACCTGTTATCAATCTTGGTCTTTCCAGGTCGATTTTCACTAAATATTTTCCATCTAGAAACATTTGAGATCTTTTGAATCTTTCTTTGGATAAAGTGTTCTCAAATTCTAGTGTGACATATGTTTTGTTAGGGTGATAGTAGACCCTTTTTATTGAATCAATGATATTTTAAGTCATTGATTAAGATAAATAGCTCCTTTATTGGAAATATGAAAAGTTCACATTTTTTATTCGTTGTGCTCAGTGTTAAAGTATACTGATTCTTGAAGCTAAGAAAGAAATTAAACAATTTCTGAGGAATTCTATTATTAAATTCATCATTGACTGATTGAAAGTCTTCTGGAATTAAATTATTTCTATCCTGATTAGAGTTGTTTGTACTTGACTCAACATTATGATATATTAAGTCATTCTCAACTTTATTCTCATGGGAGATACCAGCATGACTAGTTTTCCCATACTTTGTGTTGTTCAGATTGTTTTCTTGACCTCTGGCCACTAGCTGTAGCTTTGTCTCAAGGCCCATAACCCCCTTCTCCATTTGAAAGCCATTGGCATATGGGGTTTTGGAACCTTGCCATTTGGAAGTCTTAGTATCCTTTTTTAACTTTTCTGCAAACGTTGGAAGTGTTAGTTCTGCATTGTTGCTCTCATCAGCAGGTTCAACTGGATACTTCTGGGCTTCTGTTCAAGATCAAGTTTTACAGTTCTACCACAGTCTACATGTCATCATACTCCTTTTATTATTGTTGTTGTTGTAAAATGTATATAAACTATACGTATTTTTCTGAGAAGCATCTATGAGATTTATAAATACAAATCTGAAATAAAAATCGTCAATTATTTTAAATATTAACTTTTATAGATGTGACTCAGATATACATAATGACAGGAGCTTTTATATATAATTTAAAATATTAAATAAATTTGTGTCTTTTAAAGTTGTATTTTTTACTTTTATTAATATTGTAATTATATATTTTGATATATAAAACTACATATAAATTCCAGATGATTGTCTAAAAATAATTAAAGGGGTAGGGGGTTTGCTTCATGATTTAAAAAAAAATGGGAATTTGTAAATTAAAGCTAAAAAATGTAAAATCTAAAACAAAGCTAATGGATTTTAGTTAGCTATTAACATTGTTTTTTGTCAAATCAATTTCCAAACAGGAAATTGATTTGAATTGGGTTTAGACAGTTATCTCATGACTGCATCTTTGCTAACAATAGAGAAAAGACTCTTGTAAAATTTAGTGATTCATTAGAGTCAGGAAATCTAATTAAAACAAATATTCTCTGAGGGGCTAAAAACTGACATTAATAGGGCTAAAAATCTATTGTGTCAGAGTTTGGTTTGAAGGCCAAGCTGCCTGCCCACCATCTTCAGCCTATCTCGTGCTGAGATGTAGCTCCAAGAATGCCACCTGCCACAGAAGATGTGTCAATACTTCATAAAATCCTGAGGTAACCAGCCCAAAGAATGTATAATCGCCTTAACCCATTTTAATGTTGTAATTTATTTTGTAAACTAATATTTTCTTTGTTTAATGTTTTTAAAAGCTCTGTTAATTTTTTATATAAATCCTCTGGTACATAATAATCTGCCATCCAACTCATGCTTCTTATTATTTTTATCATTTAGTGTGGTTTTGATTTAATTTTAATAATATTTTTATATTTTCTCACTTAATTTCTTTGTAAATGCCAATTAAATCCAATCTTACAAACATGGAAGGAGGTGGGAATTAATAAGTTCTGGTTATTTATATTAAATATCTTGTAAGATCGGGCTTATATTTTAAATAAATACATTTTTTTATAAATGTTTCATCGTAAATTTATACAAATGTATAAATACTTTTGCAATCCGGGGTGGATATTGGTATACGTTTGCTTTATAAATTTCTTATTGATCATCATGGCCACAAAGGCTGGCAACTTAAATTTGTTTTGTAATTTGCATTATTTTAGTTTTGTTTCCTATGTTAAATTATTGATTCAAGAAAAGGGAGTAATGCACGCTTCATTAATGATAGTTTAATTTATAATCAATGACTTTAGATTACATAGGTCATTATTTTAGCATATTATTACATATTTGTTAAACCATTTAAGGCTTTTCTTTAATATTTAAATTTAATGATTTTATATATTATGATAGCGTTGCTAGCATATGTCCAATTATTCATAAGCATCATAAGGTTTCGATCTGATTCACCTGTACCTCACTCTAGAAAATCACAATCATTTTCATTAGTCATTCTTCTCCAAGTATATATGTTATATACTGCTTTGAATCATCTTTACCTCACTCCAGGGATTCATAGCTTCATCATTCATATTCTCATTTCTAAAGGAAGTGTACATTTACTTCTAGAACATACAGGTTAGAATAGATAAGCAATGTATAGATGTGCCATGGTCCAGCCTATAGAATTCTCCTACCTTCTTTTTCTTTCTGTACCACTTTAGCATGAAGCTGACATGTACCATCATTATAGAAAATTGGATAATGACCTTATCCTGGCCAAATGTGCCATTTCCTTTCACTGATAGAATGCTAGTACTGCCATTTCTTATCATTTTCCAATCTGTTTGTCAAAGTAAATCGTAATGACATGTGATAATAAAACATTTTTTTGTTGGAGTTTAAATCCAACTTCTCATGAAGCTGCCCTCCCTCTTATTGAAATAAACCTTTCCCACAATTATTGAGTTTTCGCTATATTCTATCGTTAACTGCTAAAAATGTAAAAGAAATAATGTTGCATTCTACCGATCAAAATGTATTCTCATTTTTAATTATTATAAATCAAATATCTAAATAAAATAAACTTATGTATTGAAATCATCCAATCAGCAAAACTTGATTGTATCTTTTGTAAATGTATTTTTTATGTATAAAACATCCACCAAACCACTCTGATAAATCCATTTCTGGTAACCGCTGCACAAATTAATATTTGTAAAAATCAAAATAATCATAACAAGATTCTTTAATGTTTGTAATAAAAATAAAGTTTTATAAGCATAGAGTTAATTGTATATATATAAATAAACTCGTTACTTTTGTTAAAAATAAATATTTATATTTTAAACTTAGTCCAGTTGTTTCAAATCTCCTTATTAATATTTATATTTATGTATACTCGTAACTTAATATCTTGGGTTCACTTAATCTCATCATCATCATCACCAGTTGAGTCTTATGTAAAACAATGTAGCACCAGGCCAGGATATAATGAATTTATGTGGTATCACCATAGATGTTGTTCATAATGTTATAGATTTGGGGAATAGGTAAATATGTTAGCATTCACGATTGCTTCTGACCTGTGTATCTTGGGCATGATTGGATTCAGTGTACTTTTGCTTAGATTCTAAATCTTGTTGGATGGACATACATTTTTGACTGGTACCATACATACTTTAATGTATCTTTTAATAGATGCTTTAGATGGAAATTTGTGGAGTTATCCATTTATAATTACTTAATTAGAAAGCATTTTCTTACCTAAAACAGTACATAATGAAAGACAACTTCCCCAGGCAAAGTGTTATCCTACTCATTAAATATTTATATTTATATATATTATTTGTGTAAAGCATCTGTAATGTGTATATATCTGTGCAAGTTGATGCTTATGATACTATAAACAAAATATATCAAAAATATAAGTCATTATGTATATTACATCTTAGAATAAAATAGAGCAGCTATTATAACCTCATAATATATGCAAAATTAAAGTGTATTACCATGTTTATAATATGCATAAACATATTTATATTAAGTTAAAAATAGGGACAAACTTTATAATAATTTGCATATAATATTTTTCATTATTTTTGATATTTATTTATGTTTAAAAAACATAAAAGTAAAAAGCTTCACATGATTTTGTGCAATGGTAATGCCATGGATTCAATAGTTAGAAATTTGTGCATTCATTACTTCTATGACTAAAATATATAAATAACTTCAGTTTATTTACTTGATTAAAACTGTTGTACTCAATCTGCCATATGAATGTCTCCTGAACAATGATTTATTTAATTACTTTTTAATAAATCTAATACATAGGTCAGAGATTACAATCAATAATAGGAATTTAAATAAATTATTTTAAAAAGAATTTTCAAAAATTGAAACCAAAATATATTATTTCATTACCATATTGAACTGACATTATTATATCTCCAGTTGTCATATTAAAAAAGATGACATCTTGCATCAATTTAAATCATTAAAATATTTCTTATATTTCATGTAATATGTATTGATTAGACTAGTTGCCCCATTTAAAAGCAATTGAAATAGCACAAATTGACAATTAAAAAAGAGAAATTAGCAAATCATGTATGTACTAATGAACAATGCTGGTTGGGAAAATACATAAATTTTGAATAGGGGAAAATATACAAAAAGAAATTTACAGCAGTTGCTCAATGCAATGGCAAATAACTCCATAAGCCAATGTAACATTCAGATTCATATGTTTCATTAACATGGTGCAGAATTTGACCACCATACAGAAAGTTATTTATTGGTTTTTATGCTGGGTTTAGAAAAAGATAAAGGGGATTTAGATATAAAGGTTATAGAGTTGACAAAGATTATGTTGTGGAAATTGGATGGAGCAGAATATGGGAAAATTTAGAGTGGAGAATGGAAAATAAAGTGGTTAACAGGTTTGTGTAAGCATAATTGCTGAGATATTATTGACTTTGTTTAAGGAGAAACCACAATACATCACATCACATCACCAGCAGTACTGAGTTTGAATATGGTTTATTGGTTCCACAGTATTCATTATGAAACAATGCATCTAATGCTATATTAGTAAACATTTCTTTATGCACAGGGATCAGGGATATGCGAGAGACTCATAGACTTTATTTTCAAGTTAGACATATAATAACACTAATTTTAGACATTTATATATTTTAAATAATCAAGGAGATAGTACCCTGAATGTGTGTCAAACAAATGAATATATGATAGCAGATGTATGGTTTGAAATTATTTAATTACAACATTTATTTAATTATAACATTTAGTAGCGGTATTATTATTCTGATACTTTTTTATATTTACAATTGAAGTACAATTATTTTATTAACATAATCCAGCTACCTGAATCCTTGGATAAATATTTTCAAGATCATGCTTTCGGAAACTTAATGTCTTTTGCAATGTGTGAGTCTAAATTAAGAAATTATAATAGCGGCTGCGGACATATATTTTACTTAATTAAATAAGAGATTTATAACAAATTAATTATGGGCAAACATTGATTTGAGAGTGAATTTATGTCATGTAATGTAGAGACAGAGTCATACTTGGAATACTAAAAGTAATAATAAAGAAATCCATGGTACATTTAGAACTGCGATGGAATGTGGCAGTACGTTAAAACTGCAAAGCCAATGGATGAATTTAAATAATGGGCTGGGCATTTTCTATAGGCCCAAAGGTAAAGAGGTCACATAAGCATTATCAGGTGTAAGGGACTGTGCCACAATTACTCCCTGACTGCATGATGGGCGTCAAGCCCTACAGTATTTACTGTGTGATCCAAAATGTCCAAGGCTCGAAGATGGATTATTGCATCTCTAAACTGTAACACATGTCTATCTAACATAATATACTTTTAAGATTTAATCTAAAATTGATGACTCGGTCTCACATTACCAACATTTAATAAAAAACTTGTTTTGCTCTCAAATAAATGTACTTAGTAGACTTATCAAAATACACTAACTTTATTATTTAAAATTAAAAGCAAGGTTTAAAAAGGTAATTGGTAAGTTGGGGTGGTTATTCTAAGAACTAATATATGCACCACCTGCTACATAGTAGACTCCTGCATTTACAATAAGTGAAACAATGAATGCATGTCAATTAATATGAAATTAACTGTAACAAAATAATCTAACATAAATAAATATTAATCATATGATTTGCATGACACACATTCACTATTTCATGTAATCATTTATTTATTTATTAGAGAATTATTATGATTTCTGAGATGACCAGCCAACATAAGTATAGAAAAAAAATTTACTATTCAGTCACCATACAAGATGGCAACCATTTTAATTATGATTTACATTTAGAGATTGTCTGGGTCCAGTCAGAAATCTTATAGCCATGCTATCATTAAATAATAAAGAAAATGCAAAAGTAGAAATACATACCCAAGAAGTATACAAGAGTTAGGCAAGCTAAATTGTTAAAAGATAGGTTAACAAGTAATTTTATAAGTGTACAATTTAAGTAGAGTTAGCTATAGCTTATGAATAGATTTTAGAGTACTCTAAAGGCCTTGGGCATATGTATCTGTTTTATAAAATGATTTTCATGTTCCATGGTCAGTTGCAAATTGTTCCTTTAGTTTAAGCAGTAGCAGTCCTTTCCCCGCACTCAGGTATGGTGTTTATTTCAATAACAGCAATATCTCTCTGACTATTTGGATAGCAGATTCTCATGACTCTATTTATGAAAGGCACGTGTAGAGGTTCGAGCATCTTATTGACCATCTCCAGAAGAGAATAGCCCTGGCACTTTCTAATTGGTCATTTTATAATATATGAATTGATTCAGGGTTCTCTAAGCCTCCAAACCAAGTAAGAGCACAGCACAAAGTCTAATTAAAAGTTTTAAAGTCAAAAAAAAATGTCCTTCTCCCTTTTTTTATCTTATCTTTTATTTTATCTATTTTATTTTTAGTTCAATCCATTTGCCCCAGGAAGAATCAATGCATTAGCCAGAGTTTTAGATTTTTAATTAATTCAGAAAGCTACATTTCCTATTGTTTAGATTTCTTTTACCTTTTTAATATTTTTAGCAATTAAAACTTTTAGGGAATTTTTTTAATTAATCCATTATCTCTCACTGACCATGACTTGCAAAATCTCAAGTACAAAGGGATTTATAATTTATTTTTACTTTTCTTTAAATTAAAATCGAATTTCAAGATTATTATTTAAAATAAGATTTTTAAAACCAGCAATAAATGAACGAAAGTTTATAACTTAAAATAAATAGTTTATTGTTTATTAAAATAAATAGTTAAAGTTATATAAACATTATATAACTAAAAGAGAAACTTAAAATTATATCAAATATTTTCATTTGTTGTTTTAAATTTGTTATCGAAGTGTGTGTGCATTTACGGTGAATTTGGCAGATGTTTATATATTTTTAATAGTGCTACACACACAATTCGATACCAAAAAGTTTAAATTTAGGTAGGATAAAGGTGGTGGGTGAGAGATGATAAAAAAGGTGAAACTTAAGATTCGAATTCGAATCTTAATCTTTCAGCAAATTAGCGTGACAACACATAATGTCTGGAAGTCATTAAATAATACTTTATCTTAAGAAAAAGTGGAAATATCAGGAGATGCATCATAGATAAGTAAATAAAATTTCTACTGACTACTTCCTTTGGCAGAATAGATCAGTTAGCTATAGAATTAAAATTCAGTATAAAAAAATCTAAAGGCCCAGGTTCAGTCTCCATGCTAATACTGTCACTGGTCAGGTTAGCAAACATCTGAAAAAGAGATAAAAATAATATACTAAAAATATTGTATTATATTATAACCAGTATTCTAGTGCTGATAATTGAATATAATTTAAAAAATTAAATACTTTAAAATTTTTCTAAAACATTTAATATTTGAGGTTACTTAATGAAAATAATGTAACATATAATTACAACTACAATGCAAATTTCCAGAGAAACATTTCCACTTGAATGTTCCATGAAAAAACTACCATTTGTATAATGGAAGTTATTTATATTGTGAAAACAATGTGTAGTGCTGGTTTCATTCTTATGTGAAAGCCATTGCTCTAAAAAATTATACTTTATGGTCTAATTCATACACTAGTGATGCAATCATACAAAATATATAATATTCAGAAATAATCTGTAATTCGATACTAGTACTATGAATGCATAAACATGAAGCTAATATTTAATATCTTATTAAATCATGGGCTGAGTGCTTTCAAGAGTCACAGATCTCATAATCCGTATTGAATTACAGATTATTAATCAAACACACAAAGTTTAAAATTAAGTTTGTAATATTCAGAAATGTTCATTAATAGAGTATTTGTGGTAGAACTGTTTGTTTAATTATTCAAAATTATTGTCTAGTAGATATAAAGTGTAGTGCCAGTTAAATAATCACAATCATAAATCATTTTTTAGATAATTGTAGTATAATATCTGATGCATATAAGTACATTAAGTGATGACCCTTAAAACCTTATCCATGATCATATATCCTTTGTTTTTTTATAACCAGCATGGCCTTAAAATTTCAAATTATTTTTATTTTCTATTCCATGTTCATAGTATTTACTTTGCCCATGACTTCAAAAGAAGGTTAATTGGTACAGATTTGACATACATTTAGCTTTTAACAATTTATTTTAGATATCCAATTCAGTCATTGAGAAAATGTTATCAGTGTTTGAAAATGTAGTCAGCATAGAAGTTTTACAATTATTTTTCAGATAAAATATCATATAGAAGCAAGTATTGTTTTGTAATAAAAGATATATAATGAATTTGAAATGAACATGTAGCATACATGAATATTAACTCCAATGTGGCTTTTCTTTATTAAGTCAGTGATATTTGAAATAAATGGCAGCTTCACAAAGTATGACTCAAGATAGAATGCAAGCTTGATGGTGGAAGGAGATTATTCAGTTTTTATTATTCTTGTATTTTTATTACATTAAACAATTATATAAAGAATGTTCTTAATGTTTTAAACTCAATCTATAAAGAATTTACTTTAAAACTGATGTTCAAAAAAGTGTTTATTATCAAGTGATGGAAACAAATGTTTAACAGTTTTAACTTAATTGATTATCATTTTGAGATAATGAATACCTTTCAATTTTTGTACTGCTTTTTTAAGTAGAATGTGAGACTGAATACTGAAATGCATCACAGACTAATGCTGTTATATTTACAAATTACATTACTTTAGATAAATTAGTTTTATGTAGATATTATTCTGACAAATTTATAAAGACATTTACATCCTTCCATTAGTGTAATGTAAAATCAATGCAATATTTTTTTTTATAAAATGATACTCTATAATATGAAAATATGATAAAATTATAATATCCATCAGGAGCTGGTGATGTAATGAGATTTAATTTACAAATATATGGGCACAACTGCATTGACCTGGTATTGCATTTTATATTAAAATTGCTAGACTTTTTTAAAAATATTTTACATTTAGCTTGAACATGTTTTATTCTCATTTAAATTATAAAAATTACATCAAGCATTGGTGGGCTAGTGGTTAGCATAGCTGCCTTCCAAGCAGCTTGCCCAGGTTCACTGTCTGGTCAACACATTTAACATAAGAAAAAAAATTCTAAAAATGATCTCAAAGACAATCTAAAAAATTTGTTTTCAATAAGAAATATGACTATGGTTAAGATATAATCTTTCTTAAAGCAAAAATTTGTTGCAGAAAAATTTAACAGTGTATATACATTGTGAATTATTGAATCAGTAGGTTTTGAGATAATGATTTTGTAATGTACTTTAAGAAAATACATTTGATATGTTTTGTTATTGCTATATTGCTCTGAAATATTGGAATGAAAAACAACAATTCTGTATTATTTTATTTAATTGACGATTGTGAGGCTTTATTTCTTATTTATGACTTTAGTTGGTAATGATAATAATAGTATTTAATAACAAACATTCACTTCCAATAGTCTAATACTTTATTAACATATAATTTGCATTTTCTCCAAATTCAGCTTTTTTTTGTAACTATTAAATCGATTGATAATATTAATTTATAATGTGAGACGGCTTTAAATTCTCTCAAGTAAATAAGTAAGATATAGTGTAACCAAGATAAAAAAAGAATTAATTATTTCTGTCCATACAGAAAGGTGCACAAAGTAAAAAAAAATTGAGATCCTGAAATATGGCATTATTGATCCAGGCTAAGTACTATAAAATAGAAGTATAATAATCTCAGGATGTCAAAGCCTCAAAATATTATAGCATTTTGATTTGTTTTTGCTTGAATAATAAAGTAAAATTTAAGAAAACAGTTGAATCCATAATTGCATTACTATATATAATACAAACATAGGGAAATGCTTTTATTTTACACCTGGATTAACAATTGATAATATAAACAGTATCTTTTACCATTAAAATTAAATGGAAATAGCCATAATATTTCTTTTCAATTATTCAGATTATATTGCTACCAAATTCAAATACAATTTCCATTTATTATATGCTTGGTTATTAAGGAATACTTTTAAATCATAATTTAAAGTTGGAAAACAAAACAAGTATCTTATAAATCAATAAGAATTGTATGAACAATAATGAATTGTTTAATGTAGATGTAATTGTAGCCACACTTCTTTGTGAAATCTTTTTTAGAACAAGTTACATTGCTTCTTATTTAAGGACTTCACATCATTAGTCTTATGACAGTACCTTTGTATTTTAGTGCAACAATAGAATTGTGACTCATATATAAAGATTCCAGAACTGCTTTTAAACCACTAAACATCACATGATCACTATCTCTTATACTAGAACATAATTGTTTTTAAACAAGGCAAAACTCTCCATATAGTAGTGCCAACCAGAGTAATCAATGTATGCCAGAAGAGTTGTGCATAAATTCCCTATCTAGTACCTATTCATTCAATATCCTCAGACTAGTTTCTGGCTTGTGGCCTTTGTCAGTGAGGAGCCTTGGATCTGAGAGCACTGCACTTAGATCTTAGGATGTAATGCAACCCTCCAGCAGCCACCTTTTATTTCTATTTAACTACAAAACTATGGAAAGTTTTGCCTTGTTTAATAACAATTATGTGCTAGTATAAGAGATAGTGATCATGTGGTGTTTAGTGGTTTAACACCAATCCTGCCTAATAAGATAGTGGTGGCTATGGTTGTAAAAGAGCCCAAGACACCAAAATGTATGGGTGCTGAACTGAGTTCAGATCCATATAACTATATAAGCTATTGAGGTTAGATTGTAAATATTATTGTGTTTTCAATTTCATTCTTATAGTTTTGTAGTTAAGTAGAGATAAAAGGTGGCTGCTGGAGGGTTGCATTAGATCCTAAGATCCAGGTGCAGTGCTCTCAGATACAAGGCTCCTCACTGACAAAACCACAAGCTAGAAACTAGTCTGGAGATATTGGATGAGTAGGCACTAAACAGGGATTTTATGCCCAAGCCTTCTGGCATCCATTGATTACTCTGGTTGGCACATTGTGGCACTACTGCATGGAGAGTTTTTTGTTTAACTGCTTCTTAAATGAGTATCATAAAAAACAACTTAGTTTAATTTAATTGAACTATTAAATTTTTTATGCAAATGCTTTTAAATATCAATGAACCTATTAAGCAACAGACAACATGATTATTTCAAAGATATTATATAATTTTCAGGAAAAATCAAATTCATTAATAATATAATTAACAAATAGGGAATCCTTTTTTTTTTAATCTTTATGGTATGTCCATTAGTTTTCTAAATTTTTTTATTAACTTAATTAAAAGTTGAAATGAAGAGAAAAAAATTTGAATACACCTTTTTAAAGATCTATATAATTTAATTATATTATGAAAAATTAATATCTTATTAGTATGTAATACAAACATTATGGTTCCTGGAGTAGCAATTGTTATAGTGTATTGAAAAATTTGCAACTCTATTCTCTATCCGTAGCCTATAATTAAAAAATACCAGGTTAAATTATATGTGTAGTTTTTCAAAATTAATGGTGTTGTCACTATAAAAAATAAAGCATAGCTATTATAGTGTTATTTCTTTCTTTGTTAATATTGACCAATTCTTAAAATAGGGATTTTATCGTTATTCTAGCATTAATTATGCTGACATTCATAATAAAATCCAATAAAAAAATAATGAAATGTTTTATATATAGATTATACTCCAAAAACATTCACATTTGATTTTCAGAGTATTTGGGAAAATTTTTAATATTATTAAATCACTCTAAAAAGTTATGCGACTTTCCACTATTTTTGAAGCTCAAGTAATAAATAGACTTTTTAGAATAGGTCAAGAAAAGGCTAAAGCTTGTCAAGCATTCTTTTATAATGAAACAGTGAGAGGAAGGCATAACTTCTCAGATTTATCAATTTCATGATTGGGATAGTTTGAGTGTTTTTGTCTTTGTTTTACCTTTTTTCTACTAACAATTATTCATCATTTAAAGACGAAAGTCAGGTAGTCATTTGGATTGAATATGGACAATTTATGTGGGAAAAAAATTCAAATCTTTTAGTTGGATGCAATTCATATACATATCATTATCATTACAGATGGATATACTATATTTGTATTAAAACGTTATTTAATTGTAAAATAATAAAAACTAAATATCTATTCTTGATTGATATTTGCTCTTTACTCTTTTTTTTACACTTATGTATGTATTGCAACATTAAAATGTAATTTTGTATTGATATAGATTACGATTTTTCATGATATAAGATTTTGTTTTTAAAATTTTAATTAACTAACTGCAATTAAAAAGTGTTAAATAATGAGCAATATAATTTTAATGAACTATAAAAAAGATTATAAACTTTCATTAAGTTATCATTAATAAAAAAAACTGAAAGATATTTTAGAAATGACAAATTTGAAGCCATAAATTCATTACTGTAATGGTTATTTTATGTTTAGTCTCAGGTGTGCAGAGGCCTGCAATTTCATTTCCAATATGATCTTAAACTTTTTTAAAATGCGACAAGCAGAATTTAAAGGCTGTAACTCCAAATGAATATTTTAAAAGCTAAAAAGTAAAAAAGGTGATTTCATGACGAATTAATAAGAAACAAAGAACTATTCTTATGCAGAACATGAAGTAAAAGATTAAGTGGCCACTTGCCAAAATTTATTTAGATAGTAAAGTTAGAGACAAGAGAAAATGTCTACAGATGAAAGACACTTAAAATAAATTTTACATGAAGTTACTTTGAAATAAATTGAATGAAGTGCTATTTGAAAAAAAAAAAACAACTTTATATATATAAACATCTTAAAATAAATATTCTATTTTTAAAAAATAATTACATTTAAAAATTCCATTCCAAAGTCTCACATTACATACCCATTTCCTTAGTATCTATATTGAAAATAAATTGTAATCTTTAAAAGATTTCTTCATGTCTTGAGTATACTTTTGCATATTTATGAAAATTTAGTCGATTTTTATTTTTATGTATATAGTATATATTTTTTGAACCGATTTGACTACCCTGACATCATAAAACCGAAATTTCTAAAAATTGTAGCTATATAATTGTCTGAAAGTTTGTGAATGGCACATTCTAACATTGACCTTCTTTGCTCTCATTGTCATAAGTTTGAAAAAACAATGCACCCTGTTCTATTCTAGTGTTCTACCCTTTTTATCTATAGAACTATCATAGAATCAATCAATAAATCATATTCTTCCTCTATACTTTCATTGGCATAAAATAAAGTAATTTCCCTTTAATTAAAATTAATATTTTCCTTATGTTTACCTTTTGGGTCCTAACACATCATTTTTGCTTCAACTCTACATCTAGGACATTACAAGCATCATTTTACAATAAAATTTAAAAAAATTAAAAACAGAGACAAGGTGCTTATCTCTTTGGACATTGTGGATGCTATATGTACGACTTATGTCTTTTCTGGCCCCATTATAAGTAGATAATTCCTTTTCCTCGCTCTTTTCTTTTTTATTTTTATATGTCTTTGTTATGTATTTACAAAATGTACTTTTTTAAATTTAGTACAATTGCATTTGTCTGTTCTTTTATGATATGTTTGAAAATATCTGACTGAATTTCAAATTGCCGTTTACGTGTTTGTAAATATATATATATGACTTATAAAAATTATTCGGTTTTTTTTTTAAATAAAAAAAAAGAAAAAAAAGGTTGCGGTAATGATATTTTAGTAGTAATTATATGCTAAACTATTTCCCATAATATATATATTATTAAATGTCTTCGGAAAAATTCAGACTTTATTTAAACTTTCAAATACATTCAACTCTTAGTAATAGCACACAGGTTATTATATAACACAGTGTTTTAATGTTATTTCATTAGTTATATGGAAATAGAAGCTGAACCTTTTTATTTATAAATATTGAATTTAAGGTAACACTTCCATTAGTTAGAGAATCGCCTTAAATGTAACATTTACCAATGTTTGGGATTCCCATAATCTTTTTGGCACTAGTCGGGTAAGTAACATCTGAAGTAAGAGAAAATAATATCATTTATAACATTGTATTATACACTAACCTATGTGCTATTTTTATCAGTTGAATATACTTGAAAAATTTAAATAAAGATTGAATTTATTTAAAGACATTTAACAATTAATATGAAAATAGTCCAATATATAATTACTAATGTAAATCATATGTTCTTCAATATTTATGAATATTTTCAACATTCATATAATTCTGATTAATTTTGCATCATAATGAAACAAATCTTTTATAATTTTTTCATTATTTGTAGCCTTAAATGTTTAATGACTTACTTGTTTACAAGACTTTTATTTTTAAAATAAGGATTGTAAAGTTATTTTAAGCAGAGCTTTTGTCTTTTATTGATCTTACTAATAACTGAAATATTTTCTGTATATTTGTATATTTACTTATTGTGAAGATATGCTGGTTTTCTTATTTTAAAAAATGTTGTTTTTAAAGTGATAGTTGGTTTCAAGAAGATTGTCATCTATTCACCCTAAATTTTAAGATAAACACATAATAATAATAATAATAATAATAATAATAATAATAATAATAATAATAATAATAATAATAATAATAATAATAATAATAATAATAATAACAACAACAACAACAACAACAATAATAATAAAAACAATAATACTGATATTAAAGATTTTAAGACTTCTCATTCGATAATTTAATATACAAAATTAACAAAGCTGTATGACAGACTTGAATGAGAAGCTATATACGCTTTGTTAATTTTGTATAATAATACTGATAACAACAATAACATCAACAACAATAATAATGACGATGATGATAACAATTCCACAGAAAACCTTATCTTACAACAACAATAACAATAATAGCAACAATAATAATGAAGTTGATGATGAAGATAATAATAATTCCACAGCAAATCTAAAACAAAAGTATGGGGGTTTAACCTCAAAAAAAAAAAACTAACAAAATTTTCACAGTACAAAACTGAGAAAACAAAGTAAATAATAGTTAATAAAAATTATAAACTGATTAGAAAATTTTATCAAAAAATTGTAACTTTTCCAACATAAAAATACAAAGAAAATAAATACCATGAAAACCCATGACCAATTTGGTGTCAATAAGTCTGCTATAATGATTCAAACTTTAAACCTGTTAAATCATATGCGACTGTCACAAAAGCTAACATGCAAACAATCAATTCTAAAATTAATTTGACTATAATAAACAAAAACTCTCCAAGATTTGTGAAAACTAATTTGAATGACATAAAACAGTTAGACTCGAAGCTTCAGGAGAATCAAACCCTCTCACATACTGGACTGATGATGCACTTTGAAATAAACAATGAGAACTTTAACAATACTATATCAAGGTGAATGTACAAATCCTTAGAAGATTTTTTTCACATTGTTCAATTGTAATATCTATCACAGATGAAAATCCTTCAGTATAAGTTTTCTCACTAAACATCACACAATCACCATTTCCTATGCTAGCACGTAACTGTTATTAAACAGGCAAAACTCTCCATACAGTAGTGCCACCCTGTGTCAACCAGAGTAATCAATGGATGCCAGAAGACACTTTTCATAGTTTTGTAGTTAAGTAGAGATAAAAGGTGGCTGCTGGAGGGTTGCATTAGATCCTAAGATCTAGGTTCAGTGCTCTCAGATCCAAAGCTCCTCACTGATGAAGGCCACAAGCCAGAAACTGGTCGGGGGATATTGGATGAGTAGACACTAAATGGGGGTTTATGCCCAAACCTTCTGGCATTCATTGATTACTCTGGTTTGGTACAGGGTGATCCTACTGTATAGAGAGTTTTGCTTGTTTTATAATGTTTTCTGTGATCATTTTATGTGAAGCAATAGCAGCACATGGACTGTGGTAAACAATTCTGCAAATTGCAGACTACCTCAAATCTAGATATCTTGTGATAAGTTTTTTAATGATAACCAACAGACTGATTCCAGACTAAATCAAATTATCAGGCAAGTATGTGATTGTTGTACTTGATGATCAACATTGTCAAAATCAAATTATAAGAATAATTAAAAACACATACCTTTGATATACATAAACAATTTCAAAAAATTATGGAACCATTTGGTAAAGTCATAGTATTCCAACCAATACATCCCAAAGACACACCAATACCAAACTAAAGCAATAACTACAACTTTAACTTGAAATCACACAGAAACAATGATCCAGAATCCATACCAAAACAGGAGGCTATGTTGTGTTTGTATATAAGAGGACTAAAACCACAATGCAATTATGTGGAAAGCATCGACATCTGGCTACACATTGCCTC
The DNA here is from genome assembly GCA_028023455.1 of Epiperipatus broadwayi. Lineage (NCBI taxonomy): Eukaryota > Metazoa > Onychophora > Udeonychophora > Euonychophora > Peripatidae > Epiperipatus > Epiperipatus broadwayi. The sequence goes on along the minus strand of JAQFVV010012396.1, from coordinate 22,301,579 downwards.
ATCAATCAAATCATATGAGCTCAATCAATAGACAATCAATCCAACCAAAGGCCACATGAGGATATCATTAAGTTCACTAACAGCTCTAATAATCAACATAATAACAAAAACAATCCCTGATCCACTGAGGCTTTTGAACACCGTCACACTAAAGAAAGTACACACATCCTACAGTTTATGATAAATAATTCAAACAAATTAACTATTACAAATAAATACAAACTCTGATAAAATCGCTCAAAATCAAACACACAACTTACCTGACATTTCACAAACCCCAGTCAATACTACACTACTGGACATAACCAATGTTACAGATAAATACACTAAGATAAGCATTTCACACATAGTAATAAACATAATGTCAGTTAACATCATGAAGTCAATCTTTCCATGTTTCTTTTTCATAGAATCATCAATAAAACCAAGAGATGACCTGGTCACCCAAAGAGAAATAAACAGTACAAAAGAGCTAAAACGTGGGGACATTATTCTAACAAAAGGGATTGATAAATTGGTAGAATATTGCATACCCTTGTATTTTGCCTGAAGTCAAACTGCTAATAGGCACTCACCAAGCTGTAGTATATATCTATATAAAAGCTTCACAGATCCACACAAAGGTCATGGAAAACCAACATGCAATCAGTCATGGTAATGAAATTTAAGATAACAGCATTCAATATTAGAAGACTTAATCACAAAGCTACAACAATTGAAACAATGGATAAGGTTCACACAATCACATATTCAATGATTTCTCAAAACTAAAAACTATGGTGGCTTTCAGATTGATCCATCAGTGTACAAGAACCAGGAAAATTTAATGCATCATCTCTAGAGTCACTTCATCCCTCTCATAGGGCAGGCACTGGACTGCTTATAACACGTTGTCCATTTTAGTCATTGAAAAACATTTATATAGATGCACATAAACATCATATATGTGTGTGTTTCCTGAAGGTTAGTGGTGATGGTGGGTTAATTATAATTATATGTTGGATTATTTTTATCATATAATATGAATATTGAATGTCTTTAAAAAAATTTAACTTTATTTGAATATTCCAAATAGATTCAACTGTTAGTAATAGCATACATGTTAGTATACGCCCTAACCTGTGTGCTATTACTAACAGTTGAATGTACTTGGAATATTTAAATAAAATTAAATTTGTTTAAAGATATTCAATACTCATATTAGATTATGGTAATAATACAACATATAAATACATCATATATGTATACATCCCACTAGCTTTTGCCATTGTTACAAATATTATATTCAACATTAACTCATTACTTAGTTCTACTACACATTCAACCATTCTAATGGATGATTTCAGCATGAAATATAAAAATTCTTATCAATGTGGCTCTGACATATAATGATACTCTTCATAAGTCCTGAGAGTTTTCTATTAAGTGATGAAATTACTTTTCACAATAGTTATCATACATCAAGGATGGACCTGTGTTTCTATTTTCCTGTGTTATACCATCTAATCAATCTAAATCTCAACACATCCCTTTTCTCTGATCACTCTGCCCAAACAATGATGATTAACCAGCCAGAAATTTGCACATCTACACTACCACTCAAAAAGTAGTTAGAATTCTGCTACAAACTGTACACCAAATTTTATTTTTTTAGAAACATATACAATGCTTTAGAAAATCAAAGACATGCAACTCAACCCCATCCAACGATATCTAGTATTCATAAATATACTGTCTTTCAACATAAATTATATTATACACAAATCTCCACTAGCCTCTAGATTACTAGTGTTGGCTGATGAACTACATAGATGGATCACAGCAATAAATACCACTCAACATCATATATGGAAGCTTACTCAAGTATACAACAATATCTGAAACAATTTCTAAAACTATTAATAAAAAAGTCAAGCATTGTTAGCCGAGAGGTCATTGCAGCTGCCTTGCAAGCAATTAGTTGGTTGCAGATGGTTGTGGGTTCACGTCCCGGCTGATGCTATGACATATGAAAAAAAAAAGTAAAATCAGCCAACAACATACTTGGACAAGGAGATGCATTCACTAGTCCCTGGGATACCTATCTAACAACAGAGTTTCAATGGTACTCACAGATGAGAGAATCATATATTCTGGCAACAATATGTTAAAACCAGTTTATAAACATTTCATACAAAAACCACAAACATATTACCTCTTCAAGCACCTATCTGAAGTTTTTTGAAAAATTGGAAGCAAACAACATATTTAACACCACAGAATTTGGCCATTAATCTAGCAACAATTCTTAATGTTTATTACCCAAGAGCATATGGTGTCACAAAATTTATTTTTGAGCACCTCAGACATTTTCATTCTTTCTAATGTTACTAATCATCTATCACAAAAGTTACACTAAATTCAGGGTTTATATCTGATTGCAAAAAATGAGCTCACATATTAATCCTCTCCAAACTACATCCCATATTAATGGGTCAACTTGCCATAAAATTCATTGAAAAAGTACTAAAAGATAGTTTAGAGACATATATTCTTTCACTTATCTCACATTGACCATTTGCAAGGAAGAAATCATTTACTGCACAGTTTGTGATAATCTTCAAAACCATCTTGAATTTAGAAAGGGACAAACAATGTACACACCAATTGCTTTTCAACTTGATATAGAAGTGAAATTTAACTCAGTCAATACTAATACATCAATGAGCATGTTATCTAATATCATGATGTAACACACTCACTCTTACCTGTAAACCAACTTGCTACTAGGCCATGAAATCCTTGTCATGCTCAATTACAAAAACTCTCTATCATTCATCTCCACACTATCCATTTCTCAAGGGTTCCCACTTAGCTCACTACTATTTACCTTTTACATCAATATGTTACTATTTATAATTGAACAAAAATATCACAGGCATCCAGATAACAGTTACTTCACAACATATAGGCTGCCTTGCATATATGAATGACATTATAGTTTTTCATTTTTTCACAATGCGGCTACCAATACTACAGAAAATATTTCAGCACTTTGAGTCAACCCACCCACTTTAAATTCAATCAAAGTAGAAATACTCCCTAGTAGCTCTATATCAGTAAACCATGCACAAAAGTTTACCAAGGAAAACCATCTACTTTCCTTGGTTTTTTTTTCTAGATGGGATCTAACACAATTTAACACAAAATTCAGAACAAGTTTAAAATTAAAGCAAAGAAGATCACCACCTCTCTATCAAAATCATACCTCTCCATATACTCCAAACGACAATTATTTAATCAGCTAGTGATCACAAATGTAGTTTATTTTTCTCCCATAATCCCATTCTCTAAGGCTTTCACATCAAAAATCATTTCATATTGCAATAATCTACTATTATAAATATGTGACTTTTTTGCATTAAATCATCATCATCATCACCATTATCAACCATTAACAATCCACTGCAGGATGAAGGTCTCTCCAAGTATAATCCATCTTCTCCGATCTTTAGCTTCTATTCGCCACATCATCCCTGCACACTTTTTTTATTTCATCCATCCATCTCACATATGGTCTTTTTCTGGGTCTTTTACAGTCTCTTGGAATCCAGTTTAAAATTTCAATTGTCAATCTATTATCATATATTTTAGCACTATGTCCAGCCCAACTCCATTTCAATCTTTTAATTTTTTCAATAAGGTCAGTAACACCTGTTTGTTCTCTTACCCATACAATGCATTTTCAATCTCTTCTTGTTACTCCCAACATACATCTCTCCATACATCTTTGAGTGGTCTGAAGTCTCTGTATTGCTCTTTTATTAAGTGTACAAGTCCTCAGATCCATAAGTAAAAATTGGTAAAACACATTTGTTAAAAACCTTCCTTTTCAAACACATAGGCATATTTCCTTTTAGTATCAAGTTATTTCTACCAAAAGCACTCCAACCAAGTTTAATTCTATGATTAATTTTCTCCATTATGTTTCCATCTGTATTAATAATCTGACCAAGGTATTTGTAACTGTTAACTTCTTTTAATTCATCATAATCAATCTTTATTTTCATATTTTGAGCAAATCGATTAAACATCACTTTAGTCTTTTTAACATTTATCTTTAGACCTACTTTCCTACTTTCATCTGATAACTCCTGCAACATTTCCTGCAGCTCTGAAGCATTATTTGTAAAAACAACTACATCATCTGCAAAATCTAAATGACTTAAATAATCTTCATTTACTTTCACTCCTTTAGTTTCCCATTTTAATCCACAAAATACTTCTTGTAGCACGGCTGTAAAAAGTTTTGGAGATATGGAGTCACCTTGTCTTACACCTTTCTCAATGTTGACTTTGCTAGTATCATTATGTAATCTAATTGTTGCTGTTGCTTTTTTATAAATATTCTTTAAAATATGACAATATCCTGGATCTATACCTTGATGATCCAATGCTTTATTCACTGAAGATATGTTTATAGAATCAAATGCCTTTTCATAATCTACAAATCCAAAACATAATGACAACTCATATTCATTTGTCCTTTCTATAACTTCTCTCAATACTTGGGTATGATCTACTGTACTAAAACCATTTTTAAATTCAGCTTGTTCTCTTGGTAGGTGGGAATCCAATGTTCTCTGTAGACAAGTTGTAATAGATAAAAAACTGATAGGTCTGTAATTTCTAATATCTTCTTTATCACCTTTTTTAAATATTAATATTATTACTGCATTCTTCCAATCATCTGGTACATCTTTATTATTTAGATGTTTGGTATCTAACTTTGTTAAAAGAAATTCTATTTCTTCACCTGCTTCTTTTAATATATCAATTATAATTCCATCATTACCTGGAAACCTTTCATTTCTTCATACATTTAATTGCATGTCTCACTTCTTCATTTAAAATTTCTGGGCAATTCAGAAGATGTAATAGATATAGGAGGTATTTGTTCTTTATTACTATATAATTCTTGATAAAAATCTTCTACCAATTTCATGACGTCATCTCTCTTTTTAGTAATAATTCCATCTTTTTTTCTTATTGCAGATATAAATCTCCTACCAATACCAAAATGTTGTTTTACATTCTTAAGACTTTTATTTTCTTCTACAGCTTTCCTTGCTAGTTCACAGTCATACTTTCTTATATCAGTTTCAACTCTTTTCTGCACCATTTTCCAAAATTCAAGATATTCAATTCTTTTTAATGGATCATTTTTATATATCTTCATATTCCTTCTTTTTTTATAAATTCTCTAGTCTCAGAAGAAATTTTATTGGTCAATTTCTGCTTTTTTCTACCAGCTATCTTTGTTGCAGTTCTTAAAAGTGTGTCTGTTGTTTTCATATTAATTTCATTCAAATCTGAATCATGTTCAAAATCTACTAATACTTGAAATCGATTTGTAAGTTCTAATTTAAATTCATTAAAATGTTTCTAAAGATTAGGAATATCAACTGTAAATATTGTTTTTCTTAATAATTTTTGTCTCTCTAGTTTTACATTAACACGTATTAATTTTGTCTCTCTAGTTTTACATTAACACGTATCTTACACCTTACTAATCAATGATCATTTCCTGTGTAAAATTTATTAAGAACATTACAATCTTGAAATATGTATTTCTTGTTAGTCAAAATAGAATCCAATTCTGCTGTACCTTCATTTGGATGCTTCCATGTCCATTACCACTTAACATTTTTCTCAAAAAAAAAAAAAAGAATTCATAATATAAAGTTTTTCTTTTTCTGCAAACTCTACAAGTCTATGTCCTCTCTCATTTCTATTACCATAACCAAAATTACCTACAGCACTTTCATCTTTTCATTTGTTTACCAATTCTAGCATTAAAGTCTCCTATAACAATTTTAAAATGTTGTTTACTCTGAACAAAAGCCTTTTGTACATCCATATAAAAATCTTCTACTACTTTATCACTATGAGAAGTTGTTGGGGCATAAACCTGAATTATCTGCATTTGGTATCTGCTATTAAGTTGTATAACTAACCTTGCCACTCTGTCTGATACACCATCAATCTCCACAATATTGTTCTTCCACTTTTTATTTATAATGAAACCTACTCACTTGTATTTCCAATATTTGTGCCTTTATAATAGAGTATGTGTCCAATTTTTAAATCAATTGTCTCTTCACCTTTTCTTCTAACTTCATAAAGTTCAATAATGTCCCACTTAATATAAGAGAGTTCTTCTTCTAATTCTTGCAATCTTCCTTCACTTGAAAGTGATCTGCAGTTGTAAGTACCTGAATAAAAAGTTGTCATCAAATAAATTATACTATAATGTGTAATAGATCTGCTTAGCACTTTCGAGATTTAATGTTGGAATCTCATACTCATAGCTTTGTGAATAAAGACTGTTGTGATTTATTGTACACATATGCAAATGAGTTTGAATTTTTAATTAGTTAGTCCATTGTTTGGAGAGAGCAAAGCATTTATCTCTTCTATTAATGGAACTAAAATCATTTGCTATGTAAAAAGCTTCTTTAACTTTTCTTTTGACATCAGTCTTCTCTGTACAAATTATTTGGGCAGAACTGGGTTCGAATATATGGCCTGCAGCTGCTTGGTGATCTCAAAATTCTGATGTCCCTTCATTTTTATTTTTAACCCTGTTGTATGCATTCCTGTGTTGGTAAATTCTTGTATAAAAGTTAGCATGAGTCTCACCATAGTAAGATGCATGGCAGCCTAATTGAGGGCATGCCATTTTATAGACCATATGAGGGGCTTGATCAAGAATTAATACAAGAATTTACCAACACAGGTATGCATACAACAGGGTTAATAATAAAAATGAAGGAACATCAGTATTCTGGAATCACCAAGCAGCTAGTATTTGAACCCAGTTCTGCCCAAATAATTTGTACAGAGAAGAGTGATGCCAGAAGAAAAGTTAAAGAAACTTTTTACATAGCAAATGATTTCAGTGACATTAATAGAAGAGAGGCATGCTTTGCACTCTCCAAACAATGGACTAACTAATTAAAAATTCAAACTCATTTGCATATGTGTACAATAAATCACAACAGTCTTTATTCACAAAGCTATGAGTATGAGATTCCAACATTAAATCTTGAATTTGCTAAGCAGACCTATTACACATTACAGTATAATTATAGCTTCACTATTTAATGTGAAAAAAGTTGCATAATTATAATTACAATTTTTACTAGTGAAGAGAAAAACAATTTATTAAATCTACTATGTAATAGTAAGTTAGAATAAATACCCATGAGATGCCTTGTTTACCAACTATGTACAATGGGTTGGGATTACACAGTATTTATATTTTCCAAATACAGAAGACTGCAAAACTTGTGATAGCCACCCTCAGACATTTTCCCACTTTTCAATGTCTAATCCAACATCATGCCAACAAATAAATATTTATCCTCACACTACTACCTATCATCCTGGTTTATAATCACATATACTCAAACATCACCACAAGAAACAACCAAATGTTCATATTGACAGGTCTATACCCTGTATATCCCAGCCATACACCAGATACCTTTACCCAAATGCTCAGAATCAACAACTGGCAGCTTAGGGATTGCTAAACGTCTTCTCTTTACCAATATCATACTTTTTCAGATACAGTTGACTATATACTAGAATCCCTTCTGTATAGTATACCATTGAGCAGAAAAGGATATAACAATACCTATTCTACAACATTTCTGCACTAGGTGTCTGAAATGACATAGTTAATACAAACAGATAATCAAATACCTCTAATCAAGATACTATCAGCACATATCAAAAACTATCCATCATCACAGTGCCCATGATGCACTTCACTTTTGGCAATAATACAAGATGACATGCATTACATTTCACAACAAATTAGCACTATTAAAAAACAGAAATAGTAAAATAGCATATCCTGATATATTCACAAACTATGTGGTCATTCATAAAACAACACTCAAATCTTTAATGTTGCAAGACAATGCAAAACAACCAATTGGTACATAATATTCCAGGATATAGAGATACACATTATTGCCATCAGATTCATATGCAATCTGACAAGAAACCAATATCAGAAGGCTCTCAAGCCATTACAGACAATATATACAAATAAAAATATGTTCTGCATACATGTGTACTAGGAACCAAATCAAAATGCAACCTAATAAAACAACTTAAATTGAATCTATGCAGTAATAAATACTAGTTAATGCTATATAAATTTAATAATATAAACTTTTCAGATAATCTAATCTATCTTCTTGCTCAGTTTAGACTTACACTACAACCATGAACTACCTATTTAAACATAGCAAACTGATATATATATATATATATATATATATATATATATATTATATATATATATATATATATATATATATATAATATTTATGACTACCAATGTGAGCACATGTATATGGAAAATATCAATGTAATCTTCTTCTTTTGGTTTGAATAAAGTTCCATTTTAAATAATAATAATGATGATGATGATGGTAATAAAATCATATCTAAAATGTGAGCACATATATATGGAAATTATAAATGTAACCTTGTATTTTTGGTCTGAATAAAGTTCCCTTTTCAGTAATAATGATGATGATGATGATGATGATGATAATAATAATAATAATAATAATAATAATAATAATAATAATAATAATAATAATAATAATAATAATAATCACATCTTAAAATTATTTTCATACTTTTCAGCAAAGAACAATTAAATAGCCATTTAATAAACAATCTTAGATGATTAGATAGATAGATTTTTAATTTTCTAAAACTATAAACTTGTTTTGTTTGGGGACCTTAATTTCTCAAAAATAATAAAAATTATAAATTTTAGTACAAATTTAAAACTCAATTTATAGACATGTTAAACAAATACAATGACTTATATTTCAAGATCACTACATAATTAAAATAGAATCAAATGATTGGTCATTCAGGAGTTGCATGTAAAACATGCACACCAGAAGTCACTAAATTTTCCCAAATTTTATGTACCTTGAGTCATAGATTTTCTCACCTTATCAGTGCACTGCATAATAACAATAAGTAAAAAAAATAAAATATATAAAAAATTGTTTCATTATAGTTTGAATATATATCAATATTATAATATGACCATTAATAATAAATTACTTCTATTACTAATATTACTAAATGGCATTGCCTTTTGGTGAGTCTGTGGATGGCAATCTGCCTACTTGTAAAAAATATGGTAAAACATATAGGAACAGCCAATGACTTATTATTCACAATTTGGTATATGTTTTTTTGATAGCACAATGATAAGCTGCTGTTTGACCTTACCATAAATAATAAGTAACCCAAGGAAGAGATGTTATTAATTAAAAGTTTTTTAAAAAAATCCAAACAAATTGGAAAAAAAATAAAGCAAAACAGAAAAAAGATATTCAGATAAAGATGAGTACATCTGGATCAGTCATGTAAATGAGGAAAGCTTAATAAGTTAGTTGATGGAAAAATACTCTTTGGTATGTCAACCTGGTTTAATAAATACTCACCACTAGGTGTCAATAAATGAAGATGCAATACTAATATTAATTACTTTTTTCCTGCTAACTTTATATTTTCACTTTTTGGTGAAAAAGACTACCTGTCTTCTAATGGTAATAGATAATGTTATGTAATTATGATAGAGAATTATTTGTTACACTTATATAAATCAAATGCATATATATATCATAAAATATATTCTATAAGAGAATGTAAATAATTATCAAGTATTACAGTAATAAATTTTTGATACTAAATAATATTTGTCACTTTGCTGTGCCAGGCTTTCAGTACAACATATCTTTGTCAAAGTACAATATATTTATCTACAGTATATACATATATACTAGTTTATTTATAGATATTTTAAACTTGAAATAAATATTATAACTGATATAAAAATTTTGAAACATATGAATATAGGAATAATTATTCTAATTTTTTAAACAGCATTCACCATAATGTTATTTGAGGAATAGTAATCCACTCTATTTACTGGCCTTTTGAGTCTATTTTGTAAGTGTGAGTAATCAATAAACACTAAATGGTAGTTCTATATCAACATTTCTAGACAGCCTATTAATATTGGACATTTTTAGTAAGAAGTAACACAAAAAGTAGCTAGTTTACTTTTTTCATACCATTCAAATTTTAAAATAAATTGTGTGATGTTTATTTGAAAATAATAGATATCTTAAGCAATTTTGCTCAAATAATATTAACATCACATAAGATATTTCATTTTCATATGTATAAAGCTATATAATTAATTCACATTTCATTAATAAGAACTGCAGAATTCATAAAACCTTGTTTAGTTTTGCATCATAAATCTTACAAACTATTTATAAGTCATTCAAAATTTATTTTCATAAAATTTTAAATGCTTATTTGTTTAAAAAACTTATCTGTGTATGTTGTCCTACTTTTCGATAATGATTAGTTTCTTTAGGCACTTTTTATTTAATAGCAATCATTATTTATTTTGACATATTTTTAGCATTACATTGGTGCTCTCTTTGAGCAAATACTTTAGTACTGACATCTATTGTAAGCTTGAGAAATCAATCATTGATACATTATTAAATCCCTATACAGTGCTATTTTATCCAAGTCCACAGAATGTGAGGAGTTTTGGATCTGGATGAAAAGTGCATTAGACCCAAAAAGTTCCAGGTATGACAAGTCCAAATCTTAAAATTTCTGATTATCAAAGACCATAATTTAAAAACTAATTCGGAGAATGTAAATAGATTAAGATTTAACACCATATTACTATCTAACATCTATTCATTAATCAAGCTTACAGTGATAAAAAAAATATGACTTTATTCTTGAATATTTTAGTTCGTTATAAAATGTAGTAATATATTCACATCATAAAGACATATATATATATATTTAGTATGTTCAAATTTAATCTATTCGGTTTTATAGATATATCATTTTTTATTAAATAGCTTAGCAATATAATCTTCATTTATTGTTTTTGCCATAAGCTACATCTTATGTTTTTTATCTCAATTTTCTTGCATTCAATTATAAAAACCTTATTAAGTTTTACGAAAAGTTATTAAAAATGATCAATATCTTCTTTTTTAATAAAATAAAAAAAAAGCATTTAATAATTAAATATTGCATTTCTTTTTTTAAAAAAATATTAATAACGAATGTGATTATATTAAAATAATTATTTACCTGTTTGTAAACAAATGATTCGCTTTGTGATCAATGTATTTGAAAATCCGCTATTGTTATCTCAATTTGTTACTTTCTATTTTTAGAATTAATATAAATAAATTTATTTTGTTTTGATAATGTTTTAATTGCTTTCATTTTAATTTAAAAATTAATATTTGTAAAAAAAAAATAATGATATTGTGATCATTCGTCTTGGTTTTCAAATTGGGATTAAATTCATATTTTCTTAATTTATTAGAATGCAATGTACAAATTATAAACAAATAATTAAAATTTTATAACCGCTAATAATTCTAAATGTATAAATAATATTTCTGTGTCTTCATTGCTTGAGACTTCCTAAGAAGTTAGCGTGCCGGAAGTACCAGAACAGGAATCGTCCCTATGTGATGTGATGTGATGGACTGTGGCTTCTCCTTAAACGAAGTCTAGAATATCTCAGCAATTATGCCCAGATAAACCGGTTGCCACTTTATTTTCCATTCCCCACTCTAAATTTTCCCATATTCTGCTCCATCCCATTTCCACAACATAATCTTTGTCAACTTTATAGCCTTTATAACTAAATCCCCCTTATCTTTTCCCAAACCCAGCATAAAAACCAATAATTCACTTTCTGTATAATCATTTTTTCATATTTATTCTTCCATAACTTCATTATATGTACTCTTTCTCTTTTCAAGCATTTACATTCAATTAACAAATGACTAATATTTTCTATTCCTTCCTTACATAATTTACAAAATAAATCACCCATATTTTTCTATTTACATGTATATTCTCTTGTAGCTAAAGATCCCGTTCGAGCCTTAAATAATAAACTACTTTCCTTACTATTATCATATATTAACTCACACCTAATATTCTGTTTATTTCTATATTTATTTAAACTCTTTTTATTCTCCATACTATTTCTCCATCTCTCTATTCTTTATTAATAAATCTATTCTTTTATCCCATTCCTTACTTCTATAACACTCAACAATACTCTCAACACAATTACCCCATCTTTTGTAAAAATATACTGATATAAATTCTTTATCCAAATCTTTTGCATACCACATTACTATTCTCACCCATCTTGTTACCTTTCCTTTATTCATAAACCAATTAAATACTATTTTGGCTATTCTTTTATTATCCATAAACTTCAATCTACCAAACATTTTCATTTTACTTTTTGCATCTCTCATATGAAAACTTGACTATCCCATTTTTCCTTGAATTGCCTCCCTTGCTGTCCATACATCTGCATTCAATGCATGTCTTTCTACTTCCCTTTAAACTTTTTCTAAATAACTTAATACCCCTTTACTAACACATAATGCATAATTACCATATGTTAACCCTGCTACTGCAACTTCCTTCCATATAATTCTAGCTACATCATATTTATTATATGAAAACACTGTTAATTTCTTTATCAATCCCTATCTTTTCTTTGCTTCATTTATCAATTTTTTCTCCCATTCATCCAAATAATTTTTCTGATTACTTAAAATAATTTCCAAATAACTATATCTATTCACCACACTTAACTTAATATCTCCCAATAAAAATTCTACATCTTCTCTTTCTCCAGTATTAACCATCATTATATTTTATTTTTCTTCACTAAATTTAATCCCCATCTCTTTACCTACCCTTGCTTATGTCATCAGCATAACTTCCATATCTTCCCTTCTTTCTGCACACAAAAAAAGATCATCTGCAAAAAAAAGACCTGACAAAATATGTACTCCCTTACCACCTACCTATCCTTCTTCTTAATATTTCTATTGCTCTTTCCATTTCACTGCCCTCTACAGTTAAAAGTATTATATTACGTAATGAAAATATAGATCTTAACAACGATTTTAGTATTATCAAATGATGTATATTTATTTTATAGCACTAAATTTAATAGTTTTTTTTTTATATATAAAAATGTTCATTAAAATCTAAAATAAAAAAATAAAATCATATGGTAAGTTACATAGCATGTCACGTGATATTCAAGCATCAAATTAGCTAGTTAAGCAGAACATATTTCTACTATCAAGACAAATAAATATTTTTTTTGCTGAGCTAAGAACTAATTCAAAACTGCTTTTGAGGTTAATTACCATTCTCTGTATGAAGACAGAAATCAAACATTAGCCAGAGAACTCAGAATTTTTTTAAGTAGAATATAAAAAAGATGTAAATATATACTGGATGTTAAATAATGGGCAGAAAATGAGGTTATTTAAGATCAAATGGCAGAAAACATTTTAATGAGGAGAAATTAAAATTAAGTTTAAAATGTTTGGAAGATTATAATATATGAATGAAAAAAAAAAGTTTAATTAAACTATGTGAAAAAGTCAACAGACACATAGGGCAAACAAGTTATTACAATATTCAAATTTAAAAATAGACAATTTACTTTCATGTATTTATACAAGAAAGGATATAAATGTGTAGAAAATCTACTACCATTACTTAAATCAAAAGAATGGGGGGAAAGATCGATTTATAAGACTAGAGAAAATTAATATAAATTAAAAAATAATTTGGAATTATATAATAATAAATTACTGTACACTATAGAAATGTTTTACAGCAATGCTGCAAGAAGAATTTACTTGGATTAAAAAAGGAAGCTAAAAGAATAAAAGTAAATGTATATTATTTAAGTCATCTAAATTTTGCGATAATATAGTTCTTTTTGCAAGGGATGATTCGGAGCTTCAGGAAATATTGCAAGAGTTATCATATAAAAGGAAGACTAAAGGTAAACATTAAAAAGATCTAAGTAATGTTCAATGGATTTTTTCAAAATAATAATAAATGATAAAGATGAGTTAGAGAAAATTAACAACTACAAATATCTTATTCAGATTACTAATACAATGGAAACATAATGGATGAAATTAATCATAGGATTAAGCTTGGTTGGAAGGCTTGTAGCAGAAATAACTTAATATTTAAAGAAAATATGCTTCTGTGTTTGAAAAATAATGTTTTTAATAAATGTTTTATCAATTCTTACTTATGGATCTGAGACTTGGACAATTAATAAAAAAGCAATACAAAGAATTAGATCATTCAAAAATTGAGAGATGCATGTTAAAAGTAACAAAAGTGATGAAAAATTAAATACATGGGTAAGAAAACAATCAGCTGTTTCTGACATTATTGAAAGAATTAAGAGACTGGAGTAGAGTTGACCTGGATATATTACTAGAAGATATGATAATAGATGGATTGTTGAAATCTTAAATTGGATTCCAAGAGATTGTAAAAAAACTTAGACAGAAATCATCCATGAGATGGATAGATAAAATAAAACAGTGTGCAGTTATGATATGAAGAAAGGAGGCTAGAGATTGGAGAAGACGGATTGAACTTGGAGAAATCACATAATGTTTGAAAATGCTGATGGTGTCCCTAGAAGGTTATTGATATTTTATGCAAGGGCAAGAGATACAAGGGGAAAAAAAGGACATTAAACAAAAATATATATTATAAATCTACTTTATGTTAATATGTTAGAAAAATTATTAAACAGATAATTTTTAAATGTCGAATCTTGAAAGAGGGTCAAATTAAATTTTACAAAAAGTGTGAGAAATTTAATGCTAAAATTAGTTAAACTTGTAGAGATTTCAGATTTTTTTGTTTTATTTAAATTTTATAATAAAATTGGCTAATGTGAGTCTGGGATAGTGGAACTAACAAAACACTTTTTTATTAAAATGAAATACAAAAACAAGAAATAAAGTAGGATTTGAAAAATAATTGGGCAATAAAAGTATGAAGTAGTTGAGTTTATTATGGCATTAAAAGGATTTGGAAAAAAGGAATATTTGTACATGTTATTATATTTACCCAAGAACTTTTACTTCATTTAATTAAAAACTATTTTACATCACATCAATAATATATACGTACTTTTTATCTAATAAACAGTTAATCTTATGCAATATAATGTTATTCATTACTTTTAAATTTTCCTGATGATTTTACATATAAAAATCAATTTTAATTCAATGTTATGGAGTGGATGAGAAATCTGAATAAACAAACAAATATATTTTTAAATTAATTGTCTGTCAAAAACACTAGCTATGAGCGATAATTATGGAAAAAATTAACAAATGCAATTTTTATGTGTTCTATATCCTTTTGGAAGGCAAATGACTTTTGTTAAATATTGTTTTATTAAATATAAAACTGAATATAAATCTTCATTAGAATTAACAATAAATAGCTTGAAACTACATTAAAGGAAGTGTATTTAAGTAATTTATTGTTTACACATTAATGACTCAGATCTATGTATCACTCTCAAATTTATATATACAAACGTTATGATTAAAAAATACTGAACAGTTAGGCCTAAGCAGTAAAAACATATTAATATAATTATAAGCAAATTTGACACTGTTCTTCTAAATATAGAAATATAGAGAGAAATGATGACAAACTCAAAAATTCATAAAATCAAAACTTTTCCAAATTAAACTTTAACACATATATTTACAAATCTTCCCAACAGGTTATATATTTTCCGTCAACTATTGATAAACACTTGGAGGAGTCAACAGATGAAGAAACATTCTGTAAAATTGGCAATTAATTTTTATTATATTAGTTAAATATAGAGCTAATTTGAATTTTCATTGAAAAATTCAGAAAGCTAACTCTTGAATATTTTCGTTCACAATTTGTCTCAGATCTAGTTTTTGTTGAGTTAATTAATATAAAATAAACAGAATTATTAAAATAAGAAAGCTTTTTATAACAGGATCAAATATCAAACTTTTATCAGCATTTGGCAAACTACACATATAAACTACTCACTAAATTAAAACCATGACAATTTTCACAGGAAAAAATTTTGGTACTATGGCGTGTATTATACAAAATAAAATTTTTGAAAATTTCCATTAATTTATTTGCCATTAAAAAATTACTTTTATTTCAAATCATGATTGCTAATATAACATATTAATTTTTAATGGTTTTATAAGTGTTTACTGAGGATATGAACATATGACTATATCTGATCAGATCTAACATAATTCTGACCTATGCAAAAATGATTATATTATAATTTTAAAAATTGTGTTTTTAAAATAATTCAATAGATTACAATATATCAGGTGACCAGAGACATAATATTTGTTTAGAGGTGAAAATTGGGATATATAGTTTCATAATATGGTATTATCAAATACCTAATATATAATAATTTGTGCAAAGTAAGTAATCTGGTAATATGAGACCATAGCATGGTATCTTATTTACTTTTAATGTAAACATTTACTATTGAAATAATGAATTGTGATTTTTTTGATACTTTTTTCACCATCAAGTGTGTGGCACATACAAATATATTATTTGAATCACTTGATTTCCTATGCAGATAATGGACTTTGAACTTGCTCTATGAGTCACAGTGAACAGGATAAACAACATTGTTTAGCTTTGGTACTTCAGCTTAGTGAATTCAAAGTTCATAAAAATAATAATAAAAATTAAAATGCATTATTAAAATCCATGCCAAAAGATTCTTATATCTAGCAGTAATATTTTTGTCCAGCAAGAAATTATTCAGTGCAAAGAATGTCAATATTTTTTAACAAAAATTATTCAGCTCTATGTAAAATATTTTAATTCTAAAGCTATGTCTAAACTATTCAATACCTTACTGGCATTTATTATTCATTTTATTCAAGAATATTTTACTCCACCTCTATATAAGTAATAAACTTTCCTAAAAATGTCAATATACAAGTATACATTCATTAAAGTAAATCATGTCTAATTTTAAAACGATTATTACATGAACAATATTACAAAATATTAGTTTGATTATTAGTGTATATAAATATAAACATGTGTATTTTAAATTGTTTATTGTTATTAATAAATTATATTTACATGGTACACCAATATATATATATGCAAAATTATAAATAGTAATATAAAGTTTATTTTCAGCAATTTATTTGAAAAACTTACTTTAATTAAAACTAGAGCTTTTAGATTAATTGTTGCTAACCTATGGTAAGTCTTTAACTTCCTGATATCTGTGCATAAACTTTTTAAAGCAAAAATTGAATGTTGCCTATATAAAGATTAGTTATTTGAAATCATGATATGTTTTGTACGTGTCTGCGATTTATCGTGTTTGAACTACATTAACTGGTAGTTTTATATATTGTATAATAGTATACTCGTATAATTTTATACCTTTATTTTAAAAGAAATCATAGTTTATTGTAAACATCAATGCATTGCAACAGTTGATGTGAACCATCAATAGGAAACAGAGATAAATATCAATTAATTAATTGTTCCAATGGCAATTTAGTTTTATTGTAAATTTCTTCCAGAACCTGGAAGATGATTGAGTGTAACATTCTATATTGGGTGAGCATTGTGTAGTCTAAAAAGTCACCACATTAATATTATTTATTAGTACCATAGCAACAAGAACAAATGATTACCTTTTTCTACTTCTTTCCTTTCGTAAATTATACTATTTATAATTTTCTGATTTCTTCCATGAACATTACATTTAGAAAATTATTACAGTAAAGATCAACAAGTCATGAGTTTTTCTGATTTACATATTAAATTATTTCTACATAACATATAAGAGATTAATTTAACTAATATAATAATACATTTGTTATATGCATAACACTTATTATATATATAACATTTATGTATATACCCAATACCTTTATTATACACATGACATTTGTTGATGTTTTAATATACTCTATATTAGTTATCCATAAAGATCTATTAATTTCCTAAAGAATAATACTTGTATTTATACACCAAATAGCTATTACTCTTACATGTTTTTCTTTTACTCTAGATTCTAGACAACTCACATTCAGAATTCACATAAACTATATTTATTGACATTTAACACTTTTATTAATTATGTATGATTTCTTATAGAGTAGACTAACTACAATTTATTAAATACATGACTGATTACTTACAAAAATAATATTTACTTTATTTACACCAATGAAACATTGGTAATGCATTGTGGATAAGCATTAGTTTGATATAATGTTTTGGAAATGAATACTTTTACTAATACTTTCTGAATTTTCTTTAAGCTAAGTTATTTTCATAATTTATGGTATTTAACATGCAAATACTCAATATCCTCTGCTTGAAAAATATATACATATATATCTGCAATGTACCATTAAAGGTAAATATACCAACACTCGAATGTAACTTGAACAAAATTAATTAACTATGTTATTAAACTCATCACTGTATTTTTTTTATTTCTAGCAGATTCATGTAATTGTAAATATCTCTTTAGCTTTCAAAAATTAATAACACATAATATTTATCTCATATTTAAATAATAGCACTCATTTCCCAAGATATATAATTAATAAATTAAATATTTCAAAGAAAATATGTATCTCCATACACACTTATTTTATGCCCTTATATTGAATGACTTTTATTTGAAAATTAAAATCTATTTAATTTAAAGTTTCAATTTTAACTGATTTGTAATATAAATCTTTTATTCTATCATTTATATAATCATTTATTATTTGTGATGTGAATCTATTTAATAAAACAATGCCTTTTGATTGATCATTTTACATTTCTTCGGAATAATTATAAACATTTTAGTATTTTTTAATACGTATTAAAACAATACTGCAACACATTTAAATCTAAAATTACTCCTTATGATTTATGGAATAATTTTTTTTTTCACTTTTAAGTAAACATGACATTAAATTATATTAAATTTATTTTGGAAGTCAGGAACATAGTTCAATTTTTTATGCATGCTTTATGTTATGAAACTAATAGTATAATTATTTTTCAAAGAACTTTATTAGACTATGAAAAAAACATAACAGTATTAAGTTTGGACTACCTGTGGCAATAAATAAAAATTGGGTGATATTTACTTAAAACAATTCTGTTCAGAATCCAGATATAGAAAGATTTTAGGTGCAGTTTACAGAGATCATTATTTACATCTGTTGTTATGAGTAACAAACAGTACTGCCTTATTATGCCTTTTATAGAAATGCAATAAACAAATTTGGTTTTGTTATTGGTGTTGTGTTTGAAGGTAGATGTGTAATGTTACATGATCAAATTTAATTATATTAATACCCATGTCTTAGTGTGCTTACATATGTTATCTTCCAAATTCTTTGTACAGTAATTATCTAAGCTATTATTTAATACAGACAACATTAAAGTTATGTTTCCCTTCCAGTAGACCTTTCTATATTTATATGTTCTAATTCTTAAACAATAATTAAGAAATATAATATAAAGTTTTATTCTAAAGTAGGATAATCACCATTAGTGTATTATAATAATAAACTGTTAAAGAATTACAATAACAATTACCTTCGAATTTTTCAGACGCTTATTCCTAAGGTTACAGCCTTAGTAAATATTACTTAATATAATAATGTGCGTTTAATAAAATTTATAATAACAATTATGATACAAAATTAAATGCATGGCTGATAAAGTTAATATTTGTATGAAATGAATTACTTTTATTTATTTTTTAAAAATAAGTATTTTGTAAGTTAACAATATAGATTGTAATACTGGATGAATTTTTTAGATGACTTTAAAATAATGATATGACGAAATGTATCTGAACCACAAAAATTGTTTCACATTTTATTAAACAATTTTACAATTACTTTCTTGTGTTTATTACTAACTAATGTTTAATTTAAAATTGTATTCAGGTTCCTAGAAACCTGGATAGATCTTTTCAAGTAATTACTATAAAATATTAAAATATAACTTAAACAAACTTGAGATATAGATTTTATTTTCAACAAGAAATTTAAGTTATACTGTAAAAGCATTCATAATAATCAGTAAATATTCAAAGTTGTCATCCTTTTTTTTATTTTGTTTGTAATTTGTCCCCGAAAATGTTTCTAACATTGGTGAAGGAAAAGGTTATTTTGTATCTTTATTTATTAACAGTAATGATCAGATATTTTACAGTAATATCTCCACACTAAAACTCCAATATATTTATTTATTTATTTCTATACTTAGTACTTTCAAAGGAATGATGTCTTCATTTTCAAAACTATAGGAAGATAATACTGATGTTAATTTATTTATTTGATTCAACACATGCAAAATTATTCAAATCAGGTCTGCCATTTTGTTCGAGATTGCATAAAACGTGTCTCTTTTATTCAATGAGTTTGCGTCTAAATTAATAAAATAGGCCTCCTTAATTTTTCTTCTCATCTCATGTATAAAATAGTTTGCCCAGAAAACAATTGTCATGCTTCATATTATGGGGAAACCAAAGCTTCTGTCCACATAAGGTTGCTACAACATAAATATGCGTACAATAAAGCATTCTTAGATCCTTCCCACTTTTCCATATTTGCGCAGCACAAAAACACTATGGGCCTCTCATGTATACCGGACAATCTGCAAGTGATGTGCAGTGATGAGAAGAAAAATTAAGGAGGACTATTTCATTAATTTAACACAAACTCATTGAATAAAAGAGACATGTTTTACGCAATCTCAAAAAAATGGCATACTTGATTTGAATAGTTTTGCATCTGTTGAATCAAATAAATAAATGAACATCAGTATTAAAACTATCTATCTATAGCTTTGAAAATGAAGGCATCATTCCTTTGAAAGCACTAAGTATAGAAATAAATAAATAAATATATTGGAGTTTTAGTATGGAGATATTACCGTAAAATATCTGATCATTACATATATAAACTACACATTTAATTATTTAATAGTTATTAACAGTAGCTGAATGTACTTTTGGCTAGAGAATCCAGTTACAAAATCTTCTTTATCCAAAGCATGCTCAGCTATTGTTAATAAATAAAGATATTGTTGTGCTTGGTCTGGATTACAGACCCAATCTACAGAAAACAGTACTAGCACATGTATTATAATTTACATAATATTTATTATATTTACATACATATCTAATACAGAATAATATAGTTCTACAGGGAACTCTTGGATCCGAGTCTTAAAAATCTACCACTTCCAGCTATACCTGCTAGCTTGTCTCACAGGTAGGGAGAATGACTCTTCTGGCTGCACCAGACAGCTTGTTTCAAGTTGGCAGTAGTCTTAGCAGTATCCAGTCCTTATGTGGTCATGCCTAACTGTGTGGACAAATAGCATATTGTTATTATAAGAATGTTTTATTATTGTTTAGATTAGCAGGGCTTCTTCTGAAGAATGTGTGCCATCTTTGTAGGTTAGACAGATGTTCTCTAGTCTTTCCTTCAAAAAGGCTGCCTATTTATAACCATATTCCTGACCTCACTGGAGCATTCAGATTCAGTGATCATCACTGCTTATTGACCTGTAATAATCATTGGTTATGTGTTTAATAGTACATCAGTCTATTGGCCAACAGCAAACCATGCTTAATCCAATCAGATAAAGAAGGAATCTGGAACAGTCCACTTCTGAGAGAAAGGAAAACTATAATAGACATGAAATAAACCTTTTCCTTAGACAATGTTAAAAACATTTTTGGCAACTAGTAATAAGTAAAATATTTACTAATAGGATGGGATACCAGTTAGAGAAAGATTCAAAACTTCTTATCTACTCACTAATTTTTCTATTTATCACCATTTGATTTATCAAAACTTGGCACATCATAGTCACTTTGAATCAAATGTGGGCTCAACTTCCATTCCTTCAATATAAGTTTTGCAATAGATGATTCCTTAGAACAATCAAATTTAAAATAATTTTATATAATTAATTTGTCATTTATTAATACTTAACTTGCAATTCCCTTGCCAAGCGTTGGTGGCCGAGTGGTTAGCAATACTGCCTTACAAGCAGTTGTACCGGGGGTTCGTTCGCTTCCCGGCCAACGCTTTGACACATAAAAAACAAACAAACTTGCAATTCCCTTTTCAAAAAAATTTTTCTTTTTAAGTTTTTACATTAATTGAAAAAGCAAATCCATATAGCAAATAATTAATAATAGTCTAAAAATAATTATACATAATTTTAAAAATTAAATCAGAAATTCTTTAAGGTCTTATCTTAAAAGTCGAAACATTTCTTTGTAACCTTTAATATTCAATACTAGATCAAAATAAACTTGATAATGAAAATGTCTAAATAGATTGTTTTATTTTAGATCCAATCAAAATTTTAAGCTATAAACAAAATTATAAAAAAAAAAAAAAAAACATATTTGTATAATTAAGAGGAAAGTTATCTAAAAGAAAGATAAAGGAATGAAGATTTACTCCCTTTGTTCATATATAAGTGAGCTATGTCTAAATTAAAGTCTAAAAGAAAGATATAAAAGTTAAATTTAGAACTCGTCTCTTAAAAAAATATTTTAAAAAATTATTACATTTTATTTACTAAAAGTAATGCTTATAAAATTTAAACTTTCACACATACATTCAAAGATGCACACAAATAATTTAATGTCTGTGCATATATATATATAAATATTTTGAGTTTACATATTTATAATAGGTTTAAATGAAGTTTAATTCTAACTAAATATCTTTATTTCTCAATCTCTTTTTTTTTTCCAATTTTAAATATGGGAACATCCTAATTCAGATTTATTCCTGTAAATCACCATGAATGTCCATAAATTATCCACTTTAGTTTTACTTTAAAAATCTTTAAAAAGTTTTAACAGACTTTCCAGGACAATTCAAATTTGATAAAATGATTATAGGAAGATTCCAATGGATATATAAATCTAAAGTAGATTTACAAACAACAGTTTTTTTATGATGAAGATCGCGAATGCAATTTATACATATTTAAAAATTATATATTTATATTTGAATTGAAAATAATAAAATAAAAATGAGTCTATATATAAATTCGTAATTATTTTTATAAAGTATCATTTTAAAATTATAAAAATATAAAAGTTATGAAAGAATTGTTAAGATGCAGTTAAAAGTTAAAGTTTGTACTCAGACAAGTGTTTTATTGCACTCAAAGAAAAAAATATATATCCTGACAAGTCTGCTTAAAATCCTTTACATTTTAAAGATTAAAATTCTGCAAAGATTGACATTACTGAAAGAAGTCTTGCGTGGACAGAAGCTTGAATCTTTAACAAATACTACTTTTTAAAAAAAAAAAAAAACTCAGACCAAAGAATAAACATACAAAAGAAACAAACTTTTTTAAAGATCTTAATACAAGAAACTAATAAAAGTTTAAGATGGAATTAAAGATTAAAATGCTAAAATAAATTGACATTAAAGATATTGTTCAAAATTATCATCGTTTTCAATCATCATCAATCTACTCCAAAATGAAATTCTCTTCATATGTAATCCAGTTTTCTGATCTCTAGTCTCTCTACTCAATATTACACCAGCATAGTTTCTTATTTCATTCATCCATCTCACATGTGATCTCTTTCAAGGTCTATAACATAATTCTCATATGATTTTAATATTGGATCTTAAACATGAAGCCAAATTAGTGTTATTGGAAATTTGAACATAGAACAAGTTCAGCATAGACTTTAGATAAATTTGAAGTACATTCCATAAATGTAATAAACATTTTGAAATTGTATCATTGACCATGAATAAATCTTTTTTGAGTGTTTTAATCTTTAGTATGTATATTAATGTGTTTGTTTTAAAAACTAACACTTATTAGCAGATGATACTAGATGTACCATTTAATACAGTGTAACTTATAAATCGGAAATTTACATTAAGAGATTGAACTGATAATAGTCTTAAAAAATGTTCTTATTATCAATATGATAGCCAAAGTTTTTATGACTATAGCAAATGATCTGAACAACCTAAATCCACAGAAATTGATAAGGATAGGCTTAATTAGCCTCAAGTCTTGGTAAATTCTGGTTATATGTAGGGATCAGATATTGAAATAAAGGGCACATATTCTAATAATCCAGTAAGATGTTTCTCTTATTAATATGATATAAATAGAATTATGACAAAGAACTGATTTTTATTTCTGAGTTTGTTAATAATTAATTTTTATTAATCATAAACATTGAGGTAGTAAGGAAAACATTTTTAGTGAAATTCAAATTTAAAAAGAAAATTTCCTGTTTGCTGTTGAGATGATTTGATATAATAAATTAAAGTCTTCATTTAGATTTTTTTAAATAAATTTATCATTTCATAAACAATAACAATGCTTTGATAAATATTTTGAAAAACACAATTTATAAATGAATTTCTTAAAATGTCATATTTTTTTGCAAAAACAATATATAGACCTGATTAAATCTTTGCAATTTTTAATGACCAGATTTATATTCTCAACAAAAAAGAGGTAGCTAGGTAAAGCCTAAAAGAATGATTTTTTCTAAATCAGTCAGCTATAATTTTATATATTTCCAGAAATAGCAGTATCAATAAAAAGTAGTTAGGCAATTAAAAAAGAAATGTTGATTTATGAAATTAAATCTGATGCATTGATCTTTAGCTTTGAATGATGTGATGTAGAAATAAATGTTTTTTGTGATTTTTACAAAGTTTTTGAATGAATATTTTCCAACTGTGATTTATTGTAATGTTAATGCCTGAATATTTGATTAAACTGCTTTTTTAATATATAAAATTAAGTCATTGCTAAATAAATGTTTTACGTTAATTGTTGAACAATCAATTTTAATACTTTAAAATAAATAAAAGCAATACCATATAGTTTTACAATTTAAACAAGGCAAAACTCTCTCCATACAGTTGTGCCACCCTGTGCCAACCAGAGTAATCAATGAATGCCAGAAGGCTTGTACATAAAATCCCTATCTACTGCCTACTCATCCAATATCCCAGACCAGTTTCTGTACAAGCCTTCTTGAATTCATTGATTACTTTGGTTGGCACAGGGTGGCACTACTGTATGGAGAGAGTTTTGCCTTGTTTAATAACAATTATGTGCTAGTATAAGAGAAGGTGATCATGTGATGCTTAGTTCTACAATTTGTAAATGGGAATGAAGTTAAAATAATCTGCAGTGTATGAGGAATTTATAATGCATAGTTTTGGACATTGGGTAATGTAAATAGTGAAAAGTCTGACTTGAGTTCATGCTGTCCCAGGATGAATTTCACACTCGCAGGACTGGCACTCAAACTTCTTATGAACTCTTGAGCAAAATAGCCATATGCTTTTTTGTTGCTTTTTTTTGGTGTATTATTTGATTTAATTAGAAGTAAAATAATTTTTTCATTTATTTTCTCATACAATGATAACATTCATATCAATAATAGAAATGTCTTTTGGTTTTAGTTTTTTTATAAAAGAAAATAATAGAATATATTAGAACATGAACCTTGATATGTTTACAAAAGATATAAATCACTAATTTTTAATGAAATAAACTGTTTGTAGGCTGAAAACACAACTTGCTTTACAATGAAAACTTTTTATTATCAGTTTGTATATAATTAAATGAATTATTATATACAGGATTCACAGAATAGTGTTATGTATGAGGGCTGTTTGTAACCTTGCTGAATGCATAGAGAATTCAGAATTTTCATTATGCTAGACAAAAAAAAAACAATTTCCAGTAAGGAAGTATGATTGCAATAACAAACTTTAGTACTTTATCACTTAAAAGATAAATATTATATAAAATCATATACTCACTAAAAAATAATGTTTATTGAATAATTACTATAGAAGTCAAGAACTGTTGTACCAGATAAGTTATGAATTTAGATTAATTTTAGTATTACAGAAAAAGCAAATTTGTAAGGTTTAGTGAAAAATATATAAGCTGTTTTGACATGGTGACAATAATGTAAAAAGGAATGCTTCATAATATTAATATACCATTTAACTCATATGTATTACAAAAATAATACACAAGAAAATCATAGGATCAAAGGGAATAAAGAGCAAGCATAAGAAATAGTGATCATGTAATGTTTATTAACTTTCTATATCACTAAAATCACATGATCACTATCTCAATCTGTTGTCATAACAACATCCTATTAACAATAAAGGTGGAATCCCATTTTTATTTATGGTCTAATATATTTATATAGACACTAAAGATTTCACCAGTTGGGATTTTATGCACAAGCCTTTTGACATCCATTGATTACTCTGGTTGGCACAAGGTGGCACTACTGTATAGAGAAAGTTTTGCCTGTTATCATTAGTAAAAGTGCTATTATGTTTTATGTGAACTATTTGCTTTTATAGTTATCATATTTTCACTCTACTAACTCAAATTAACCTGGAATATGTATAATCTGGTCATAGTAAATTTAAATATCATGAAAAATATAATACACACATATATAAATATTTGTTTATACAAATCTCTGAAGGATAATTATAATAATTTGATAACACTTAATATCAAAGCCAATTATATAGTAAAAAATG
This sequence comes from Epiperipatus broadwayi, assembly GCA_028023455.1. Taxonomy (NCBI): domain Eukaryota; kingdom Metazoa; phylum Onychophora; class Udeonychophora; order Euonychophora; family Peripatidae; genus Epiperipatus; species Epiperipatus broadwayi. The sequence goes on along the minus strand of JAQFVV010012396.1, from coordinate 22,274,943 downwards.
AATCCACTTTTATTTGATTTCCAAGAACTTATATGCATTATAGATTATAAAGATGATAACATGATTGCCTTTAAAACTAAAGAATTTATATTAACATAACCAATGCTTGGAGATTTACTACATCAAGTGGGCATGTTTTCAGCACCATAAAATTCCATTGATACATACATATGCTTTGTATTAATAATTTCAATCTCTTTGGTAATTTGCAGTCTTTAGGATATATTGGACCAAAAGTAAAAGGTGGGGTTCAACCTTTATTGTTAAAAAGAGTTGCCTTGACAACAGATTGACATTGTTGATTGTTATTGATACTGAGATTGTCTAAGTGTTAACTGATTTTAATGATTACTTATAAACTCATATGTACTTGAACATTAGTGCGCTTATTATTTAAGCAACACATTAGCTGCAATTTCAAAGTTGTAATTACAATTTGAATAATTGACTACTTATTAATCTGTATTCAGAACTGATTATATTTACCTGTTTAAGGAAATTTTTTAAACTTCTTTATATCAATAATTTCAGTCTCTGTGCTCTAGTTGGCAATCTTTAGTGTCTATATAAATATATTAGACCATAAATAAAGATGGAATTCCAACTTTATTGTTAAAAAGAGGTTGTCTTGACAACAGATTGAGATTTTTGAATGTTATTGATATTGGGTTGTCTAAGTATTGACTGATTTTAATATTATGTATATTAAAATTAAAAGATATTGAGGAAAAAAATAGTTTTCTTAGATTAATAATTAAAGTGTTATAATAATAAGTAAAAACATTTACAAAGGTAACTTTTTTTTATAATTTTAGAATTTTTAAATGAGATTTATAAAGAATGAATAAGTTTTATCTTGCTTTAACATAAGGAGGATTAAAGTAATGATGAAATGCAATATATTTTCCACTGCCTTCTTGTGCCCATTTTTTAAATCAATAATCCTTTTAGAATTGATTCTAGATTAAAACTTAATTATACTACTTTACATTTTTCTTATAAAACCATCATTAAAAGCATAAATTGAAATAATAAAATACTTTTTTTTAATTTCAAATGTATAGCATGTACCAAAAGTAAATATGAGGGAAGGCCCAAAAATGCTAGAATCATTCTCTAGAAGATGAGAAAAGTGTAGTACATGCTTTTGTCCTGAATTTCTTTTTGCTGGCATAATAAACATTTTTGTTAAGTAAGTCTTACTTATTTGTCATTTTTTATAATCGCTGAAACATTGGAACAAAGTAAAATTATATTTTCTGTTAGGAGAAACAGTAGGAAAAACAGTTGTAACACTTGAAACAGCTTACAAGCAATCTGCTCTGGAAAAAAATACAAATGGTTTAATGAAAGTGTCAACTTTACAATGTCCCAAAACATTTGGGTGAGGAAAGCCCAAAGACAAGATGGTGCTAATATTTATTTTTATGAAAATGATGTTATTCACTCAGAATTTGTTTATAATAATCAGGTGTTTTACCTAAAAGTTCTAGAACATTTGTGTGATGTGGTAAAATGAATACATTTCATTTGTGGCAAAGTGGAGAGTGTAAGCTTCACCATGACAATGTTCTAAGCTTCCAAAGCACATCTTATTAAAAACAGCATGATCTCAGATTATCCATTAGTCATATTTACCTGGTCTCCCTCTGTACAAGTTTTTTTTATTTCCTCAAATAAAAAAATGGTTCAAAAATAGTTTTGTATACTTAGAAGTAATCAAAAACAATGGATGAATTAAAAAGTATTACTTTGCAAGAGTTTCAGGAGTACTTTGAAAAATGAAAAACACATTTAGAACATTGCATTGTATCAAATGAATAGTATTTTGAAAGTGATTCAATTTGTAATATCTACAAATAAATACATTTTTATTACAAAATTCCTGGGCTTATGAGGAGGATCTCCTCTCGTATGTAGTGCAGTAAAGGGAAATGATCCAATATTGTTGCAGCATATCAAAAAATATTGGAACTAATCTCTGGTCAGTATTGTATATATACTTTTGCTTGTATAAATAAAGAGATGATGATATATAATAATTAAAATGTGAAGTGTCAGCAATATTTTGTTTACAGCATTAGTAGTAAAATTATTGCAAAACACAAGTTTATTATATTGAAATGTAATAATAAAACCTTAGGATTCTTCAATTTAGGGCTACATTGAATATGAAAACTCCACTCCATTTTTATATTCAAATAGTTTTTTTATGCTATTTTATATTTATTTTAAATTCTAAAGTTATGATTTATTTTTGTTGATATTAATAACAGATAAATTGATTTAATGTTTAATATTTAATTTGATAAACATTAATTTAAATTATTTATCTATAAATCAATAGATTTTTTATTATATAATATAAAGTGATTATAAATTATGTAAATTATAACACTTTTCTGAACAGGTTACTGTATTTTTTTACCTTCCATTTAATGCAGAAAAGTAATTGCTACAATAATATTTGTTCTTTTCTTGTTGTAATTTGTATTGCTAAATATTTAATCCAAACATAGACTTTGTTTTATCTCTTGTTATCTTTATTACATAATTTATTTATATATATTTGTGGATATTTATTTATTTAACTAATATGGTATTGGAAAACAACATATACTTGGTTACATACATTTTAATAATTTTCAGAAACACATATTTATTTAAATCATATCCAATTTTTTATAATAAAAAATAATTTGCTATTTAATAATCTTAATATATATATATATATATATATATATATATATATATATTATATATATATATATATATATATATATCATAATGTAATATATATTAGGTTTCTCTATTAATTATTATTAAATGATATGAAATTATTTTGAAATATTCAAAATGAAATATAGCGAACTCAAGCCATGATCTTTCAAATGTTCAGAAAAAAATAAATATCATGTTTAAATATTATTTCAAGATTAGACTTAAGTGAAAAAAAATATCTGGTCAATTTTATTCCTTTATTTAATAGAACACAGGTTTACTAAAAGTTATAGATAAAAACTTAATAATTATTTAACCAAACACAGTTCTTTTAAAATATTGATTATCCATTAGCATTACTACATCTCAGACATTATCGTTCTTAATATTTTTATTTGCTGTACATATATAACTTTATTACAATAATTATATGTTAAACCATAAAACATCACATGATCACCATTCTTTATGCTTACAAAAGCTGTTTTTTTACAGAGGCAAAACTCTCCATACAGTAGTGCCACTCATGAGAGTCACAAGGTAGAAACTAGTCTGGGGGTACCCCAAAGTATTTTTAAAATGATATATTACATCTTAAAGAAATATTAGGGGAAAAAACAACTTTATAATTTAAAAACAACAATAAAAAATTTAATACATGGGGAATCATTATGAGTAATATGAATGTTCTGTTCTTCATGCAAGCATTTTTTAATAATAGCCATGAAATTTATATATCTATTATTAAAAAAGCAGAATTTTTAGCTTAATTTTCAAAAGTAATTTCACTCAAATGATACTTATCTTAAAGATCAAATAAAAGAAAATAAACAAAAACAGAATATAAATAAACTATCCACTTTAAAATGTAAAAGTGTGTGTAGATTAATAATGAAAATCAACAGGAATATAATAAATAATACTTTTATTATTGAGAATTTAATTCAAACTTGAACATAACGATTGTAACATCACAGTCAACTTTAATGAAGATGTATTATAACAGAGCATTGATTATTTTTTGATATCCTGTAAGAAAGTCTGAATTAACTACAGTGATCTATCAATTATTATGTTCATCCAATTAGCTTATCAACTAAAATCATAACCCCTAATGGTAAATTCAAACAAATATCAAAAAACACTTTTTCATTTTTTCCTATGTGATTGATTTAAACAGAGAATAAAACTCGTAGTAATTGTAACATATATAAATAACCATCTCCTACATATATTGCTACAATTAATCACATCATAACAACTAAACAAATAACAATATAATCTCATCACATAACTGAAGTGCAGGGAATGGAATGCACCCAAGTGAGACACTGTAGGAGTGGGACAAGTGATGCATCTTAATAAAAATTTAAAACAATAGATAATTAAAAAAATAATTTAAAAACATGAATGCTTCAATACTTGATTTTGCTGATGCTAACTGATTATTTTATTTGATTATAAATATTAGTTATGTATTTGTATTGTTTTATCTGTTAGACTAGGTCTATGGTTACAGGAAACTTTATTGTATTTGAAGCTGTTTTGTAAGCACTTTTATTACATATACATATACATTCAAACAAACATCAGAAATTTACACTACAAAATTTATATGGAATGCCATCTAGTGTCTGATTGATTAATTAATCTTTTATTGTTATAATGATTTTTTTGGAAAGGCAGCAATATTATTTTGCACCCAAGTGGCACAGACCCATAGAACAGATCTATATGACATCTAATAATCAATATATTTTGTTTACTATCTGGGAGCTAAACATTATTTTTTAAACTATAAGTGCACTGTATTTAAAACTTATAATCTCTATTTTTAGGTAAACATTAGTTTCATAAAATTTGCATTTGTGTGTCTAATGCTTCAGTCTTTATTGATTATAAAATGGATTGCTTTAAATATATTGCACATACTTCATATGAAGATGTGGCATGATAATGCAAGTTGTAAATTACAATATCTAGCAAGAAAAAGATTCACTTGGTGATTTTCTTGTGATTTGAAAGCACAACAAGCTGATAAATCTTTATCTAAATTTAGCATTACATTATTACAAAATTATATTTAAAACTAACAAAATTAAATACATGCTGGAATAACGAAATTAAATTCATGCTGGAAAAAGATCTTAAATTTGCCAGTCAGTGTGTGTGAAAAGAAGCAGATGAATTGAAGATGCAAATAATGTTGTTAGTTATTATATTCATCCATTGTGAATCTTATAGAATGCTCATTAATCTAAATTAATAATTTGTACTCAATGCTAAAACATTTTCTATAAAATTTTATACATTTAAAAATTCAGCTTAAAATTGCTTATTATAAAGTATTAAAAATAAATGTATCTTTTAAATAGGAAAAGGTATGAAATATGTTACTTCACTGATAAATAATACTAACTCAATCCACACATTTCACTTTTTCATCAAAAAATGCTCCTATCATCTTATAAATGACTTAACTGAGCTTATTTGCATGCAATAGAGGCTAAAGTTTTGCATTATTATAATTAAAGATAGGTTAATTGAATATAAAGTTAAAACAATAATGTACTTTTAAGAGATGTACATCAAAAATACATTTTAATTATGTTGCTACTGAAAATAGTGTGCAGAAATACTTTTGATGAGATTGAATCACTAGAGAAAAAGCTGACAGAAACTGTTCTGATATAGAAAGAAATTGTAAACTCAAAACCAATATTAATGGATTAGGTTAATTATCTGCAGGTATGGGATGATGAAATTAGTCCAACATACATCCACAAATAATGGATTATGTGACTGGAATGAAATTTTAATCTAACCTACTAATAAATTGATCACCTGTTAGTAAATAATATTTCACATAAATTATCAATTCTTTCACAAATATTATCCAAATAGACTTTGACAATATAATTTTGATTTAAAACCATCAGCTAACCATTTCATATGTTTACATATTTGTTAGTAAGAATACCAAACACTTCATACACTAATGCCACCAAGTGGAAGCTTCATAATCAATGGATTCACAAACCTTCCTACATCCATTGATTATGAAGCTTGAATTGGTGGCATTACTATATGAAAAGTTTGGTACTCTTATTAATTTTTATTTATTTGATATAAAATTATATTCTCAAATATATATCTTTTTATGTCAAAAATATATCACCCAATCTAAAAACATCATAAATATCAATTAAGAAGTTTATTCAACTTTTAATTAGCTTTGTTAAATTTTAAATGCTGAAGAAAGTATTGAAATCAAATTAAAATAAACACATGTAATCAAAGAAGATATATGCAAAACAAAACAGAATATCCTTAGCATACTAAAATATTTATTTTCCTCTTGATCTAGAGTCATTTATTTATAATAAAAAAAATCAATGGACACCTGATATTAATCCTGTAGTATTCATGTTACTTGCCATTTTATAGCTCTTACCTTTATTAACATAGACTTACGATTCACATGGTGACTAAAGCATTTAAGCAACTTACACCAAAATTTTATTTCTTTGAAAAGTAATAGCTTAAATAGCAAAGTTTTAAACCGAAACGAATTCTTTCGCATAAATTTATCTCACACAAGTTTGATAATGATAAATTTAAATTACTTGAGTTTTATAACAATTATAGTCTTTAACTACTCTTTGGCTAACAAAGATAACAACAAAATAACATGACTTTTGAACTGTTTGTGATAATATAATGCAATACGTGTGTATATGTTTATTTACATATTGTAAGCCCTGCATTGAAATTTCTTAAATGTATGCTAAAATATTAAGATATATACAGAAACTGGACTGATATAAAAACTGCAGATAATCTAGTTAAGTATTTTGCACATACAAATTGTTCTGTTAAGACAACACATAAAAAGATTACTGCAAAGTGTGTTTGTATAAAACTATTATACTCACCAATGGATGATAATTCTACAAACAGTGTCTTTCTTCTCTGAGAATATTAATGCCTTAGTTTTGTCTGATTGCATATATATTGTACCGTTCTTTATCTAACCTAATTTATTAGACATCAACAACATTATTTAATTAGTTTGTGTATCTGTTAAGAATATGTCCATTACCCACTATGCACCCACCCAATCTATGTTATTACATGTAACCATGTGAGATTTATCATAAGCATTGTATATTTCCAAGTAATACGATCCTAATTATAATGCATTAACTCATACATGCTTGCAAAACTCACCAGCAATTATATGTAGTGATTGCCATTATCTATCTACTTCTTAACATAAGTAAGGACAATTTGAATTATTAAAAATAGATGCTAACTTTTATTCACATTGTCACCATTAATAGTTTAAATTTATATATTTATTTTATTAGGTGCCAAGATTCTGCTTAGACATCCCTATTAAATTGACAATGGAAGTTATATGTATATATATATTTTAATACCCTGAATAATGTACCTGAAATAAAATAAAGTATGTTGTCATCAACAGTTAAATTTTCAAAGATCAGCTGAGAGAATATATTTACAAGACTTAAACAAATGACATATTGCAATTCTTTTTTTTTTTCTATTATTAAGAGCATATTTATTTCAATTTAATAATAAAAAAAATGTAATATAATAGTCACAATGATCCATTGACCATATTTATAGTTCATTGTAATTCATTAATCAATTCTCTTTTCTTATAGTTTACATGACATGTGTAGTAACTTCAAAAAGTTATTTCAATAAATATTATGAGGTCAATATTTAATTTCTTACTGGTAAGATTGTCCAGTAAAATAGTTCCTTGGTAATAAATATAATCCTCAGATTTTACTCTGCAATCCATATATTAAGTTCCAGCATTAACATGATGCTTCTATTTTAGACAGGTGATGACTTCATTCTTCTAAATCATTCTAATGACATCCAAGGAAAAGATAAACCGGCAAGGCACAGGTATTCTAGCCACACATGAATATCAGCAACTATCACAGAGTAATTCTGTATCTTGCAGCATATCAAAAAAGAGAGAAAGGGCATCTTTATTTATGTTGATCCCTTTTATATCCCCCAGAAAACTCACCACACATGTTTACGTTGAACACCTCCAAATTCTGTCTTCAAGCTTTTATCTTTCATTAGATTTTTGATCTCAAATTTCTCTTTCTTATAACTATCATGGTCATATTTAATAACCATATCACACTTTGCAGTACTTTTATCAATAATTAAAACCAGTAGTCCCTTTTATGTCTTGAATTTGCTCTTTTCCTTTTTTTTATTGAAAGTATAAAAAAAAAACAATGTGTATTGCCTCAAAGAAAAGAAATTTTCTAAATTTAATCCAATAAAAGATTTATTTTATATATTATTTTATATATTGTAACTGAATGCACAACCAACCCCATTTTTTGTTGGTTTTATTTCATGATGAGCATATTTCAGGAAGGAACTATCAATTGGCATTCGCCAATGCAGAAGTCACTCCATTTACAACAATATTTTCTGCTCATCAGCCGATGCAGTGCCATAGAGACTAGAAGCATCTAGAAAATTATGTGTTTGATTTCCCAAACGGTGCCACTAAAGTTCCATCTCACTAAAACCTTACTTACCATCATCTGGTTATGTTGAACATAGATCAGGAGGCATGAGATTCTTTTGAGCAAGATGCAATGAATGGCTAGTGATGCAAATAGAATTGAACAATTACATTAATTTTAAATAACAACAATTTTATTTAACAATAATTCATTAGTAAGTCCTTCTAATATAGTTCATCATTCATATCCAAGTAAAAACTCATTTTTTTAAGTTCATATAATGAGAAGAAGTGTAGAAATATTTCAAGTAGGTCATCTGATAAAAAAACCATTTTCTTGTTCACATGATGAGGAGAAGTCTAAAAGCCTTTCAAATAAGTATATGTATAGCATTAATATGCAAATGTTTTTAACCATTTATTCCAGGTCTGTAGAAGCATTTTAAGCAGATATACCCACACAATTTATACATAAATATTTTTGTACTATTGATTTCAAGTCTATAGAAGCATTTCAAGTAGATGTACAGATAATATCAGTATTGCAATTATTATTCTAGGTATATGAAAGCATTTCAGGTAGGTACACATATTATATTAATACATAAATGTTCATAATCATTTATTCCCAGTCTGTAGAAACATTTTGAGTAGATGTACAGATAATATCAGTATTTCAATTATTATTCCAGGTTTGAGGAACATTTCATTTTATTATTTTTAAGAATCATTACAGATAGGTAAGCAGGTAATGTCAGCAATTCCCAGTTTGTGGAGCATTTATAATCCAATAAAGCATAGGTGTATATTAATACACATACATTTTATTATTTTATTAAGATATAGATAACATGCACATAAGCATTTATGATTCATATAGCATTTTATTATTTTTACCATATCTTGGATTTTTGTAAGTGACATTCCCAACTATTACAATTATTATTAGAAATATTTCTATTATTGGATCATATCTTAAATTTTATTAAATAATTGGTGTTTAACTAATAAAATATATAACACATATATATGTGTGTGAGTATTTGTAATTAAGTAATAATTTTCATTTCTGGTTTTCATTTTAAATAAAAATAAAAACTATCATCAACTTTTGACTGAAGTTAATAATTAATTGTAAAAAATTTTCTTAAGACTAATAATGTAAAAAAAAATTTCTTTTGTTTTATAAACATTAATAGCTATAATTTTAATTCATATTTTATTGCATTGATCATTTCTAGTTGCTTACCTCTAAATTCATGTCTTCATTTATTACTGCATTACTAAATAACTGGGAATCTGTCTTGAAGCTGAACAGTTGAAACTTCTAGGCAAGGCTTGGAGTTCACGTTTTGCAGAAGGAGAGAGAGAACAAGTAGTCTATCCAAAGATCATATTAGAATGATTTTTTATTAGGCTGTTTGATGTTTCCATTAAATCACTTTTCTAGTAGTCTAGTAGCTAAATCTTGTGCCAATTCATAAATCTTGTATTTTTGAATCAATTAATCCATTTCTGAATCACTTAATAATAATTTTCTACCATTTTTCCAAACTATTTATATATTTTTCTCTCTAACAAATGGATTCACCTTACATGCCCTTTTGTTCCATTGGTGGAAAAGCTTTTTCATCCTTGCCCACATTTTTTAATCCCCTAGATCATTGGACATTTTTAATTAATGATTATTTTTAAGTATCTGCCTTCATGTGTTTTTGAATCTTAAATTTTCTTGCCTGCAGCACAGTGACTTGATACCTTTAATTATTATATTACAGTTATTCTGCCTTAGAAATTTTCTTCAATCTGATTTTATTTCTGTGCTTTTTAATCTAGTAGTTTTAATAAACCTAAAAAAATTATACATTATTTTTTCTTTCTAATGGCACTATAAACGGATTTGATTTTCTTTTTTTTTTGACCAAATCATTATGAATTAGCAAATTATCATTTTAATTGTGGTCAAACTTCATTATTTCTTATCTTTTTTATTTTTAAAAAATATATTATTAGTCTTTTTTAAAAATATTACTAGTCTGACTTAAAATATTATTAGTCTGACTTGGCTTTAATCTATGTCATTTTCATTTGGAGAGGGGGGGATTTTCTAAACATACGTGAAACAGCATGTCTGTTTCAATATATACAAAATTCACCTAACAAATTGTAAGGGTTCCAAATGTAATTTCAAAACAGAGATAAAAAAAATATAAATGTAAGTTTATAATTAGTGAGTTTATTATTTATGATAGACATAGATATATCTAAATTAATTTAAATATTAAAATCTTAAGTTAGAGGAACAGCTATTTAAATAGTTATTAATGAAATTAATAACTTTAAAATGATTATTTTATTATTGACATATATATAAATCCTTGTTTATACTAATTGAATTTTATCAATCAAGACATAGACATGGAGATAATGTGAGGCCAATATCATATCTTAGCAACTAAAATAAAGAAAATATAATTTAGAACTTAATTATAAATGATAATTATTTTAACAATAGGAAAATATTAAATCACAAAAAGCAAATATTATATATGCTACTATAAGTCCATTCCACATAAAAAACAAACCAAGTTTTTAATAATTTAATCCAATCTTTTGCTAAGGAATTAACTATTACACGTGTTTGTTTTGATGTGTTCAAAATAAAAACATATCAAAAGAAGATGTTTTAATAACTTAATTTTTTTTTTTTAAATCGAAATTTCATTTTAAAAGAATTCTAGATTCACTCAATAAAAGGAGTAGACAAATTATTCCTGAATTTTATTATTTATGTTTTAAAAAACAATTATTTACTTATTTTCATTTATAAATCATAGAAATTTAGAAGATTGTTCTAAAGAAAATTCTAATAAAGAGAAAATTCTTCAAAATATTTATTTAAATTGAAATTAAATATTTTAAAAGGATATAAAATTATCGAAAATGTATTGAGGCTAAACACCATTTGCCATGGGATGGAATGCTGATATTTTAACCAAAGAATGTAATTATATTTTCTACATAATGCCTAAAATATATCTGTATTTTATCAATATAATTTTTAAAGAGAAATTATTTGGTAGCAAAGTAATCTGTAGAATATCTTGATTGCCTCTGTGATGATTGATGAATAAAGAATATGGAACTTTATTATTAAAGAACATTCTTCACCTCATTGCAGAAATGAATAAAATTATATTTTCTGAAATAACATTTCAGATTTTATTTGTGTGTTATGTACATTTGTCATCTAAGTTTTATTTCTTTTGTTTTCAAAAATCATTTATGCTGGGAATATTTTATTTTTAAAAATTATCTAGATGAAGAGAAAAAAAAGATCATGCCATTAAACTTTTCTTTTATTTAATAAAATTTAGGTCTTCTACTTTAAAACAAGTGACATTGACTGGGGGGAATTTAAGACTAACTCAATATGGAGATAAGAGTTTGTTATTCTCTGTATTGAATCTATACATGACAGAACAGAATTTTGTTTGTTACTAATTTTAATTAAGATAGTAATATTTGTTATAACTCTTTGTGTGAAAGATTAACCTCTTTGCATGAAATTTCTTTATTTCATAAAATGACTGCCAATGGAGGAATTTATTTATAATACAAATATTACTTTACAAGATTCTTATAATGTGAATCATTTTTGATACACATAATCTTGAATTAATACTTACTTAGTTGGTTATATTATATTTTTTTGAAATTTTAAATTTTCATTTATTGTGTTATAAATTATTGAAATGTTTTCATGCTATGGTGTATATTACTATTATGGGAATATAGGGAAATAATAATTAATTTAATGCTATGAATAATAGATTTATATACACAAACACGTATTGTAATAACATTTTCTTTTGTTACATAAAATGTTTTCATATTGTTACTTGTTAATAAACATGTTAAAGTTTGTTTCAAATTTAAGCAGGTTACTTATTTGATTTATTTAGTTATTTTAAAAACAAATGTTTATAAGTGCATATACTCACACATATATATCATATCAATTTAATATCTTAATATTATTAAATAAATTACTTACAGAATAATTTATTGAATTAATAATTATATGGGTTATTGATGGTAATGCCTGAAGAGAGTTAAATGCAATATCTGCCCTGAGTTCGAATTCTGAGCATAATGGGATTATTAATAAAGGTGTTCATTGGGTGAAATAATCTAGGTTATATTGTATTGAATAATTTAATTTTAAAATTATCTTGTTTAATGTAAATTCAATTTTAGATTACAGTTATATCATTTCAGCCATGGCACCCTATATGAAGACCCTAAGGCTGACTATAGTTAGATGCAACCACCTTCAATCCTGAAAAGAACTGTATCATTACAATATATTATTCCATTCTCAACAAAATCTTTGAATTCATCTGTGAACACACCAGCACGGTTGCAATATATTATTTGGTTATGAATGAATAAACTCTTGTTAAACTAATGTGACTGGCTGGTAATGTGATATAGCCCCCCTCCCCTGGAATGCAGCAACTTTCATAATTTGCTGAACATGTTTTAAGAGCAATTGTGTTCATTTTTTTCAAAAATAATTTACTATTACTTTGATTATTAAAAGTTAATTGATAATAATATAATATCCACATTATCCATACATGCTGGTTTGGGTTCAAATCTTGGGATTCTTTTTAATTGCAGGCTATTAACTGGAATAGTATACAGGAGTAAATGATTGATGTTAGATGCATGAATGCATTAGTTTCAATCAGTGTTTTAATTAATCATTAATGCACCAATTAGAAGATTCTTAACATGTTCTCTAAACTTAAAATTATTCGCTCAAGAAAAAGTGAAAAAAAAAAAATTCATCTTAATTCGAATTCTTTTACAAAGAACAAACAAAATTAATAACATTTTTAATTATTAACCTGCCCATATATTTTTTATTGCAGTACACAGTGCAATATATATATATTTTCAATTATCTGAAAATTTAATAGTTTGAATTTGAAATCAGGGTTAGAGGGCAAAACAGAATAGTACAATAAGTTATATACTACTAAATCCTAATATGCAAAATAAAGTTTTTTGATTAATAATTTTATTTTTTTAGATATTTAAAATAATTTAGAAGTTTAACTTTTTTAGTTTTATAATTTCAAATAAATTACAACCAATTCTGACTTGGATGTTACTTGAGTACTTACATTTGTTTTGTACATTTAGATACTTTTTAAAAAGTCTTTTTTTTTTTATTTTTTTTTTTTTTTTAGAATAGAGAAGTATAATTTCCAGACATTGTGGCTCATTTTAAAACAATAAAGACGGCTACTTTCTTTTATCCGTATAAGTTTTATCTGTATATTCAATCATTCTTATTCTGATTTAGGTGATCAAAAAACACAGGAAGTAGGAAATGAATCATCAGCCTTTGTTTAAACCCACACAAATACGAAATAGTCAACTAATGCTTGCAAAGTTTTTATTTATTTCGATAAATGAAAGCAAAAAATAGATATAAATTAAAATTAATTTCACTGCTATTATTAATAATGACAAATGTTCCATTTTACAAATAATTTGTTTTTATTTATGCAAATCATATGCAAATAATAGATTTTTTTTTTTTACATTTGATTACGAAATGAAAGCAATTTATAAGCTGTTTCAAAATACAAGTAGAGAAAAAATGAATCTCAACAATAATAGTTTCGGAAGTAGTTATTTTTTTTGGCAAACTAGCTTTTATCTTTACAAAAAATTGACTATTAAATGGAATTTTAATGATATAAGGGTTGACAAAGTTACATATAAGTCTAAAATTGAGATCCAAAATAAATTGCACTAAGAAGGTGTCATATAGTGACAAACTACCCATTGATTGGCCTTGTTACTTTATGGGCTACTTATTTGACTTGCCTTCGGACATGAAACTTAAATACAAATCAGTCAATAGTTGAAAGTGAAAATAAATTTTCTTAATCTCTATCAGGCAACCCTATTAGTCTCTTTCAAAATAGACTTACTTGATAATATAAGTTAAAAATTATTAATGATGATTTTATATTATTATTAATTTTTAGAATAAATATAAAAAGGGAATATGGATTACTGCTTGAAATTGCACAGGGTATATAAATAAATATAATGTTTTCATTCAGAAATAGTTATTAAATTTATGCCATAAGTATTTTCTGCAATGTGGAAAAGCAACACTACCAAATGTTTTGTTTAAATCCATCACTTAATACTGAATTTAAACTTATGGTATCATGAGCAAAATCATTACTGGATCAACTTAACTTAAACCATCATAATATATCAATCAAAACATTACCATTTTTCTATTCTATTTGATTCACCATCACATCTCAATTAAAAGCATCACTGGTTAACTCTACTTGAACATTCACCAAATTTCAGCTAAAACCTTTACTAAATCAATTCTACCTTAGCCATCATGATTCTCAACCAAAATTAGCATCTTGAATGTAATTTTGTAATTTTATTGTATTCATGAATGACAGAAATCTTGAATCATAAGTCAAAGATCTTTGACTTGCTGATAGATCTTCAGATGAATTTAATTCAATGAGATTTTATGAGAACAAATTCAAAGTAAATTTATATGTCTTAATTTATGACTGCCCATGTTTAGTGGAAAAAAATATCAAAGAGAGCAGAATATTATACAATAATATATAAAAAAATTACTGTGATCCAAAATTCAGTATTACTTTACTGGTCCTGTTAAATGTAGATATTGTTTACATTACAAAAGCATAATATGTAATAAAATAGTACATGGTCTATGCCAATAATATATACAGCCACTATTGATTTAAAAAGTATCCACTATCAATTTAAAACTTTTATTAATTTAGCATATAGATTTTTTTTCCCAAACAAAACAAGTAAATATAGATAGATTTACTAGAATATATAAAAGTCCTTTAATTCACTTATTTTTAGCATAGATTTGCTAGTCATTCTCTACTTGGTTCATGATATTAAAATCCTTTTCTTAAAGCAGTGAAATGCAGTTAATGTGGAATGGATCTGAATTTTTTGGCAAAACTTTGACTCCATCTAGCTAGGTTTTTGTTAAATCTGTGAAATAATATTTGGAATATCACATTTTTTCACTTGTTTAAAAAAATTTTAAGTTAAGCATTCAGAAAGTTGCCCTTATAGATAAAAATTAAAATGGTAAAATTATATTAAGGGTTAGTAGTAAATTTGATCTAGTTATCAACTTATTATATTTTTCTGTGAGGCAATGTGTCTTCTGATATTTGGAGAATGAACATGTAAAGGAATAAAAAATTACTGCAGGAGGATAGATTTAAGTACAATAGTAATATTTCTCATGGTGCTATCTTAAAAAACATATGAACACCTTTTCCTAAACATGACACAGTATTTATCAGTAAAATATATTGATGTTAAGGAAAATACCTAGGCATTATTTATAACACAAATACCAAGTAACGGTACAATCAGAAAATTTTCTAAGGATGTTAGATATTAAAAAGTACTCATAAATAGCATCAACTAAAATTGCATTTACTGCATTGTTGCAAAAATTATAATAAAGGTTAGAAAATGTTTCCTATTGTACAAATGTAATTTTTGGCTACACAACTTTTATAAAATTAGAAATAGGATTTCATTATGAAAAAAGTCTCTTTGAGTGACTTTTATCTCAAATTATATATCTCTCTATGTCATGGTTATAACATTTCTTGTTAAAATACTATCATTGCTTTGTAAAATATGAAGCTACATTGTAATACATATATATTTGCATTACGTTTAACTTAGGCTGTTTTACAACCATTGCATTATTGAAATTCTACAAACTCTTGTTATTGGCAAAGACATTATAGCTATACATAGTGCTACAATCTCCTTTATTATACATGTTTTTAACATCTTAAAATGTCTAATTTTCATTATAATTTTCTACATAAAACATCATCTTTTATGTTGCTTTATTTCCAACTATTATAGTGACAAAGTTAAAATTAATAGCTCTATTTTATATTTATTTAATTTTATTTGGTTAGCAAAGAAATATGATTATTGAAGTTCCTTATATCATAAATATGTTGAATAAGTCATTAAATTATTTGATTTTTATAACTATAGAGGATCTTTAATTTATGATAGCACTAATAATAGTCTGAATAGGAAATACCTCATAATTCATCATTATGCTATGGTGATATTTTCATGACTTTCCATGTAATAATTTAATTACCTCAAGTTTTTTATTTGCTTCCATCTTATGTTTGGTACTCATGTTCTATTATGCAAAATGCTGATAGATACTTTGAAACTGTTTTTTTAATCTGTATGAGAATTTAATGCTAATAAAATATTTCAAAATGATAATAATAAAATATTGATAAATTTTATTTTTAATAGAAGTTACAAAATTATTCATAAAAAATTATAAATAAACATTGTTAGTTGCTCAGGAAATCATATTATGCTTAAGAACTGGAAGCAACAGACCTTTGCTATTAACTTATATCTTTGTCTCTCTACTATTGCATTAAACCACTCATATTATAACAACAATCTTTTTTGCAAAAAAAGAGCCCAAAATCTGTTAAAACTCTACAAAAAATAATGCCAATTTTATATCCCTTAATTGCCTATTGGTCTATTTTAGATTGTATAATTAATTTGTTATAAAGAAAAATAAAAAATGATAATGCGTTAATTACTTTATATGATATTTATCAATTTTGTAGATATTTTAAGATGTTAGTTGACCTTTATAATAAGCATACTGCTATAAGTCGATGTAATTAAAATGTTAAATTTTTATCTCTACAAATTAGTATTTCCATTCAATTTTCTCTTTGACTAATGCTTGCAACATATAATATTACATCTGTAAAGATTACTGTTTATTTCTATTAGTATTACAGGCTATACTTAGCTTCAAATTATTCTCTCCACTAAAATGATTTACTATTATTCTGCTTTTTTGAAAACTGTAACCATTAATATATTGTTCTTTAACTTACATCCATAAGTTTTGTTTTTTATATTTTGATCTAAATCAAATCTAATCTTCCTGGAATAATGCACATTATATATGTGGCATCATTTACAAAGTAAATTTATGAAGCAATGAGAAAAATGTATGCATACATAATACACAAGTAATATCATTGGTTAATGTCATCATCATCATCATCATCATTATCAACCATTATCAATCCACTGCAGGATGAAGGTCTCTCCGAGTTTAATCCATCTTCTCCGATCTTTAGCTTCTCTTCTCCACATCACCCCTGCACATTTTCTTATTTCATCCATCCATCTCACATGTGAATAAGCATTTAGGTAAATATGGGAAAGTCTTGAAATGAAATAAACTGCATAGAATCACCAAAAACAATTATCCACTAAGTATGCAAACAAATAATCAGAATTCTTAAAGAGTAACACATTGCATAAAGTTAAAATATTCCATATATATAGAAACGGAAATCTCCAATCCCTTTCCGTTTCACCATCAAACCTAATGACACTCTCATCTGTGCTAAGTTCGAACCTATTTAAATGTTAATAAATTTAAAATTAGTTCATGTCTGTCTAAACAGCATTATATATTTACGTGCGAACCAACGCTATAATTAGATAGGATTAGTAAAATTATAGCGTCCTAAAAATTATTTAATATTTCTAAAAATGTTTATTATATTATTTAAGTTAAGAGTAAATTATTAATTTTGTTGTTTAATATTGTAATTTCGTATGTGGATATATAATCTGTGCTATATAGAAGAAAGACATGATTTAAAATATGTAAAAGCCGTTATCTAAAAATACTATTAAATGTTTCTTTAAAATTGTTAAAAGATTTCTTGTTTTAAATATATTTCAGAGAAAAGTTTCTCGAAAATATATTTAAAAGCTATATCAAAATATATTTGTAAATTATTTTTAATAAATATGTTAAAAATGTTTTCGTTTTAAAAAAAAATGTTATAAGGTTGTTTTTAAATAGAAAGAGTTTCTATTATATGTAAGATTAAAAATAAAAGCTGGTCAAGTAATTAAAAAGATTTTTGATTGTAAACAAGTGTCATTAACGACCACACCTGGAATTCGTAAAAAGTAAAACTAGTTCAAAATTTACTAATTAAAATCTCCTTAGATAAGATTTAAGTTATTTTAAAATCTAAATTGGACAATTGTTTGCAACGAAAAATCTTAATTATAATAATAGCTTATGGAATGTTTCTAACATAAGTTATCTAAGATCTGAATTATAAATTGAAAAACACTTAATTAAATTCCTGAGTTTAGTGAGTCTTGAGGCGGGAGATTTCGATAAGGAAAACATATAAATACTCTGTATTGTTAGAGCAAGACAGCCATATTGTTAGTGAGAGTTGTAGCCAGTCTTCACAATTGTTAAAGTTTAACATGTCCGGCTTAAAGCGGGCATCTTGTTGCTGTTACTCCGCGGGAGAACGGGGTTTCTCTCGTCGAAATGCCTAAACCACCATCATGCCGATAGAAGAGACGAGCCTAACATAATGGGAAAGATGATGCCGCCCAGTCAAACTAAACCAAACCAACAGCCAAGAACTTGCAGATAAATCATACCGGTACCGTTTTATTTTTCAAACCGCAGAGCTCTGTGTAATTCTAAATGTAATAATATCTATCTAAGTTAGCTAACTTTCTTTTAAAATAATGATAAAGCTAAATGTAACCAAAACTTAAATCCATTTAATTAATATTTTAAATATGTTAATTGCTATCCGAAATTTCATGTTTGTTAAAGTTTAAATAATCTGAGTAATTTATATTTTCCTTTCATTTAAAGTAAAGTATTTAGTTTAAAGTTATATCACTGCGGTTGTGTCTATATTTCTTTGCTTATTTTATTTTAAATGCTTATTATATTTTATATGCCAAAATTTCGCAACAGTGAGCACTTAATTTCATGTATATTTTAAGATATTATTTGAAAATCTTCGTGTAATTTATTTATAGCGTCAACTTTCTGCGCTGTTTCGAAATCCTATTTTTTTATTTAAATGATTTAATATGTGAAATGTGGCTCTTTTGATCAACCAGTTAAAAACTTAACCTTATAGTTTTATTTAGAATTAAATTTAGCCTTGATCATATTTATAAGTATATTTGACATTTAAATTCTTAAGTCCATAGAAACATACTTTTCCTCCTTAAATATTTATTATCTATAAGTAACTTAATAGATCGAACATGTCAAAGTACAGATGTAATAATATTCCCTTTAGTAGCATAGACATTTATTATCAGGCTACGCAAGAGTTGGTCCCAATTTGATAGAGCTAATATGTTATTAACTTGTATTTCATAGTATGAAATATACTATTCTTTGCTTGGCGGATGTGATATTATTTTATAAAAATATTCTCGTTTTGCTGCTATACGTAATATACGTATCTTAAGATGGAGCCACGGCGTTGCCAGCACATCTTCTCTTATAGGGTAGAGCAGTAGCGAAGCCTGAGCCAAGGCCAGGTTAGCACGTAAGACCCCCGCCATTTCCTGAACACAATGTTCCTTTTCACGCAGCATTGCGATCGGTTACAGGATACCAGCATTTGTCGCAAGAACCCTGAAGTTATTTCATTCATCTGCAGAGCGACTTTTCCTATTATTGTTTACCTGTGCCATAGCGCATTGGTAAAATCTTATGCAGCCAACTCTCCCACCTTTATATAACGCTTTCAGCATTCTGAAATTTTCTCTCGAAAGCCATGTTCGATCGATCATTACTTGAGCTGGTTTATGCGCTCGTTATTAAATTATATATGGGTATTTTAGTAAATAAATTCATGATCAAAGTTCGATATAATTATGTATCTTCCAGCCACAAATGTAATAGGATTTGGCTTATCGAGATTTATAGACATAACATAGTGATTAATTATGTATTAATTGAAAAGCAACTCATAAGATGGGCACATGTTAAACCCATTTATGAAAATTAAATGAAAGTATTTATATAAAGCTATTTTGAATTGTATAAAATTATGTATATAAAGCTAGTTTGAATTGTATATAACAAGAGAATGTGTTCTCTTATCCACCCAATGTTTGTACATTCGACGCTGAAATGTGTAAAACTAATCAATTTCATGCCAATTGTAAATAAATATATAATTAATTTAATGTATTTCGTTCTCTGTTTCGTTATTGATCTAATTCAATCCAATTCTAATTATTATTTAGAGCCTATATATGTGAAACTATGCATTAAGTTAAATTAAATTAGTGATATTTTAGTCAATTAAGAACCTTTCTTTTAATTATCAGAGTCTCATTGCTTCTCCGTGACTTATATCAGCCGTGTGGAAAGAGGTATACTACGTGTAATTTCAAGGTGGTCATTCGTAGGGTCTTGAGTCTTGGAATCCTGGCTTACGAATTGAAGTGCTGTCGGACTCGGGATGTTACAGTCCTAGTCTGGTCAGCTTCGGTCTCTTTTGCTTGGATTTTGAATTCTGTTACGCGAATGTACAAACTTGCCTGTTACAATATATCATGGCTGAAATATTATTTGAAAAAGTACTTTGGAAATGTACATTGTAATAAATACAGTTGTTAATGAAGATAATACTAATGCAAAGTTATAACTAAGTGCATAATATCTAGATCAATTAGAATACATAGTTTTCTTTCTTCATTATAATAAATTATTATATACTGGATGTATTTCATTTCATAAACTCATGCATTAGGGTTTTATTAGTGACAAAATACAAAGTATCAAATACACATCACAAAAAGTTCAATAACATGAACAGAAAATATTACTAGCTTTATTACAGAATTGTAAAATGCATGTCATTTCAAATGTTATAAGTATTTTATTTCTATACTAAAAATATACCAAACACCCAGCCTTATTTTGATTGCAGGATTTGATCTAGAAAAATATACCAATACTCTAACTTCAAATAAAACAAGATACCATATGTAAAAAGTATTTTCTCAAATAAAATGTTTAATATATGAAACACACACACATATATACATATAAATAAGAAAACAAATATTTACATCAAAGTCCATATTATTAAATAACACATCACCAGAAAAACTTGGATAAAAAAATTAAAAAATTAATACTTTTCTTTTAGAAAATAATAATGACTTTAAAATATTCATTATATCTTCAAATTATTTGAATAGCTTCATAAAATTTTAGTTTATCAATAAAGAATGAACTTTAAATACACAATCATGAGATAAAATTTTATAAGCATGTTAGTAAATATATATTAATCACAAACATATTACTGTGCTTAGCAATGCTTCCATGTATAGTTTATTTTGCTGTTATTTAATGTTAAATTTATCTTTAAAATTTTTATGATTAAAAATTTAATTTTAAGCTAATAAAGTTGTCTTTTATTTTTTATGACTAAATTTTTAATAAATAATTATTTTATAACATATATCTTTTAGTAAAACAGGAAAAACTCTCCATACTGTATTGCCACTCAGTTATTAGTAAGCATAAGAAATGGTGATCATGTGATGTTTATTGTCATGTATCTTTTCATGAAGTAATGCAATTGCAATTAAATTTTAAAATATTATTACACTATATGTGACTACTTATTGCTGTCTTTAGAGCAGTGGTCTTCAACCCTTGGTCTACAGTTTGGCACGGGGCTGCAGAACTTTTCTGCCAGTCCACGCACTAGACTGGCAGGAAAGTTTGTAATAACAAAATAATGAGTTTAAACTTTTCATTAATATAACCAATTTTTATTTATTTTTTCATCTCATTTTTACCCAATTAAAAAAAAAAGAAAACAGAATGAAAACAAAATCTAATCAATCATACATAAATTAATTTATTTTCTAATTATCACAGATGTTTATGGGGAGGGGGGGTAGACTTAAATTTTTTATTACTTTTCTAAAAAAATTCAAAATTAAAAAAAAAAAAAGTTTTTTTATTATACAAACTCCATATATAAATAAAACTTTATCTTATATATTTAACATTGTTGTTTTGATCAGTTATAACAATTATCCTCATCTTAAAGAAAATTTATCTATAGACTTCTGCCAGTCTGTGAAACCTTATTCTTATTTTTACTGGTCCGCAAGTGTGAAAAGGTTGAAGACCACTGCTTTAGAGGTAGATTTTATCTTAACTAAATCATTTTTTTTTTAAAATAAATTTATAAATATGATAACATTTTATTTTTTATCATTTAAAATAGTCAGTTAAATGGTGTTTTAAATTATATCTGTAACTTCTAAAAGAGTCAATAAGTTTTCTGATAGGATGGTTAATTTAGAATCAATTTTACTTATTGTTCATGAACAGATTTCAAAAAAGTTTAAGATATAATCAACATTTAAGTTAATCCTTTTTTCCTTTTCACTTTCGGTAAAATAAATTCTCTTTTTATTTTTTACAATAATGCATAAAATATACATTTAAATTTAATAAAATGCACAAATTATTTGATTACTCTTTTAAAAAAAAGTTCTATTATTTTCATATTTTTATTTCAAGTTGAAGTAAATGACTTAAATCAATACACTTTTCCAATTTTTTTTACTGTCCAAAGTGATATAAATATTTTTCAATAGAATTTCTAAAGTTCCTTAATCTTTGTACATTTAAAATACTGGCAACCTCAGAATATCATTTATGAATTTTGAGATTTATTTAATAATTTGGGTGAAATAGTAGCATTCACACACAAAAAATAGAAAATCCATTTTTATTGATTTATAGTTAAGATGATTAATATTCAAATAATTAATTTCTATATGAAAGTATTTTTTTTTTGGTTATCTAATAAATTAAGCGAACATATAATATTTTACCATTTAGTAAATACTTGATCTTATTACATTGGTTAATCATAAAATATTGGTCCAACATTGCTTTGTTGTTTGCTTGAATAAAAGATGTAATAGCCCTGGATAAGAGATTTCATGAATTAGTTACAATATTAATAAAAATCAGTCACATCACATGATCTATATAGCTTGCATTACCAATATGTATTATATAAAGAGCCTGATAATATCTCTAAACAAGCTTATTTATTTTATTTTTCACAATAAATGCTACAAGAGAAAATATCTGAAGGTTTTATATTTGATGGTCCCCATCCCCAAAGCTTTTTTAGAGCTATTAGCAGGCACTTTATGTATTATAAATTAGTTACATAATCATTAAGAGTTCCATCAATATTATCATTGTTATTTAATGTTTGTTTTGGAATAGATAGATACAATTCTTTTCTTACAGTTTCTTGACTAAATATTTGAATGACATAGGATAGTGTCATGTTTACTTTTTCAATTATTTCTGCACTCATATTTCTTTAAATTTCTGTCTTTGATTTCTATTTTTTTCTTTTTAATTTTAAGCAAAAGAAGTTTTTATTTTTATAAGTTTTATTGCCAATCAAAAGTTCCATTACAAAATATAATTTTAATGCATACAGAGTAGTTAAAACATATGGAGAAAATAAATAATAATAGATTACATTAAATCTTAGCTCTTTTGCATTTTAATATTTTTTATCTTCCTTTAGTTGTTGTTTAGGTTATATTTTCAACATTTTATTTTTAGATTAAATTTTTATTTTATATTGCAAATGAATCAAATTTATGTTATTTATTAAAAATGTAAATTTATAAATGAAAAATATTTTTTAAAGTATTTCAATTTTGCAAATGTGCAAAAAATAATACACTGAAATAGATGGAATAATAGCTTTAATCATATTAGATGGTTATCACATTGCCAATTAAATTTAATGGGCAAAATATTTTTTATTTAAACTCCATTTCTAAAATCAGAATGAATTATTGTTAAGTCATCATACAACATTGAAATTCTGTTCTAGAATGTAAAATTCTATTCATAATTATTTTAAAATGACAAATCATACCTGTCATGGTATTTGCAAAAGTATTGTTTTTTTCAGATAATCATACCTTTTTTTATGTACTTTTACTGTGTTTTCTTCGTTTGTCTTCTTAAAATCAAACATTTTCAAATAAAATGTAAGTATAATCATGGATATTTTTGTTTTAAACTAAATATTTTATACATATTTTGCAAAAATAATTACAAATAAATAATAAATTATGGAAAGTAAACAATCTCCCCCAAAAATTATCAAAAAAACACTCACAAGTACTTTCTGAAACACTTTCAAAACCTAAGAACAAATATTCTGCCAATCAGTAGTATTGTTAAATTGTTTGTATTAAAATCTCTGTACAATTCTAACATCTTCAGATTTTTTAAAATAATAAATAAACATATATTATAGTTTTAGTTTTTGTCATCAAATAAATACAAAATTAGAATCTAAAGCTATAAATAGTCACAAGAGAGTGAATTTAAGTTAAAAATTAGCATAGTGCATCATTTCCACCTAAAAAGTTGCATTTTTATGAATACATTAATTGTATGCAAATAATAAGCAAAAGATTCCTGCTTTTAGCATTTATTTTAATTAATTTTTCTTTATTTTGAAAACTTTGTCCAATCAAAGAAGTGCAGCTTGAAATTAGTTGTATTACAAAGCTTAAAACAGGCAAAACTCTCCATACAGTAGTGCCACTCAGTGCAAGGCCAGAGTAATCAATAGATGTCAGAAGGCTTGTGCTTAAAATCTCTATCTAGTGCCTACTCATACAACATTCTCAGACTAATTTCTGGATTGTGGCCTTCATCAGTGAGGAGCCTTGGATCTGAGAGCACTGCACCTAAATCTTAGGATCTAATGCAACCCTCCAGCAGCCACCTTTTATCTCTACTTAACTACAAAACTATGAGAATAAAATTGAAAACACAATATTTTCCATCTAAAGGATTTTAGGCACAAGCCTTCTGGCATCCTTTGATTACTCTGACTTGCACTGAGTGGCACTACTGTATGGAATATTATGCCTGTTTTAATAACAGTTATGAGCAAGCATAAGAAATGGTGATCATGTGATTACAAAATTTCATGGATAAAACAACTTAATAAAAGATGTCTAATATGTGTGTGGATATATTTGTATGTGTAACTTTAATTACACTGGTTTTACAATTAAAAGAAAATCAGTCTATAGACTTAATTATACTATTAAATATGTAATAAGAGAAATGTATTTTGTAAAATTAGAATTGATAAAATCCATAATGTTTTTACTTGTATGGGAAATTAAAAAAAAAAAATCTTAGTGCATGCATATGAATTTGATTTGCATAATTTAAGAAAATGCATTGTATATTGTAACCCTTTTCAGATTAATCTAGTGGATAAGAGTTTTAAAAAATAACTTGCCATTTCTTGTAGATAATTGAATGCAAATCTAAATATGTAATTAAAAATTATACAGCACTAAAATTAAAATGTTAGAAAACAAATTTTCAAGTTCAGACATGATTTTTCTTTATTCTTGTTGTTACTGTATATAAAGAACTTTTTATATAATTGTAAATAGCTATAGAATGTGAAAATATTTATAAAAAAAAAACACATTTTGAATCTTGTAAGTAGATCTTGATAAATATGTTTCTAAAAAAAATCTACATATAAATAAACAGACATTTGATTTTATGTTTGGTGTTAGAAAAAAGAAAAAAACATGTTGTAAGAATATGAGGTATAAATAAGTGTGTAAAATAAGGAGACTAGACTATGTCTTGGTTGAAAAAGAAAGCAGTACAGAGTGATTCCAATAATGATAGAGAAAACTACTGGTGAAAAAAGTTTTCCTCTTAATAATTTTAGATAGCAATGCCTTGCTGACTATTTTAAAGTATTTGTCAACTGTCCAACTCAATAAGTATGTTGATATTAACTAGCAGAAAACTATTTAACATGACTAGCTTGAAAACTGAAACACCATGATTTAAAAGATTAAGAATTACACACTAGGATCCAGACAAACATTAAAGTTTGCTAACATGCATTATTGCCTGATTTAATGGCTTGAGAGGGTGTAGCATGATAGCCGCTAGTGCAGCTAGTTAATTGATTTTTTCTTTTTAAAGTTACAGGAAAACTATATGTGTGACAATTACATCTATCCCAGAAATCTCTTGTGTTTGACTTCCTTTCTAAAATGTCATATTGCATGTTGAAATCAGACAAAATTTAAATTTTTTTATTAACATTTTTATTAATAGGTTCATTTATTTTTTTTTTCTGCTTGGTTTACTAGATTGCATGAAAAACAAAGGCTGAATTTCTTTATTAACCAGACTCATTACTAAAATGGATTAAAAATGCACAGTTGATTCTAATTTCAAGGCCTTCATCTCAATAAAAGCATAATCAGAATATTGGGTCATAAGTATTCAATTTTAATTTTTTAATTATTCGAATAGTATTTAAATTTTTTTTTAATTATTTTATAAATGGCATAATTTATTAATGTGTTTGTATTTGTATTGGTGTGTCTGTGTAGTTTATAAATTATATAATATTAAAGGTATTGCTCTATTAGTTCATGGTAACCACTTGATGGCATTGATGCTATCCAAAAACACAGAAATATGACATTACTGGGCCACCTGCATAAAATTTAATTTTTAGTATATTTATATATTAATGTATGTCAGCGTATCTACAAAATCAACAAGTTTGTTGATTTATTATTTAGTTGATGTGGAATATATGTATATAAATGAGAAGAAGTTGGATGATGAAAATTAAAATAAGTTCAAAACAATTTTTTTTTTCAAATTTTACTCTCATCTTGCTATATAAGGTGAAACTCGTTTGTAAATAAATTAGACAAGTTATATTTATTATATATATATAGAAACACTTTTGTTTACATAAACGTCGTTAGTACCACTACTCTTACATCCCACTTTCAGATCATGATTTCATTTATCGCCAGAAAGACAGGAATAAAGAAACTTAGATCTGAATACAAACTCTGAGCGTTTATGAAACAATTTCATTCAGCTTGCAAGCGTGAGATTTAGACACGAATGCTCAAACTCAGCATTAGCAAACCTAGATACATAGCTTTCTGTTCAGCATCACCACATAGACTCCTATCTTACATTCGAACTCAAGTCATTTATGATAACAAAAATGCAAGTTAAAAACTTCTAACCTTTTTTTTGTCCACAATCCTCCTGCCATGTTTTGTTTCATAAACCCAGAGTATTCACTATCTCTAACTATAATTCCACTTTCAGATCAGGCCCTACTGAACAACCACCTTATGAAACTTATCCTTGCAATTTTTACCTGCTCAAACTCCATACACTACCACCCCCCACCTTGAAACTTGTAACACACTCCCTTCACGGAACGATTTAGACCGTACAAACCAGCAACAACCCATGGAAGTGTAGTAGAGGTGAATACTAACTACTTACGCTTATGTAAACAAAACATAGCTTGATTGGCGTCTTGGTAGGCGCCATCTGTGTAAATACTAGCAAGTTTTTTAACTTGCATTTTGTTTATCATAAATGTACCTTTGAGGCTTTCTTGCAATGATATAGATTGCAGAGGCTTCTACTATGTGGTGATGCTGAACTGAGATCAGACCCTGTAGCTATCTGGTTTGCTATGCTGAGTTTGAAGACATTACGTGTCTAAAATTCACGCTTGCAAGCTGAATAGAAATTGTTTCATAAACGCTCAGAGTTTGTATTCAGATCTAGTTTCTTTATTCCTGTCTTTCACTGACGATAGCAAATAGCTTGAAATCATGATCTGAAAGTGGAATTATGGTTAGAGATAGTGAATACTAACTACTCTGACGTTTATGTAAACAAAACATACGCTTGATTGGCAGTCTTGGTAGGACACCATCTGTGGACATAAATACAAGCGTTAGCAAGTTTTTTAACTTGCATTTTTGTTTATCATAAATGTACCTTTGAGGTCTTTCTTGCAATGATATAGATTGCAGAGGCTTCTACTATGTGGTGATGCTGAACTGAGATCAGACCCATGTAGCTATCTGGTTTGCTATGCTGAGTTTGAAGACACGTACATGTCTAAAAAATTCACGCTTGCAAGCTGAATAGAAATTGTTTCATAAACGCTCAGAGTTTGTATTCAGATCTAGTTTCTTTATTCCTGTCTTTCACTGACGATAGCAAATAGCTTGAAATCATGATCTGAAAGTGGAATTATAGTTAGAGATAGTGAATACTAACTACTCTGACGTTTATGTAAACAAAACATACGCTTGATTGGCAGTCTTTGTAGGACGCCATCTGTGGACATAAATACAAGCGTTAGCAAGTTTTTTAACTTGCATTTTTGTTTATCATAAATGACCTTTGAGGTCTTTCTTGCAATGATATAGATTGCAGAGGCTTCTACTATGTGGTGATGCTGAACTGAGATCAGACCCATGTAGCTATCTGGTTTGCTATGCTGAGTTTGAAGACATTACGTGTCTAAAAAATTCACGCTTGCAAGCTGAATAGAAATTGTTTCATAAACGCTCAGAGTTTGTATTCAGATCTAGTTTCTTTATTCCTGTCTTTCACTGACGATAGCAAATAGCTTGAAATCATGATCTGAAAGTGGAATTATAGTTAGAGATAGTGAATACTAACTACTCTGACGTTTATGTAAACAAAACATACGCTTGATTGGCAGTCTTGGTAGGACGCCATCTGTGGACATAAATACAAGCGTTAGCAAGTTTTTTAACTTGCATTTTTGTTCATCATATATATATATATAAAATCAAACCAGATATTTATTTATTAATTATGCATTAGAAGGCCAATAGTTGTACACACGTCCACTAATTTAATCTCTGGAATAGAGAGACACCATGTGATTTTTTTATACATTTATAGATTCAATAAGAATCAGATCTGTGTGCATTAATAGTTCAATGATGATAGCCATTAATAATTACTCATGCTAAGAATAAAATTCTGGTATAATACCCGCATATAAATTAATTAAATGTTTTTTAAAAAAAGTATTTTATTCATTTCACAATGGATTGTTTTTCTTTTTTTTTTTGTAGCATAGTAATATATGGGATAGTATACTTATATATTAATGTTAATAAAGTTGTTTTACTGTATCTGTAATACTGTGTAGTACTTGGTATCATGTGTCTATGTACTTTTATTGCTTTCTGAAATACTTCATTGGCCAATCCTTAAATACTGGAGATGCCCAGAGTGAACTCCTCCTAAATGGGCAAATCAAAGAAATAGACATAAGCTAACAAAACATGCTTCATTCCTGAACCTGGCTCATACTAAAGCTTTCAAAATGAATGTGATTCTGGAGCTGATAAAGCACGTCTCCTTTTGAATAGAACACTTTTGCTGACAGGAACAGGATTTGCATCTGAACTGCAAGATGGTTTTGGACATTTCCAGTTTCATTATTTTGCCAAACACACATCTCTTGGCATGTAGGAGTGTGTTATTCTGTAAAGATACTACCATGTCAGCTTCTGTGGACAACAGTTGGCACAATTTGAACAGCTTGGTTTTGCAGTCAGCCAATTTATTTGTTGTGGACATTGTCTCACACAAACATGAGCTGGTCAAAACTTTTAGTTAGAAGTACTCTTTCCAAATTTATTGAATGTTCCACATTGAGTAAGGAAGCATGGTGATAGATTTACAATTGTTAGGAGGTAATAGTAGGTCAGATAACTTGTAAACTAAATACTTTGGCATGCATATTTGAAGATATGGCAGGATGAATTCCAGACAGCCTCAGACAATACTGTAGTCAACCCTGAACTGTGAGCATTAGGATAAAAGTGTGTACATGAAGCAGCAGGCCAGCTGCTAGAATGGCATGGAAAATTACCTCTTTCTTTGCTTTTGCATAGAAATAAGGCTGGAGGTGGCTGCATAAATGGCATATTTATGTGTCTTTGCATATAAATGATGCCATCAAGCAGCTGACATGAGCTAATAGAATTGTACATAATAAATCATCTATGCTATTTATTATACAGTATATAAATGTGTATTCAAATGTAACAAAAATGGTTTTTGTACCAATGTAATTTTGGGGCCTGATCCAAATTTGAGTCAACTTATTTTATAGACATAATGATTCCAAAAGATTTAATAATTTATTATACTTTTTATATTTGTATTAGCACGTTAATGTTTGCACTATCATGTCTTTGTTTGAATAACAAATAATGATTTTTATATATAAAAATTATATATCAGTGCAATGTAAATGTTAAAACTGATTATCAGATGTACAGAAATATTGCATCTGATAAAGCAATCACAAAATTTACTAGACATAATACCACATAAAAATATAAACACTTAAAATCAATAAAAAGAGGTTTCAAATGGTCTGTGTGTGTGGCAATAGCCACAATGCTTTATATATATATATATATATATATATATATATATATATATATATATATATATATATATATATATACATATGGCTGCAGAAAGGAGTTTGCTATTAACTGAAAGGAGACCCTTTGATTTCTCTTGGAGGCCTTAAAGGAACCGAGCAGGGCAAATTCCTAATGTCCACTCCATACGTTCTTGTCATTGCAGGTGTTATTACTATGTGATTATTCGTATAGTATACGAACATGGATGGGCTGCTCACCAACACGCATTATCCAGCATGGTGAGTTTATTGGCTTTTTACCTCTGAGTTTAAGATCAAGAAACACCATGGTCTTTCTTCTCAGTGCCTGATAAGGCAGAATGAATGTTTGTGTAAAGGATAAATATTTTTCCAATACATAGATACAATTATGACAGACAAAAATAAAGTGTGTCCCTTATTCCAAGGACGCTGTAAAGTCACCAACTAAGGCAGCAGTTGGTGGCTGAAGCTGGAGGGTGCTAAGAATCCCCTGATTGCAAACCCAGGCTGCCATTTGAAGACGACTTTTTATTTAGGTACTTACAATTGCAGATCACTTTCAAGTGAAGGAAGATTGCAAGAATTAGAAGAAGAACTGTCTTATATTAAAAAGGACATTATTGGACTTTGTGAAGTTAGAAGAAAAGGTGAAGAAACAATTGATTTAAAAAGTGGACATATACTCTATTATAAAGGCACACATATTGGAAATACAAGTGGACTAGGATTCATTATAAATAAAAAATGGAAGAACAATATTGTGGAGATTGATGGTATATCAGACAGAGTGGCAAGATTAATTATACAACTTAATAGCAGATACCAAATGCAGATAATTCAGGTTTATGCCCTAACAAGTTCTCATAGTGATGAAGTAGTAGAAGATTTTTATATGGATGTACAAAAGGCTTTTGATCAGAGTAAACAACATTTTAAAATTGTTATGGGAGACTTTAATGCTAGAATTGGTAGACAAATGAAAGATGAAATTGCTGTAAGTAATTTTGGTTATGGTAATAGAAATTAGATAGGACATAGACTTGTGGAGTTTGCAGAAAAAGAAAAACTTTATATTATGAATTCATTTTTTGAGAAAAATGTTAAAAGGAAATGGACATGGAAGCATCCAAATGAAGGTACAGCAGAATTGGATTATATTTTGACTAACAGGAAATACATATTTCAAGATTGTAATGTTCTTAATAAATTTAACACAGGAAGTGATCATCGATTAGTAAGGTGTAAGTTACGTGTTAATGTAAAACTAGAGAGACAAAAATTATTAAGAAAAACAATATTTACAGTTGATATTCCTAGTCTTCAGAAACATTCTAATGAATTTAAATGAGAACTTACAAATAGGTTTCAAGTGTTAGTAGATTTTGAACATGATTTAGATTTGAATGAAATTAATATGAAAATAACTGATACAATTTTAAAAACTGCAACAAAGATAGCTGGTTGAAAAAAGCAGCAATTGACTAATAAAATTTCTACTGAGACTAGAGAATTTATGAAGAAAAGAAGAAATATGAAGATATACAAAAATGATGTATTAAAAAGAATTGAATATCTCGAATTTTGTAAAATGGTACGGAAAAAAGTTGAAAATGATATAAGAAAGTATAACTGTGAAATAGCAAGGAAAGCTGTAGAAGAAAATAAAAGTCTCAAGAATGTTAAACAACATTTTGGTATTGGTAGGAAATTTCTATCTGCAATAAGAAAAAAAGATGGAATTATTACTAAAAAGAGAGATGACATCATGAATTTGGTAGAAGATTTTTATCAAGAATTATATAGTAATAAAGAACAAGTACCTCCTATATCTATTACATCTTCCGAATTGCCCAGAATTTTAAATGAAGAAGTGAGACATGCAATTAAATGTATGAAGAAAGGAAAGGCTCCAGGAAATGATGGAATTATAATTGATATATTAAAAGAAGCAGGTGAAGAAATAGAAACAATTTTAGCAAAGTTATATACCAAATGTCTAAATGATAAAGATGTACCAGAAGATTGGAAGAATGCAGTAATAATATTAATATTTAAAAAAGGTGATAAAGAAGATATTAGAAATTACAGACCTATCAGCCTTTTATCAGTTTTATATAAAAATTTTACCAAGATAATTACAACACGTCTACAGAGAACTTTGGATTTCCACTAACCAAGAGAACAAGCTGGATTTAAAAGTGGTTTTAGTACAATAGATCATATCCAGGTATTGAGGGATGTCATAGAAAGGACAAATGAATATGAGTTGTCATTATGTTTTGGATTTGTAGATTATGAAAAAGCATTCGATTCTATACACATTTCTTCACTGATTAAAGCATTGGATCATCAAGGTATAGATCCAGGATATTGTCATATTTTAAAGAATTTTTATAAAAATGCAACAGCAACAATTAGATTACATAATGATACTGCAAAAATCAACATTGAGAAAGGTGTAAGACAAGGTGACTCAATATCTCCAAAACTTTTTACAGCAGTGCTGCAAGAAGTATTTTGTGGATTAAAATGGGAAACTAAATGAGTGAAAGTAAATGGAGAGTTTTTAAGTCATTTAGATTTCGCAGATGATGTAGTTGTTTTTGCAAATAATGCTTCAGAGCTGCAGGAAATGTTGCAGGAGTTAGCAGATGAAAGTAGAAAAGTAGGACTAAAGATAAATGTTAAAAAGACTAAAGTAATGTTTAATCGATTTGCTCAAAATATGAAAATAAAGATTGATTATGAAGAATTAGAAGAAGTTAACAGGTACAAATACCTTGGTCAGATTATTAGTACAGATGAAAACATAATGGAGGAAATTAATCATAGAATTAAACTTGGTTGGAGTGCTTTTGGTAGAAATAATTTGATAGTAAAAGGAAATATGACTATGTGTTTGAAAAGGATGGTTTTTAACAAATGTGTTTTACCAGTTCTTACTTATGGATCTGAGACTTGGACACTTAATAGAAGAGCAATACAGAGACTTCAGACCACTCAAAGGTGTATGAAGAGATGTATGTTGGGAATAGCAAGAAGAGTTCGAAAACACAATGTATGGGTAAGACAACAAACAGGTGTTAGTGACCTTATTGAAAAAATTAAAAGATTGAAATGGAGTTGGGCTGGACATATTTCTAGAAGAGATGATAATAGATGGACAATTGAAATTTTAAACTGGATTCCAAGAGATTGTAAAAGACCCAGAAAGAGACCACATGTGAGATGGATGGATGAAATAAGGAAATGTGCAGGGGTGTTGTGGAAAAGAGAAGCTAAAGATCGGAGAAGATGGATTAAACTTGGAGAGACCTTCAACCTGCAGTTGATTGACAATGGTTGATGATGATGATGATATATATATATATATATATATATATATATATATATATATATATATATATATATATATATATATATATATATATATATATAGCAAGAAAATGAGCTATATGCAAATAAATTATATCTCTGTGGTATGCATAAAGAATATAAACATAACTGGTGTACACAAAAAGTATAAAATGAAGAGATGAAACTCATTTTATTATTGATACAGATAGTAGCCTACAGTTTCTAGTTTTAGATAGACAAGAAGCCAATTGTTATAATGACAAATGCATACCCACCTTCTGGAAATTTTGTATCTTTTATGAGAATGAATCTTTTTCTTATAGACACCTTGAGATTTGTTAATTTTTGGGATACAAGATAAAAATGGAAATTTTTTATGCAACTAGTTTTGGATATTCTGGAGATATGGATTATCCCAGGTAAGAAGTATTATATATGGTTTGAATAAGAATTTTGTGAAGAATACAAAGAAATTATCAATGAAGATGCAATTTAATTTTAATTATTGATAAATTAAAAATTATGAACAAACAATAAAGTAATAATTATTTCAGATGTTGAAATATTTTTTTCCTTATTTTTTAATGGTAATCACTATTTATCTTAGCCTTATTGTTTTCCTTACTTACTCTATGTTTTGTCAGTATATAGCACTTTGCTTTAGCATTATCAAAACAGAAGTTATTGTGAAAATTGTGTCTCGAGTCATTTCAATAGATCACCAAAGCCAAAAAACAGTTAAAGAAAAAATCCATATTATATGGAAATATATTCTGCCAGAAGGCTTACCATGTGTATCTAGTTGGTTTCATCTACAGTATTTATCATCCCCAATTCATAACCAAGAATAGATTGATAGAGACTATCAATAAAATGTGTGAACACATGGTAAGCATATATCTGCAAAAAACATGGTAGTATGGTAAAATGTGATCTTTATAAGTAACCATAAGTCTTAATTTGAATATTTATGTTTTTTTTTCAATATTTTGAATTATACTTATTATATTTATCTGGTAGTAATTACAAAAATATAAGCAATGATTCCATAGTTTATTTATTCATTGTAAATAAATTGTTAGCTTATTTTTTATTAATAAGTTTCCTTTGTTTTTGCCTTTCAAACTCATTCCAAGCATATGCCATTAATATCCAATGATTCAGAGATGATATGCAATCCACTGTAGAATATGTAGGGATAACAATAGTAATTTTAAATGTTGATGATTAGTATTAAGATTTTCAGAAATAAGCCTTCTATTTACAAAGATTTGTGCCTGAACATTAATTTTAAATTGAATATAGAAAAGAAATTAAAAATACTTTTGGAATTGCACTTAACATAATCATAGTGTTAGGTTGTTTGATTGTCATTATTAGAGAACTGGTTAAATAAAAGGTGTATGTATATAACCATTTTATTTGAAATATGTATATTCTTATTTGAATTGATATTAAACCCACTTGTTACATTACATATGTTAACCACTTTTTTATATCATTACAATATAGCTATATCATAATTATATTATTCATGTGAATGCTGACTATGAAGATGTTAATTTTTTGAGATTAATGCCAAAATAGTTTTTTTTTTTGTTTTATAGTATACTGTAATAGTAGAATGCTATTAATTGATCTGCAAAAAAAAAAAAAAACAATTAACCCTGCACACATACATAATAACAATTTTCTAGTGACTAACTCAGTATAGAAGCATGGTGGCAAGAATCAAAATGTAGTAAAATTTATATTGTTGTTGTTGTTTTTTTAATATTATTATTATTACATTGTTATTGTTGTTGTTATTATTATTATTGTTGTTGTTGTTGTTGTTATTATTATTATTATTATTATTATTATTATTAATTTTAATTATTATTATTATTATTATTATTATTATTATTATTTTTATTATTATTATTATTATTATTATCATTATTATTATGCTGTTGTTGTTGTTGTTGTTGCTTAAAAAAGAGAATTTTTATTGAACTAAATGGATTGTGCATTGATTGCTTATTTTTATATACACGTTTATATGCTTGTCATTGTTTTTCTATGAATGGGTTAATTTGTATAACTACTTCAGTCAAGGGGAATTACATTATTTATGAGGGGCTTTCTATTAGGCATTTAAAGCTTTCAGAATGATATTTTGGTAACATAGACTTATGCATATGTGTATATGTCCAACAATTTAAATGAGAAGTTATTCATTAGTTTACATGTTTAATAATCAATGATTACATATGTATATGGTACAGAGAATTTTTTTTCTTTTACATTTTATTTTACAAAGATTTCTTGATATAGTTTATACTGTGATATAATTGATATTTTGCATGGTTGCTATGTTGCATTGAATTCATACAGGTATATTTTCACACTTGGTCTTGGTGATGGTTTATTGGTGATTTTTAATTGTGACATGGCTAGCATGGTTGGTCTATGTCGTTTTGATTATTATTATTATTATTATTATTATTATTATTATTATTATTATTATTATTATTATTATTATTATTATTATTATTATTATTATTATTATTATTATCATCATCATCATTATTATTATAGATTTTTATTAACTC
This sequence comes from Epiperipatus broadwayi, assembly GCA_028023455.1. Lineage (NCBI taxonomy): Eukaryota > Metazoa > Onychophora > Udeonychophora > Euonychophora > Peripatidae > Epiperipatus > Epiperipatus broadwayi. The sequence goes on along the minus strand of JAQFVV010012396.1, from coordinate 22,238,365 downwards.
AACAGAAGTTGCATTCAAAAAAATTGGGAAGGACATAAGTGTCTATTCAGAATATACATTAATTATAAACAAAGCAAAACTCTCCATACAGTTTTGCCACCCTGTGCCAACCAGAGTAATCAACGAATGCCAGAAGGCTTGTGCACAAAATCCCTATCTAATGCCTACTCATCCACTATCCCCAGACTAGTTTCTGGCTTGTGGCCATTGTCAGTGAGGAGCTTTGTTTATAAACAATTATGTGCTAGTATAAGATAGTAATCATGTAAAATACATTAATTACTAGAATGCATTGAAATATTTAAAAAAAAATTCTGAAAATATCTTTATTTTATTTATATGATAAAATACATAATTTTCATATATTCTCAAGTACAATATAGAAATTTTTATAAGTACAGATTTTCCTCAAAATTTATAGTATATCTTTCATATATTTTTTATTAAATATCACACATTCTTTGACATGTTATAACAAAACTGACAGCTAAAATGTTATGGTTTATCATGAGATTACACACCTGATAAATCTAACAATATTTTAAAAAGTACCTATTTATATTTCTCAGATTATCCATAATCTCTACAGCGCTAAAATGTAAAACTAATATACTAGTAATGACAATTACATTCTGATATAAATTTAAATTACCAGATAATGCAATAATTTACATAATATATAGCAAAATACTAACCATAAAACAAATAATGATCAAAAAATAAATGCATATATCTTGGAGATTCAAACAAAAAATTGTTACAAGTGAAAAATAAATTGCGTAGCAGAACTAGCTGATTTTAATATTTGTAATGAGATTGTCAGTTTAAATTTTTGTTATTCAATCTGTGAATACTTACATAATTTATTTTTCTTTTCTTGCACACTGTTTTTTATATAGAATAAACTGAAATGTTCGCATGTTTGTCATTCTATAAAACCTTAAACTTTAAAATCCAACAATTGTCAGAAAATTCTCATTTCTTGATATTTTTTTTTTTTTTTGAAAAAGAACTCATTACTAGTTGCATGCATGTATTAACTAATCATAATACTACTATATATGTAACAAAGTAAATCAAATGATGATAATTGGTAAGTTTAATATCTTTTTTTGTCTCAATAATGAAGCGTTATTCACAAAAGAGGCAAAATACACAAACAGTTAAAAGGTTTACAAAGAGATGAATACATGGCAAAATAAAATTAAAATACAATATGGTTAGGGGTAATGGATACATATGAAATGGGATATGGAAAGGATGTGTAGTCCAGACAAAGAAAAGACTTTGGCAAGGAGCAATATTGATAGGCTTGCTTGCCCTGGTGGATTAATAGGAGGATCCATATGTGACATTTTTAATGAAAATAATATATGCTTGAAAAAAAGTAAAACAACAGGAAAACATATATATATGAAAACATGAAAATATTATAATGTGTTTAAAATAACTGAAACAAATATTTTTAGCAAGAAAAAAAAGTTGATAATATTCCAAAGAATTTCAATTAGCTACTGGAAATAAAATTCCATAATAAATTAATTCAAAAATAAATATGAACTAATATCTTTAACAAAATAAAAAAAAAAAAACATTATTAGAAAATAAATATTTTCTAGAGGTGTGATCAATATAAAAATGCAGATATGATTAAACTATCAATAATGACAAAATTCCAAAGAAATCAAATTAAAAACAAGGAGAAGCACAATTCCATAATAAGTTTAATAACGAAAATCAAACATTCACAACAATATACAAAATAAACTTTGTAATCTATGAGAAAATATTAAAAATTCATAAAAAATTGTATTTCACAAAGTCAGGAAATTTTATAATATGTATGCTTCACAAAAAAAGTGCACCAAGATAAAAATTTTAAGATATATTGCAAGTTCCCCTATAAAAGAACTTACAGTGGTGCTTAACTATGTTTCAGCACTTTAAATTACTGGTGTGGACAAATGCAATTCCATTAATATTGAATTAATGAAGGACCAATGTAATTCCATAATAAATTGAATAGCAAATAAATATAAAATTAATATTCTTAATGAACAAAAATGATCTTAAGATAAATATTTCCAAAAGTGTTATTAAATTAAATATTTGGAAAGAATTTAAATGACTAAAATATCAATGAGTTATCTCAGATATCTTTATAAAGCATTCTATTTTCTCTATTAATTGCCTTTGATCAAAACCATATCAGTATATGCAAAATTTTTACAAATTATGGTGCTTTCAATAAATATTTAAAAAATCTCTGTAATTATTTATATTACACAAATCAATTACTTTTCCATTGATTGCATGCTTTATTTTGTGTTTTGCTGTGTTTGTTCATTTTGTAATTCAATTTATTATGGAATTGCATTTGCCCTCATTACTAATTTTTTTAAGAATTATGTTTACTCACATAAGTTATTTAATTTCTTCCTCAATATTTCCAGTTATCACACTTATTGGAAATATTCTTTTTTCAATTATATTTTATATACTAAAGATATTAATTTTAAATTCATTGTCTATTCAATATATTATAGAGTTTTATTTGCCCTTATCAATAATTTAATTTTGTTAAAATTTTATTTGTTATCACTGATAATTTAATCCTCTATAAATGCTAACATTAATCACATGATTATCATCTTCTTTTCTACATTGGTATATAGATGGTGGTTTATAAAAATCTACAACCATCATCAAGAATTCTGTATAAATTTTATTGAAAACTTTCAAATGTAAAAAATAGGGAGAAATCTACTTTTTTAAAGTACTACTATTGAACTAGAAAAGAGTTTTAATAATTGACCTAAAAAGTTGTTTTACAAATGTAATATTTAAAACAATCATCAATGCATAACTATGACATTAAATCTATAGAGTATATAACAAGCTATAACCCTATTGCTCTTATCACTAGATTCTCTTCTCAGATTAGTCTAATAACTGAAAACATACAGGCTAATGATTTTTAATAAAAAAAAATTACATCAAAATTACAAAATTAATTAATTTAATGAAAACATAAAGTAAATCAAACTTCATTTTTTAAAATAAAAAGCTGTTTATAAAAACAAACTACATATTACAAGAAAAAGAAAACATAATAAAAAACAAATAAAATATTAATTATCCTTTTTTATATATTACATCATTTCATTTTTAATTTTAAAAAAATATATAGAAAGACATACAACTACAAAATTTAAAAAAAATCATTATAGTCCATTTTTATGTATCATCATCATCAACCATTATTACTAACATTTATATTGAGCCTTATGTTGTCATGAACAATAAATGAGTTTTTTTTTCATATGTCAAATGTATTGACTGGGAAGTGAACCCGGGCCAGCTGCTTGGTAGGCAGCTATGCTAACCACTAGGCCACCAATGCTTGACAATAAATTAGTTTTTTTTTTTAAATTATCATCATCACTTGCAAATTTATAACAATATACATTATATGTGTGTATATGTATATTTATTAAATACAAGATGAATAGCACATTATTAAATAATAATTTTCATTTTTTTTTAAAAAATAAAATGTATCAACTTTATTTGTTTATAAATAATGATACTATTTTTATCAAATATGTAAAAAAAAATATAGTGTCATTCTTTTGGTCTTAAATTCAGAAGACCCAATAATTAAACTTATTGAATAAATCAACAATCCACCTTTAAACAGATAGAAATAGTAGTCACTATATTCATAATAGTTAGGACCAAAGAATATTATTATATCATTAGAAAAAAATTATATTTTTTTGTAAGTACATTGATATCTAGAATAGCAAAAAACATCTTAGATCCAAATAATATGCAGTATTGTTGCATAGTATCAACATTAATCTGTTCTTCCATTTCATAAAGCTTTTAATTGCATCACCATTTTGTGAGAAAAAAACATTGCATTTAGAACTTTTTTAAAAAATAAGTCAGTTTTATCATGGTTAACTACTTACAGACTTCAAACAAAAATTTATAGGTCTATTTTCAATTAATAGAAAAATTGTGGTTGTGGTGAAAAACAATTTAGAGGCTAATATGTGGTCGAACTGAATATGACATTAAAAAATGTATCAATAAAAGAAAAAGACAATTTAAACTATGTCCTCCCAAAATTCAAAATATCTGGGAAAAAACTACATATATAAACTAAGTGTGTTAAAATAATATGAAAAACAGAATCTTGGGATCAGAAAAATTAAATTAATCTTGGTGTGATTTTTATGCCGCATTAGATTGATAATAGTTTCATGTGAATATGATGATTAATATTTAACATTGTATTATTATACAGAATAAATATTTTGATTTTAGTATAACTGATGACAAGGATTCTATTTGTAAAATGTGTATTTACTATGACTACTGATAGTTGATTGATCATTATAAAAGTAAATACATATGCTCTGGTTTATAAGCTCACAGATGTGCATATAGAAAAAAAAGAGAGAAAATTATTTGTTGAGTTTGTGTATATATATTTTTGATATTTAAAAATTATTTTGATTTTTCAATTTTTTTTTATTACTGAAAAAAAAAAAAGATTCCAAACACCTGCCACACCTGCTGAAGGAAATATTAAACATAAAAAAAAAAAAATCGAAAAACAACAAAAGCATCAAAGAAAATAAAATATGCAGAAATATGTTTGTCATAATAAAATCTAAACATTTCACAAAAAAAAAAAAAAAAAAAATCAAATAAAAAATGAATTAAAACAACAAAGTCTCTCTGTTTAAAAAAGTGAATCAAAAAATAAAATAATCTGAAGTCTTTCTATTTTAAATAGGATCATCCATGGGTCATTACTTCAATACTGGGAAAGAATTTTTACGACCTCATTATATTACATTATTTCAGTTTTTTTTTAAAAAAATCAGTCACATAACAAATTATTTTTAAAAAGACAGGAAATACAATTAAAAAAATTAACAGTTTCTTTTTTTTGTCATAAAAATATAACTTTTAATACTTACTAAAAGTAAAAATTGAAAAATATTTGGCTATAATGAAAATATCCTAAAAATAGACTGTAAATATAACATAAATTTTACTCATAATAAAATAAAAATGAATAACCTTTAAAAATGTTTTTGGACATCCGACATACAATTAAAGATAATATAATTGGAATAAATTGAGACTTTAAAGAAGTATAAATACCATACTGAACAAAATAGATATGAAGATATCATGCCACAGCATTCAACACATTAACAGAAGCTCTTAATCTTGGGTTTAAAGCCAGGTCAGATAAAACTTAAAATTGTTAAAGTCATAAATAGACTTAAAATTGTTTTGTTAAATAGAAGGCCCATAAACATATCACCTAATAATAATCAGAAAATGAATGTTTCTAATTAATGGCTAGAAGTAAAAGTCACGAGTTAATCTGGATTCATCCAGTAATGTCATTACAATGCACTGATTGTAAAAGTAATCACAAAGTGTAATTTAAAATATTGTTATCATAATATAACATTCAGTCCTAATGAAGAAATTCTATGAATGCTGATTTCCTAGTTATTTTTACATTGACTTTATAATATTAAAATAAAAAGTATAATTATAATAATTGCTATATTTTTCTACATATTCCCATCATGCAATATAATATTAAATTACTGTTTTTTTCGACATGCAGTATTTATAAATGTAATATTATATATAGAATTTAATAAATTAATCTACAGGAAAGATTAAACTATGGGATTAAATATTTTTATTGTTGTAAAGATTTAAGTAGAAATTATTCAAAACATTATTTGATACCAACATTTTTCATATTTTAAATTAGAAAAATACATTAATCTTTGTGCTAAACAATTAAATGAATTTTGTTCAATATTCCTGAGCCCCAATTTATTATAACCAAATGTTTTTTAACACTATCAATTATTAAATTCTTAATTTTTTACAAATTATCCAGGGAAGATGTTGTTTTTTTGATGCAAGAATATAAAAAATAAATATAGGGACATCACATATTACTATACTTTAAAGAAAATTCATATATTATTAACACATGATACAAAGCCAAACTACGTGGCATATTTTGCTAATTTATTTTTCACAAATTAGCTTTGTAATCACATAACCAGCAGTATATTAACAATTATGATTTGAGTTGGATGTCCTTATTTTTTTTTTTATTTAATACAATAAATATCTTCTATATGTGTGTTAATCTCTTTGCTTAGATATTAGAGAATCCTGATCACACAATAACACTCATATATCATCAATGATAGTAGTTCATTTTTTGTTATTTTGTGAATACAATTTATTTATATTATCTCAATTTTAAAATTACATCATAAACTTTAATAACACTCTTTACAACCATAAGATGCAATATGTTATGTAAACATTTCAGCACCAACACAACAAATACTATAAACATACTAAGTAATTAACAATTTTCTAGTCATACATAGTTTATTCTTGTGTGTAATTTAATAATACATTGATTAAAGTCACATTGTTTTTATAACATAAATACTAAAAAAATATTGTATTGTTATTTAAATTTCACTTTTAAAACAATATTTTCAATACTTTTAAGTTTTCAATTGAAAACTATCAATTTTTTTTTATACATTTCAGGTTCCTTAAATAAGTATCTTAAACTCTTTGCTTGCAAAAAGATGAAGAAAGTAATGCATAGAGTATTGTAACCAAAACAATCTTTTGTTTATTCATGAATACTAATTTTCTTTTGTTTCTTACTTCTCATAACATTTTATTTTAGCCTTATACACATTAAAACTACAATTCAATTTACAAGTGCCAGATTTTTTGCATTATATTTCTGTTTCATTTTACATCTATTAATTGAAGATTTATTTAATATTAAGAGTTTGTTAAATATGTGACTCAGCCTTTATATCTGATTATTTATAGTGATAAAGTTGCCTTAAATTTACATTAGTATATACATATCATGCTCTACATATAAGTATGTCCGTAAATTGTATGCTTACATATAGTCAAAGTTAGGGTGTGAGTGGGCTCATTCTACAATTATGTTTACTGACAGTTAGCATACATATAGTTTACTGGAGGTGGTTAGTGCTTCCACATTACTTCATACATATATCCATATATTAATGAATATAAGTCTAATGTAATTAATTTTTGCATTCTTTTCTACTTTGCAGGAATAAATACAGCCTAATAATTCAGATTAATATTTTGATTAATGGAATGTATTGTCTGTAATTAAAATATTGTTATAATTGTTCCAAATTATTTATCAGGTTCATGATTTTATATACATAATATAGTAATCTCTTGATGATAAAAAATGAGATAATCAGTAATGTATTTATCTAAAATCATTATTGTCTAATGGATGACTGCAAGAATATTCACTCTTGTAAACAGAATTTAGTAGTTTACTATTAATAAATACTAAACAACAATGAAGACATCATATGATTCTATATGACTTGAGCTAACTGAATAGTACTGTTTTAACCAGAACTGGATTTTTGGATCATTAGTCTTTCATCAGATTTTTTTATTAATGTTTGAAGAGTGAGTAAATAAATAAAAAAATTAAAGTATATCATTATAAATTTTAGTGATGTCATTACTATATTAAAAACTATCTCATTTTGTAATAAAGCAGGTAAATAGGGTTTTAAAAAAATTCATTTTAAAATTAATTCTTTTAAGATTTATGTGTAATTGATTTATGATCCAAGTATAAAGATTAATTCTTTTTCTATTGTTGATTTTTTTCTTCTAATAATAATATCATTTTGCTATGTCACATATTAATTAAAAATGAAATATCATTTTACTGCCCATAAGAATGTGATAATTGTTTTCAGTGATAAAGGCAGTGTTATTTTGTATTTTTAGTAGACCGTGAGAAAACATAATCTAACCAGTCAATATTATCCTAGGCACTTCTGATATTAAAATCTCACCATAACAATCAATAATGAATAGATAACTACTGCTGAGACTGATTTTTTTTTAATGTTCACTTTGTCAGAATTTAAAATCCAAGATGTAGGCTGGTAAGTATATGTCCTAGCTACTATACTGCAGGACATTTATCCATGGATTATTCACTCATTAAATGAAGTTTGATATAATTTCATATGCAGCTTGTTTTTGGTATCAAGATTGTTATTATTGTTTTATATCACCATTTTCTTAAATTGTATTACACAAATACAAATATAAAGCTCATTTTTTAAAACAGGGAATAAAGAACTAATATTTAAATAACCATTATTAATTAATATCTTTAAAACAATAATATAATTAACTAATTAAAATTTACAATCATTTTTAGTAAGTTTCTTGAAATTTTGATATGTAACTTTCAATTTATTATAATGCTGCATTTTGAAATTCATTTAACCCTCACATTTATAATAAAAAAATGACAATATGCTTCAAATAAAATAGTAGTATTTGCTATTATTAAAAGAAGAGATAATATTTGTGTGTGATGCGTTTATTATTTACTAAGAAATATTGAATTCATCACATAAATGAAACTAATTTTTTAAGAATATGCATGTATGTATGTGCATGTGATATGTATGTATATATGGGATTGTATTACATAGATTAAGAATAATAATAAAATTAATAAAACTTCTTAAAATAAATGTACATGAAACAAATTTAATCCATGCATTTTTTTTTAAATTTGGCTTAAGACAAACTTAAGACCTGTAATTACATATAAAAATAAATAACAACTTGAATATATTTTGTTATATATTGCTTATAACACTCTATTCATATACACATTAATGCAACAAATTTTCTTAAAAACATCTTTATTTTCTTACAGTTTCGACTGTCCAGCAGTTTTCATCAGAGCTCTATCTTCTTCACTGCCTTGACGTTTTTAAGAAAATTTGTTGCATTAACGTGTATATAAATAGAGTGTTATAAGCAACATATATGATTATATGAAGATATGCAAAAAAAGTGAAGGAGAAGAATAAGAATATATTTTGTTGTCAGGAAAATTTAAATTGGAAAATAATTGTAGTTAACAAAGAATAATCTAGAATCTGCTACTTGATAATAATTAAACTAAAAAAAAGGAGAAATAAAACAATGTTATACATTCTTTGAAGGATTAAAACTAAATTAGAAAATGATGGGAGACATTCTTTATCATGGGTGTGTGATATATATATACAATCTGATATAGGCCAGGAAAGAGAACTGCAATTCGAGATGACTGTTCATGCAAATTCAGTTTTTTATATCTAAATCCAGAAAAATATATTTTTTGAACTGTAATTCTTATTAAGTTACATATTATTTTGTCCTGAAAAAAAATGTCTTCAAGTATAAATCATAACTACAAAAAAAAAAAAAATCTCTTTATTCATAACTAATAATATTGTAAAGAAGCTACATGATATGTAGTACTAAGCTGGTGTAGGAGTTCATTGGTTCAAGCCACAAACACTGAACATCTCCTATAATAAATTATACCAACTGTCTGGAGCTTGAACCTTGAGTACCATAATATCTGGATAGTTTGTAGTTCTTTGTTACCTACAACTTATAAAAAAATAATGTGCCCATCATTATATATAATCTAAATATTTAATAAAAGATTGCAGAAAAAAGGTATCAATTAAGTAACTGTATTAATAAACATTGCATTACAAATGTCCTGATTTATCAGCCATGAATTTATATGAATATAAAATTTAATTTATAATATTTTCTTTTTAAAACTAAAAAAAGACCTTAATGAGTTATATTTATATAATTACTGAGTTTCATTTATTTTATCTTTTATATTATTTGCAGTTATTTTATTTTATTTTTTATGTGTATGCATGATAACTTTGTTATTTATTTATGGAATGTGTGCTAATTTTGTTATTTCATTCTGAAATGATTTTATTTTGTTTGTGTGATTAACTATATCATGTAAATAAATTATTTTTAGTAATTTTATAAATTGAAGTTGTCAGTGACTTTTCTTATATATCTTATTTTATATTCATAGTAGCATCTATAACTTCAATGTTGTTATAAAACTAGAGTGCTTTTTAACTGAATAATTGCTGAATGTTAGCAGAGAATGAGATGTGAGTTTATTTTTCTTGGAAAGATTTATGTTACATGGAAAAATGATGTCTTAGGAAAGGCTGTGAACACATGCCTATCATCTTCATTTAAAGACAAATAAATGCATTCTTGATATGAAAGTTTATTTCAAGTCCCTAACTTTGTTTTCAAGGAGATGATTGAAGAAAACTATGGTTTTATTGGAAGTTAACCCTTTCCAGGTTACTGGTAAATAAATGTTTTTTTTTTTTAACAAATGACCCAATAATTATATATATATATATATATATATATATATATATATATATATATATATATATATATATATATATATATATATATATATATATATATATATATATAATAGGGTAAACCCTGAGAAAATTTTGCATAAATAATGACCCAACTTTTGAGAATATTTTATTTTCTCAAAATATTTAGGTTTTATAATAAAATGTTAAGATGCTCAAATGATATATATATATATATATATATATATATATATATATATATATATATATATATATATATATATATATATATACAAAATATATATATATATTGTGCCCTTTTATATGGGTCACCATTTAAGTTTTGTGCTAATTTAGTAGAAAATTTTAAATTTAAGAAGTATTTTAAATGTGTGATGTTGACTTTGCTTGTGGTAATGTTACCATAAGTTTAGTTAAAGCAATCTATGAGTATTTGATGTGTGAATTGTGTTGGTATTGAGAAGATATTTAAATGATGATGATTATGATGTAATACTGCATTAATAAATTTAATAACAAATGTTTAAAGCTAAAGTATTTAAAAGACAAGTTTAAATTAGACAAAAAATATTTATTTAATTTGAAATATATGTTAAAAGTGAATAAAAATATTTTAAATTATAAGTACTTAAATTGAGATTAATATTTGATTTTAATCATATCAAATAAATTATTTTAAAATCTGATATAATATCTTATTTATTTTAAAAAAATAAATATTTATTTTAAAAAAAAAAAAGCAATTGTTAAGTTTATTTTAGACGACAGCAAGCGTTCTTGTGTTATAAAGAATAGATGTTATACACACGCGTGGAAGTTGTCTAATAAAGTTGCATAATTATTTTAAAAAAAAAAATCATGTTGTAAAATTTATAAATAATACGTGAGTAATCACGAGATAAAAATAAAGATATTAATGTAAAATATTAAATTTGATTTTAAAAATATTGTCTTAAAAATATAACGTATTTAAAAAGATTTAGTTTATTTTACATGATCTTATAAAAGTTAAGATTTAAATTAAGTGAGAAATAATATTTTAAAAGAATGTTTAATAGATTTAAATAAACGATAAATATTGTTTTGAAAGAATTTGATAAAATATCAAAATATTAAATAAGTCATTATTTATTTTTAATATTGTGTTGGTAAATATGTAAATAAGAAATTTTGATTGTTTAAACCTACCAATCAGATAAGGAGTTTCTGGCAGTATATAAGCTGGATTCAATTGTTGAGGGGCTTCTACAATAAAACTTCTAAGTCGTTTGTGCTATTAAAAAAATAGCCAAGTAAATTTATAAACGCTCTTAAAATCAGTTGTAAAATCATAAGAGTGTTATTGAATAATTTATAATATTTTAAAATAATGAATATGCAGTAGATATCTTAATAATTCCCTATTATCTTCTCAATATCGAAACTCAATTTACGTACAAATAATCAATGGAAACATCACGTATCGGAGAAATATATCAGAAACTTTATGCTATAGAAGTAACAGACGCTGGATTAGTACATAAAACTACAAGATGGAGAAAAGTAGTATTTTGGACTATAAATAGTTTTCAAAAGTTAAATTACTATTGTCTATTACTAATAGATATTTTAAAAAATATAAATATTTCTGTAAAAGAAAGTATTTTGACAAATTATAGAAGTAAAATATGTATCTTAAGGAAAGATATAAGATGCAGTAGTAATTTTAAATAAATACTTGCCTCGTTAAGTCTTTATGCTTAAAAGACTAGAGATTGATAATTTGAAAAGGCAAATATATTATAAGTATAAGTATTTTTAAAAATCATAATATAATAAAATTATTTTATTAAAGTTATCTAAACGCTGGACTTTGTAGATGGAAAAATTAATTCTTACCGGAATATGGTATTTACAAATGCACAAGTAGTACATGGATATCCAAGTCAAGTTAAACTAAGCCAAGCCAAACTAAGTTAATTTAAAATAATTGAAGGATAATTTTATAAATTATAACTTAGTTTTGAAATAATAACTTTTGAATAATATTCTATGAAGAACTGGATCCAGACAAAACTTATAACTATTGTTTTAATTTTGTTTTGTTTTCTTGGGAACTTATTTTTATTTTATTGAAAAAAAAAAGAACGTTATCATTTTATTATAAACTTTCAAGAAACACGTGATACAACGGAACAGGAAATAGTGTTTTATTGACTTTATACGGAGGATATTTGTTAGAACTTTATGGTAGGACAAAAATCGACGATGGACTATGTAATATGATTTTATTTTATTTATTTAACATAAAATTTAAATATTATTAAACTCTTTAAAAAGTAGGTTAGGTACATTTATTAAATAGTAACTTAAAAATAATATAATTAATTACATAAACTTATTTTTATAATTAATATAACACGGAATATTCTAATGAATGTTATGAGTGAAAATGTGAATGATTTTTATTTTATGAAGCTGCAAATTCCGAAGAATACTGGATAGCAGAATGGACAATATTATTATTATGGTAAAAATATTGTATAATGATTTTTAATGAATTTAATATGTTTTTCTTTAGATCAACTGAATATTATGTTGTTGTAGAATGAATGGATAAATATATTATGAAAACACATACATTATATTAACAATAAACTTTATTAAAATATGCATAAGTTTTAATCTATAATATTAACATGATACAACATTACGAAAAAGCTTAGAAATAATTATATGATTCTTTCGTAAATAATTTTGATATTTTTATTTATGCTTATTATTAAAATGATGTTTATTATTTATCTAAGTAATTATTTTATTTTTGCAATGTAGAAAAGGATTTTAAAAGTCTATATTTTATATTTTGTTTATTGAATAAGTTAAGTTACGTTATGAGTAGAAGCCTATATTTAGATTGAAAAGTTTACTAAGTATAGACAATATAGTATGAGTAATTTGGATAATAAATATTTTATTTGAAGTTGATATTTGTTTTTCCGGAAAATGTTTTAAATAAGTTTAGAATATGTTTTATAGATAGAAATTTATTAGAAAGGTTAGTAAAGCACATAGGGTAAAATAATGATTTTACACAGAAAGGAATCATAAAATTTATCTAATGTAATGTTTTATGAATTTAAAATTGATAAATGATTTAAATATTAATGTTTGAATAATACAGATATAGAATGCATATTTTATAAAACATATAACAGGAATTACATTAGGTGGAATATAATGATAGCCAATCATTTGTTTTACATTATAAAGAGATATTAATTTTATATAAAGCTCTTAGGCAATGCTAATAACAAAGTGAATACATGATAATACATTATAAATGATATTTAATTAATATAGTTATTTAATAGGTAGAACTACATTATGTACACATGCTACATAATTAGTCTTGACATATTGTTATTTGTAGTAATTAAAGTACAATTATTTATTTAAAATCTAAGTTTAAGGAAAACACACTGTAATCATATTAATATAACATTTGAAGGAATGTGTAATTGCTTATTAAGTACATAAGTTAATAACAGTGTAAGCCTTTTATATTTGTATTTCTTATTTTTTATTTTATTTGTTGTCATAAATTTTCAACTGTAAATAATGTAAATAAATTTTATTTGAAGTTATTGTAAATAAATTTGTTAATTTGTTTTTTTTAAAGTGTGTCGAGTTTCATTATTTTCACCTCAGCATTCTGACATCAGATGATTTGAAATAAACATAATATTTGCACAAAATTGAATTTGTTATTATTATTTAGAAATGAATACAATAGTTGCTTAACATTATTTTATAAGAATTGATTGACATGAACATAAAATATTGCAATGGTCATAATGCACATTATAAGAATACAATATTGTTTATTGCCACAGATTATTAAGTATAAGATTTTGATCTATTTTAAAATGAAGATACCATATAAAATAAAAGATATACATATAATTGTTTATTTATTTAATGATTGATTATATCATAGAAATAGATGAGATTAAATTACACTTTAAGATTATTATTTATTATTATTATTAAAATAAGTTAGGTGTATTTAAGTTTGATATAAAATCCCACATCATACTTATTTACATGAGTTATTATTATTTTAAAACAGTTTAGAAGAACCTGAGATTATTTAATTATATTTTAAGTTAAAGTTAGGAATTATTTTAGTATTACTAAAGATAATTTATTTCATTTAAAAGCCATAAGAATGCTATAGATGTAGTAGTAAAGTGATAGGGTAGTGATAGTATTCTTATGCCATTGAGACAGTATCTTGGGAGATATTGACTCAGTGTAAATCTGCTTATTACTTTGTAACTTTACTTCACAGTCTCATAATTTTATAAATACTTATTTAATTAGTATAATCTAGAGCTATATTGATTTTGATGATTGATAATAAATTTAAGTAAGATATGATAATATAAAAGTATATTAAAGATAGATATGCAAATTTTAATTAAACATAATAATGTAACTGAGCTAGTTGTATTTTAAACTATTTTATATATCAAGAAGTAAGGGTACAATATATATATAATATTTATTACGATAAGTGTTATGAAATAAGAAACCATATCCTTTGAAATGTTAATGTGAGATTGGTGCTAGAATTAGTTATATGTAGTAGACAGTAATCAATAACATAATAGAAAACCCATGTTGTTTAGAATAGAAGATGAGATTTGCACTAGAAATAATCACTAATGCCACGGGTAAATAGAAATTGAGAAAATCGAGTAGGCAAAAGAGTTTTAAAATTGGCATGGGTATGAGTTCAGGAAAATTTGACATATTTATGGTAACAGTTAGTGCACTAAATTATGTAGCATTGATCTTATATAAGATTAGATGTATTACTGTTTCTTCTTTATAAACCAAAGATAAAGGAGTAAAAAAATATTAATAAATAATAGAAATGAACAGATGTACATACACTCCAATACTCACACATTTACTCATGCCCAAACACATGTAAAATTATGTATAGATTAAGATTAGATTGTTACCAGATCAGTAAAAAAATGGAATCAGAATTAAACACAGAAAAACTGGTGATTCCAGAGAAAGAATAACTGATAAAGTTTGAGACAAAACATATTAAATTTAAACCTGTAGAAGCAAGACGTTTCATAGTTGAAATGAGAATGTTGTAAATTTAATCATAAACAGGCAACAGAAAATGGGAAAAAGTAGTCAATTGCAATAAAAGCAAGGTAAGTGTAGCAAAGACACAGAAGAGATAGGCATAATAGTGAATGATAAATTAGTAATTAAGATACAAAAATATAAAAGATATAATAACAAAATTAAATGATGTGAAAATTGACTATGAAGAAGTTTATGGGAAAATCAACAAAAAATAAAGAATAGATAAAAGAAATTAAAGTAGATATATGTCAGTTTGGCAAAATAGAAGCAGAATAAGAAAAGATAAAAGAAGCAATAAAGAACATGAAGTTGGGAGACCTAGAATGAGACAGTCATAGAAAAGTTATAAAGACAATAAAACAAAAAACATATGAAGTAACAAAAGTTAAAATCAAGTAGCTTTGAGGAAGCCAATTCCTGTGTAAAAAATTTTTTTAAAAATTTGAATATTCATAGTCAAGACAGATAAGGTTGTTATAAAATCTTTAGATAGTTTAGAATATTTTAAGCTAAATTTTATATCCAGAGTGTAAGTTAACCATATTGCATAAGCATTTATAGAGTAATGCCCAAACATGGTAGAATTCACCAGTTGACAAACTCAGCATGTTTCAGAGATATAAGAAGCTTTGGTAAATAACTTCTGAGAAAAGAGAGATGAGAGAATATTTGCTACCAGATATTTCAGAAAAAAGTCTATGAAGTAGAAAACATCCATCAGTTTTTTAGAAGACAGATAGCCACATTTATAACCCTAAATGATTGCAATATAAATAATGATCAGATTGTATTAGCAGTTCAAAATTCATAAAATGATTTTTAGTCATGATAAGAATACAATAACTATAGTATTGAAGCTCTTAAATGTTATGGATAACAGTATCTATGGCCAATCAAAAAAGGCAAGCTAAAAAAGCTTATGGCCAGCTTATTCTAATGTTTTAAAGATATATCAAATCATGAAATTCTTAGAAAAGACATTGATCAGATAGAAATCAAAAACAAAATAAAGATCAAGGACAAACTGTACTCACAAATAGAATTAAAAAAGGTTGTGTGTCATCTATTTTGAGTTCTAACTATACTCCTACTGTTAAGATGGAAAAAGAGAGTGGTAGATTTTTGAGGTAATTCTAAATATGATCATTAGATCCACTAGAAAATATTGGAAGGCAAATGTTGATGATATTGAATTTGTGAAAAGGATAGACACTTTTTTTTTGGAAAAGGTGTTATGTTATACAATATGAGCAAGTTTGAAAAATTTCTACACAATAATTTTTTTAATTTGTTCAATGGCTCTTTATTCCACTACTGGAGACCAGAGTCATAATGCTTTTTGGATTGTGACAGATCATAGCATAACAGAGACTCATTGAACATCAACTATTGGAGCCATTTAATCATGAAAGTCAAAAACTGAAAAGATTTGCTAGAGCTCTGTAATCATTTTCAATATTTATGTGATTGGTAGGTGATGTGTCTTGATAGGAAGATGCATGTTCTAGGTTGAAAAAGTGTGTTTACTTGATATACATGGTGACAATTTGTGTAATAAAGTCACCTATTTTAAAGAAAAAATGATCCTTTTTATTTTATTACAGATGATTTATCACCAGATGTATTATTATTCTGTTGTATATACCGCCAATTAATGACAATGTCACCACAGTTCAAAAAATTATATTCAAATATAAATCATTATGCACATAATGATTGTGTTTACAGTAGGACTTTATTAGAATTAAAAACATATCCACATAAACAAATATAAAAATATTTTTTTACTAATATTGACACAAATAATAGGATCTAGCTTGAAGTCTATTTTAAAGCATTTTAAGCATAATTGTTTTTCACAGGTAATTAACATTTTTTTGTACTCATTCTAACAATATTCATAAAATTGACATAAACCCAAGGTATGCCTCTAATACATAATACGTAAAATCTTCCATCTATATATATATATATATATATATATATATATATATATATATATATATATGTTAAAATCAAAGGATATACTGGTTCAAAAAAAAATCCAATTTTTGGCAAATAATGAAAGAAAATCTCTATGTGAAGGAATTCATAAGAATGTCAAATGCTGATTATATAAGAAATGGAAACAATCCAAAAATCTTACTCTCTATAAATTGACATTTTGCCACTTCAGTAAGTGCAGGACAAGGTAAGAGTGGCAAACATAAAAACAAGACATTACCGTTAATGAAAATAGTAATGAAATGAGTAAAAAATAATATATATATATATCAGTGCTGGGGAAATGATTTGATGATTGTAGATTAGAAAAAACAATAGAACGTAGAAGTAAATGGAATTTTGAGATATATAATAGTTTCAGAAGTCACAATTATCATAGTTTTCTGAAATATACTTTACTGACCTAACTTCTGATTACTTTTTTAAAAAATCCATTTTACTTTATATAACAAGTTTAATATCCTACATAAATATCATTAATAAAGTTTTTATTCACTTTTTATTTAAAAGGCAACAACCATAAAATTTTATAGTTTGGCACTTTCTTTTATAATTAACATTATATACCTTCAAAACAATTTACTAAGAGATTTATTTAGATCGGAAAGTCCAAAAAGTTTTCTCTTGCAGGAAGGTATTTTGGGTAGAAAAATTATAAAAGCCTTGATTTAAAACAATTGTTTTTTTTTTTTCAAATGATATTCTTAAAGCAGCATTTTAAAATAGATATAATTTATTTAATTTTTAATTACATATATAAATATTTTAAGAGAAAGAATAATTTCTTTCATTAACGTTTCGAAAATAAAATACATAGAAAAAAAAATATTAAAAATGAATTCTTAAGTACATAAGTTTTAAGCAAACATATAACTTAATTAATTGACTATCTCTAAATCTTTTTTAATAGTGCATTAAAACTTTGAACAAAAACAAATTAGTTAGTTTTATATCTATTTTTAAAACAAAATTCTATTGGCTGATGGGGAGGAAAAAAAAAGATAAAATGAAAAGGTAATCATATTTTAAAAAGCTTATGAGAATAATGAACTGAGTAATGTGCATAATGAAGAAAACTGACCTAGAAAACTATAATTTTATCATTGCTCTATTTCAGAAAATCTGAATAATTAAATTTTTATTCTATTATATTGATTTTAAGCTTAATTAAACTCAACAATTGGCAGCGAAATAACTTACAATACCAAAAACTAATTTTTGTCTATAAATATTCTTAATATAAATATTAAATGTTCAATGATTTTCTTTTTACATTTATAAAATTAACATTCCAATAACTTATATTTATATATGAATGCTAATGCATTTTGCCTTAATTAAATATTTAGAATATTCTGTATTTGAACAAATAACTCAGATGCAATAAAGGTTAGTTTAACAAATCCATATTTAGAGCAAGAACATGTTTCATAAACATACAATTTAGGTTTAATAACTTGCAAAAAATATATAATTTCTAATGTTAAAAAATTTACTGGATTTATCTAATATTGAAATTATACGTTGCTTTATAACATTGTCATATTTAATATTTATGTATAATGACGAAGATGCTACTTATTTTACAATAATATCTGAGCACTTATAGTGTATATGTGTGGAGATGATAATCTGGACCAACTGATGATTGCTGGTTTAGCATGAATTACGTATATTGGTGATTATTTATCTTTTCAACATATATGTGTTTAAGTGTATCAGTGTTATTAGATAGAGTGGAGAGTGGTGGGTCGGGTGAAAGTCTGTACTCATATACCCTATATATTACATATATATAGACACAGGTTTATAATAAGCTTGTATTTCAGTTCAGTTAATAACTTGATTTGTAATTGCAATTCAAATTTGCAAACGTTGGTTCATTTGCTCATTGAAGTGGTTCCTTTTTTTTTTTATAACATAATGCTAAGTACTCTTTTGGTGGTGTTCATTAGACTCATGTTTATGGTGAATTTCATTGAAAGTGCACTAAGCATTTGGTTACAAAGAAAAACACCTACTTCAATACTCAGAGAAACTCAGATGAACAAACTTTTGAAAATTTGAATAACTCAGTTTATATGATATTAAAGATAAAATATTGTCAGTCTCATAAAGCTAATAATCATAATCATAAAATAAAAATTTAAACACTTTTTAAAGTTCTTAATTGCATTGTTATCTATAGATTGTGGATTTTGGTATGCTGGGTTTAAAATTAAAACAAAAATGTTATAAAATTAACCTACATAATATTGTGATTAAATTTATACATATTAATACGTATAGATTATTTTATAGGATCTCTATTTGTAAAAATCAAAACATTTAGTTATTTCATTTTTAATTCAATTCCCATTAACAAAGCCATATAATTAGAGGGAACATATTTCTTTGCTAACAAAATAAATATTAAATTATGTAACAATATGGAAATGTAAATATACATTATTATCTGCATTTGAATAGTTTATATCTGCATTCATACATTCATATGCACAAATTTATATTTATGTAAATATATTCTGATGACTAAAAATATAATTACAATGCTGAAAGTTAAGGTCAAAGAAATATCAAAATAGGGAAGGATTGAAGTTAAGAAAGTAATTAGAAACAAAAGATTCAATATTATGTTAGCATGATTCTGAAATGTTAAATAAAATATTGTCAAAACAAACAAAATATTTATTTGGGTCAAGTAAAAGTATGAGTCTTCCAAAATACATATATCACAGATAAAGAATCAGTATATAATAATTTCTACTATTCATTTATTTTAATATTCAAAGCAGCTTGAACCTGTCATAAAGAGAGACATATGAATGACTTTAAGAATTGTTCAAAGTTAGAAATTAAAACAAATGACTTTGGCTTGATAATTGTAAAAGCATTACAAGTTATATAAACAATAAGATGAAGGTTTACCTGAAGTTTGTGATGATGGTGTTTTAGTTGTATTTATAGGTTATACTATTTCCATCATCTAATAGAGTATTGAATGTCTTTAGAAAAATTTAATTTTATTTAAATATTCCAAATACATTCAACTGTTAGTAATAGCACACAGACATGCACAATGTTTTGAAAGGTATTATTCTGCCCTCTTCTTCAATGTTTCTGGCCTGGCCAGTGACATCATTAGCATAGGAATCAAACCTGGACCTTTAGATTCTTGGGTATTGAATTTTAAGGTAACACTATAGCCAACTGAGCCATCCTGTCAAAAGAAATAGTCAGTATGTTGACTTTTTAAATGCCATTTTAAAAAAAAAATATATATTTTAACATGATGCATCAAATACATATTTAGTGGATATTCTTTTCCTACTATGTTTACTGAATAGCAGCCTTTATATATTTTTTTGTTTGAAATAATTTATAAAACATTAACTAGATCAATCTAATAATATCTGAATATTTAAGCTTATAAAGAAATCATGCTATTTGTTTGTTATGTAGTTTTACAGTTAATAGTTTCTTTATTATCAAATAAATAATATATTATCAATATTAACATAGTAATAAAATATTCTGAAATTAAATTACATTTACAGTTCAATTATAAACTACATTATAAAACTGAATTGAGAAGTCTATCTTTTTCTTTTGGTAGCTATATATGTATATACTTATTTGAATCCATATTTTATATTCTGTGATAAGCTGAATATCATAAATTTGAACTTGGAAAATGAGATGTGTTTTTTAATATGCATAAAATGAATAAACTTTTGCATCAAAAGCCTTTAAATTGTTTATATAATTTTTGATAGAAGTTAAATCACCTATTGCCAAATTATGAATGTAACATTAAAAAATAATAGTAAACCAAACTGTTTTGTCTATCGTTTTTAAAAAGTAATAAGATGCTTTCAGTTCCATTAACAAGATGATAATTAGATGAGAAATAATAAAAAAAAAAATGCAACAAAACTCTTACTTAAAGAAAGTCAAACATGTCTTGTTGAACATCTCCTGCTTGGATATAAAGTTTATGGAATTCAACTATGATCCTTCACTATCTAATTGCCTTTAAATTTATAAAATTGTGTGTCAATTTTTCAAAATGCTGAGAAAAAAATATTAAAATTACTTGAAAGAAAAAGAAAAAACTATCAATTTCTTGGGATTCATAGTCAATAATTGTTCTGGAACAAAATTTTTTAAATAAAATAAAAATTGCATTGCCAGAAAAATCTATAAGGAAGATAGATAATCAAGGATTAAATATTTACTACTGTATGGTTTTTTTTACGTGAACACTATTTATATAAAAAAGATTATTGCCACAGTTTTTGTAAATTAACCAATTAAAAAAACTATTCATAGTCATTTCATATATTAGAAAATATTGTCTTTTGATTATACAGATGTGCTCCTAAATTTCATTCAATTAAAAATACAATGTAATAACTGAAACACAGGCTTATTATATTGTACCTGAACATATTAAATATATATATATTATATACAGATATATAAATATAATATATATATATATATATATATATCACATATATATATATATATATATATATATATATATATATTAAACATACAATGTGATCTAATTATTATAATTAAACAGTCTAGCATTTCTATATGTCACTGGCAGATAAAAATCATAATTGAGTATGAGCATTCAAACTGCAAGATAAAAAGACAAATGACTAATAATGATTATGATTATGATTATATAATAATAACAACAATAAGAAGTACAAGAAGAGATGTGTTTTGTAAATTAATGTTGAAACACATATTTGCTTACACCCTCCAATATAATATATTCTTAGCTACATCTTTCCAAATTATTAAAGCAGAAGTCAACCTCCGATAATGCGCTATTTCTTAAATATTATAAATCGTTGTGCACTCATCCTTAAATATTATAAATCTCTGTACATTCACTCTTAAATATTATAAATCTCTGCACACTTGCCCACCAGTATTGGCAGGTGCATGCACAGAGATTTATAATATTTAAGAAATAGCACATTATTGGAGGTTGACCTCCACTATAATAATTTCAAATTTTTCAGTTCTTTATAATAACATATTTACTATATCTTTCCCATAAAATATTATCAGTATTGCGCTTACATATTTGAGATAATCTTTATAATATATATATGAGATCTTACCTATTTTTAAAGTATATTATTGTTTATTAAAATTTCACATGTTTAAGTTAATAAAAATCTGCTATTACAATAATGGATTTTATAAAATCACATTCAAAAAGTTGAAAAACATATTGGTTTATTTTATTATATTACCAGTGTATTTTTAAAATTTTACAGAACATTTTTAAAAGAAGTTTTTCTAGTTCTTTATGCTTTGACAATCGTGCCCAAGTCTCATTTTCTATTCAGTAAATTAGAAAAGATAATAGTTATCTATCTATCTATCTATCTATCTATCTATCTATCTATCTATCTATCTATCTATCTATCTATCTATCTATCTATCTATCTATCTATCTATCTATCTATCTATCTATCTATCTATCTATCTATCTATCTATCTATCTATCTATCTATCTATCTATCTATCTATCTATCTATCTATCTATCTATCTATCTATCTATCTATCTATCTATCAATCAATCAATCAATCAATCAATCAATCAATCAATCAATCAATCAATCAATCAAATTTATTACAGTAGTTATTTGTCTGTGATGAAATATTATATCTTTCAATCTATTTAAAGCAGCAATACATTAATGTCTCTACTATAACTCAATATCTAAATTCACTTTTCTATTTAAAAAAACAGAACATGATATCAAATTGGCTCACATTCCATAAATGATTATTATCCTGTCTAAATACTTATTTTCTTTTCCATTATTGGATGATAAATAACATTAGTTACTAAACCAAAATCTTTATATATTGCTTTTAAAATATTAAGAATATTCTATATATTATCTTTTGAATGGTAAAAAAAAATAGCATAATGATTAGGTTTTCAAGTTTTTTCAGTCCTGTGATAATGGTTTCTGTGGTATCTAATTTTGTAACCATGACTGGTCTTGGTTATCTCTAAATACGTTTTTTATTGTTAAATATTCATAACATATAAATAGCAATAGAAACATCATAAGCATTATTAGGGTTCATCAACACATGTTGTTAATGATTTTTTTATGTCACAGATGAAGAATAATCTCAGAAACTATTTGAAAATTTCAGGCCTTCTTTAATGAGTTATCCCTTTTTATTACTCCTCTGATTGTTCATGTTAAAAATGATAACATTGCAGTATTTACAAGAGCTTTAAAAAGATCGGTACAGATTTGTTGCCCTATCAAACATTAATTTAGATGAATGTGTTGGGCAACATAAAAATGCAACACTTCATTATAAATTGCAGACCCACATACACTTACAAATAATAATTTGAAAATCAGATTTATTTAGTTAGAATAATTTAGGATGAATTTTATCTTATTTAAATATATGAGACAAAATAGGGCACACTGTTTCAATGTTCACACATTTACTATAATAATTCTTATTTGAGAAAATAAAGAAAAAAAAAAACTTTCCAACCAAACTTTAATTTCTGACTGCAATCAAAAATTAATATTTATTTTCTAATAGTGACAAAATGTTTTCTGTCATTTGTGATTACCATCTTATTAAATATTTGTATACTATGTTGATTGCACCAGTTTTGTTGTATCTGAGAACAGATGCAAAGGCTGAATATGTTTAACAATATTTTATTAGGCAACAATGGCAATGGTCTGTATTCAATAGAATGCTACTATTAGAAAATTCAATATTACATTTGTTCAGCTTTAAATTACAAGCAATGCTAGCCCTGGTCGATGTCTAACAGAATAATTTCTGGGAATTCACAATGATATTAAGTCCAATTTAATTATCATATTATTTCACAATCTAAGTGTAGATGTTTGAATACTAGTAATAGCATGTTAATCCTAATTTATAGGGATATTACTATGATGCTTTGTGATATATGACAATACAGAAAATTTTCTCCTTCAAGTGTGGCACCTTTTTAAAAAAATAGATTTTCATTCATTCAGTTGTGTTTAGCTTATTTTATTTGTTACTTTGTTTCTAGTCTGATAACCTGCTTGAATTATATTTTTTTCTTAGCATTATAGTTGCTAAAATGTTTGCTTTACTATAATCATATGTTACATGTAAAAGTGACACATCTTTTCATTTAGTCAAGTTTGCATAATTATTTCTAGTTATAAAATATTTATATTATCATTTACACTATTTGATACATAAAATGTCTTTAATAAAATAAGAATTTTATTTTGTCTTTCAAGTGTTTAAAACTTTTAAAGAATCAGAGATGCAAGATCTAACCTAAGACAAATTTAGTAATCTAATATAATCTCCTTCTCTTGAATACAATGCTCTAAGATGATATTTGCATTATTAGTTATAATGCTAAACTTTTTAAATTCTCTATATATACTTTTAAACATTCTAATTTATACTAAAACAACAACCAAATTTTATTAATTTTTTATTTACAATACACACTTATTTTAAGTTTTATTATATATTTTCTAAGGTTATTATTGATTTCTGCTGATTATACAAACATTATAATCTGTCATCTAATTTTAGACTGCTTAAAAGTATATACTTCATTGTTATGAATTTCATCTATTTCTATACTGGTTGTCCTCTTTTTTACACCACTAATAATTCAAGTTTATACTTTTCTAATTAATTAGATTGACTCACAATATGAGTGAAACAAAATAATTTAAATGGGGTCATGAAATATCAGAATCTTTCTTGTTTTTCTTTCTGCCAGTAGTTAATTATCATATTTCCTATGAGCAATAGTACTTTAAATATCTTTTTTGTTGCTGCCATATGTTGATTATCCTATTTTGCAGAGTGAACTATATGACTTCTTAATATCAAATATTATAAATGAACCCACAATCCACAATTAATGATAATCACTATAGTGGATATATTTTTCAAGTTTTTATTCTTTTTAGCAGTGCATCTTTCAATTTTAGCTCATTTCTATAACATCAACCATCAGCCCAAAATTCAGACTAACATCCCACATTAAAGATACATTTGAAATATACTTTTTTTCAAGAAATTCATATGGCATATGTTGTAATTTAACATCATACATACATTTTTTAACATACTTAAATTTAACTTTATATAATATCTATTTTTTTCCCATATATCACAGCATCGGCCACAAGGCGAACCCGCAACAACTGGCTGCAACCAACTGCTTGCTTGCAAGGCGGCTGCGCTGACCTCTCAGCTAACAACACTTGACATATTACTGAAATAAATGATCAAAGATGTGAAAAAGAATAATGATCCCCAAGATGTGCATTTCATGCTAAATCAGCATTCATCAGTTGGCACAGATCACAATCTTTTACACATACCTTCATCATTTGTTTAATATATACATATAGATAAAAAAAATTACTATAGTTTAACTGACAGGTTTCAAATTTCCTGTTTTTCAACTTTGATACAAGTCCCTTTATTAAAATATATTAATAATTTTTACCAAACATTTATTAAGCTAGATATTATCTCTAGACCAAATATATACTTTAAGTCTTAATGAATAATAAATTTTTCTGCAATGTAATAGACGTCTCAATACTTGATTTCCTTGCCCAACTTTCATTACACCTCTCTCATGCAAAGTAGGGTGTGATTTCTACTCACTTTTAATGCCTTGTGGAGGGGTACACAATCATTGAACTACAATATGAATCATACATACATCTGCAAGTAAGTTAACATTTATTACATTAATATATAAGAAAGTGAATATTTATATATGAAGTAGATTGATAAAATATACATGTACATATTTCAATAACTTCTTATTTCCTGCTTTATTTTGCTTTTTAGTAGAATAAGAATGTTAAGTAAACTTTCAGTATATTTTTTTCAAAAATGAATATTTATATCAATATCCATCTTAGAACATTTAAAAGATTTTATCGGAAATATAGCTGTCAATTTCTTTGTGCAAGGAAATGTATATTTACTCTTACTTATATATACATACACAATATGCAATGTAAAAATTCACAAAGTTTGTAGAAGAAATATATATATTGTATGTGAAAAAAATATAAAAAATCATATACAATATTTTAAATTAAAATATAACAAAAAGAAAAAAAAATCAATTCCGAAATATAAAAGTTTAAATTTTTAACAATCTGATAGGTATTATTAAAAGAAAGTGAGATAAATACAATTTTAAGGATAAATGTAATATTTCAAAAATATCATAATATCACTTTTTAACCAATACTTTTAATATCTTTTTTTTTTTTAAAAAAATACTTAGATTAAATCAAACAATAGAACAGTGAAAGCGACATTTATATAAACATGTACATTAAGTAGTTTTATATTATGATATATGTCAACGATAAATGTTTTACTTTTATTAAACCCTTTGCTTACGGATGCCTATTTAATTCAGAAAGCTATTTAATATTCTTTCATTATACTTAAAGTATTTCTTACCATTATTATTCTTCACTTTAAAATCCATTTTAAATTTTTGTCCACCAGCGTATTATAGATGTATATAAAAAAACGTATCCAAAAGTTTATTATAAGTTTTCTTTTAAAATTTCAATCAGGTTTTGTTTCTTCAATTTCTAGAAAAAAAATCTAATCTGAAATATTAAGAGCAATATATATATATATATGTAATGCCAACTATGAGGATGACTATTGTATCATATACTTATCAAAAGGTTATTGCACAAATGTAAGTAAATATAGCACTAGCCTAAAATGAATAAATTGTTTATTGTGTGTGGGGTGGTGAGGGTAAAATATAATTTAAAGATGACACCAACTAATACATCAAGGATTAATTTTGTTTAATAAATGTTTCCATTTCCATATCTTCATTATCACAACCGGGTGTAAACTTAATTACTTGTAGAACATCAATTACACAAGCATAATGCAAAATAAATGTGTAAGCTTGTAGTTAAGACCTGTAGAGGTCCCTACCTTCGCATTTTCAACCGCACATGCTTTAGGTTTATTGCCTTAGTAAATATTAAAATAAACATAAGAATAAATAATACTAATTTTTAAATAATTTTTTAATAAAAATTATAATGTATGATAAATTAGAAATATGAATATTATAAGAATAGTTACAGCTTTCTTTGTATACATCATAAAATACACTGATTTACAAGCACAAACTAATTTTCCCGACATTACACAATAATTTATTTTGGATTTTAATACTTTGTGGGTTCAGAATGTAAGATATTTTAATTGTAGGTCAGAAAATAAAATTGCTATATACATATATTTCTAATACATAAATCAAATATAAATATATCAAACTTCATATACTAAGAAATTTCTAATGTTTGTAAACAAAAAGTAATGAAGTTAAATAATTACTTAAATTTCAATGAAATGAGAAAAGAAGGTTGATTAAGGAAATTAGAAGAAGAAAAAAAAACTGGAGAGATATATTAAGAAAAAAGTATAGTTTAATGAAAGATGTTTTGGAGAGAATGATCAATAGAAGCAAGAAGAGAGGGTGGAAAAGATTAACATTTGTTGGATGAAGTATCAGATGAGAAGAGTTACATGGAATTGAACAGCTGGGCAATAAGGAGAATGAAGTGGGAAAATGAATGAATTGATAATGTGATTACTTTTTGGATTAGTCCATGGAACATAATAGTGTTGATGATATATAAATACAGTTATTGTATTTTAAATAAAATTAATTAATCATTTTGTCTTTATAAATTTATCAAACTTTGAGTTCCCTTTAATAAAACTTATGTAACTTTTTTTGATATCAGACTTTAGTGATCCCATTTCTTACTATTAGGTATTTTCTTTTTAATAGTTCTTTCGATCATAAAGCAAATTTTTGAAGCATGAGCATTTGATTACTTGTGTTATTTATTGGAAATGTCTTGAATCATGAACTATTTTGAATACTAATAGGCAGTCTGACTGACCCTTTAATTAAAATTCTATAAAAGATCTTTTTAGATTACATGATTGGAAAAAAATATATAGACCATATATTCATTTATTAAAAACAATTATTGTGATAAGCTGTCTGTTGAATGATTAATTTTGTAACTCAGTTCTTGAAATACTTAATGTTTCTCCCTGGTTACATTATAAAATTTAAGAGATGACTGATTTTCTAATTAATATTATTAGGCTACAATAATAAAATCAAGAAGTGGAAAAGGTTAATCAATAAATAGATGGAAATACAACTAGCATATAAATAAATAGTTTACGTATTGGTTGTTCATTTCATCAGCCTCAAACAAGATGTTGTTTTTTTTAATTAGAAAGTGCATCTTTTTCATTATAATGTTAATCAAAACTTGTTTGCTTTTAAATATCCTGTTAAATTAGCATGTTTATTCATACTTTCTAATAAAAATTTATTTTCTTAAAATTTGTAATAAAATTTGAATAATCAATTTTAGTAAAATAAATACTGATTTAAGACAAATATTATTTAATATGATTATATGCAAAAATGTTCTAAAAGAAGCACAAATAATCTAATAAATAATGTCAATTAGGTTTATTTATTTTAATTTTTTTTTTCTTTATAGTATGTGGGCTACTGAAAAAAGATATATTCTAGAATTGCTCTTACAAATTTAATGTGCATTACATAAATATTATAATTCCAAAACATTATCTCACCAAATTCTATATTTTATTTTACCTTATATAAATATTTAAATTCATGTATCTGAGACTTTGTTTATGTAGAAAAAAGGCTATGAGATACTGGTTTGCATATTACACTAGTCCCCATAGAAATGATTGTTCAATTATTACATCATCGATTGCATTGACTTTAATCTTCAGCCTCTTATTGATAATATAATTTCATACATTTAATTATTCACTAAATACAAACTTTTTAAGTACAGTATATTAGTGCTGTATCACTAATAAAACAATATATTTCCTCACAACTATCTATTTGAACAATTGCTGTAATCATTTATGTTTTATATTTTATAGTTTTATATCATTACTTATTCTAGATATTTCATTAATAGCTTCAATTCCATTTTATCTAATCATTTGCATCTTGTAAGAAATGACAATTTCATTATCTTCAAGAATTTATGTAAAATTAAGAATGTTTGATGACTTCTATTTTTTGGATTTCATTCAATCTCTTCTAACATAATCTAAGTAATAATAAATAAAACATATTCCTATAGCTTCATATTAGAGTTACCTATATCAGGTAATCACCAATGATTTCAGAACAAAAGTTACTAAGCTGACTTTAATAAATTCTAAGATGCTCATAATTATTCATCTAAAAAAAAAAAAATAGAAAAGACTAGGGATTTTTCACTTTTGCAGAAAAATAAAGAATAATGCATAATCAGTTGGAGTACACAACATTACCACGAAGCATTTAAATATCTATGAAATCCTCTCCAAAATACAATCTATGACTTTTTTAGTAACTCTCAAAAATTTCCATACACATCTCTTACTCGAAAATCAGAATTTTTTTACCATTTTATATATTCATTATCATTTATTTTTCCTCCAAAAATTTTTTAAAATGAAATTTAAAATACATTGCACTTTACTTCACATAAAAACTTATTATTATATATATATATATATGTCAAAGCATTGACTGGAAAGTGAAACTGGGCCTGCTTCTTGGAAGGCAGCTATGCTAACCGCTAGGCCACCAACACTTGACATCAAAACTTATTTTCTTACAAATATTTTAACTTTTATACTAATTTGATAAAATTGCCTTTCTTTTTATAGAAATACCTTTGATTTGCCCTAGTAAACATAGGTTGTTTTTTTTTTCTTTCCAGATACACTTTTAATTTATTTTATATATATATATATATATATATATATATATATATATATATATATAATATATATATATATATATATATATATATATTGCTAATAACACTTCTTCCATATACACTTTAATGCAACAAATTTTCTGATGAAACTCTGATGAAGACTGCTGGACAGTCAAAACTCTAAGGAAAATAAAAAAGTTTTTAAAAAAATTTGTTGCATTAAAGTGTATATGGAATAAGTGTTATAAGCAATATATATGATTATATGAAGTTATGCAAAGAAAGTGAAAAAGAAGAATAAGAGAATAAGTTTTTTTATTCTTATGACCAACTTAATTTTTTTATTCTTTGACTGCACTTTTGGCTAGAACTGGGGTCTTTTCTTCTCCAAATCCTACATTTACTTTTTATATCATAAGTAGTATTCTTGATTTGATTGACAATTTTTAGTCAAGATGATAAAAAAGGTATTAGTTCATAATTCATATTTATATTCTATTAATGGGTTCTTGACCATTAGATGCAAATATAAAGCTTTTTAGATTATTTTTTAAACTGTTTTGTTTAGTTTGAAACAATATTTTCCTACATTTAATGATCAAACTTTAACATGATAGTCCATGTGAAGCATTTAGCTATCATTTTCACATTTACATTTAACTTCCCCCCAAAAAATTTCTCTCTATCTAATAAATATTTTAATACTAAAAATGAAGTTCAATTTGGTATTGCTATTTCTCATAAGTTTTTTAAATGTTTTGTCATTATTTTCCAGTTATTCTGAAGGTAGATTTTCTTTAATATTTTATTACTAATTTTCTGCATCAGATGCATATTCAATTTTTTCTGTAAATCTAAACTACTATGTGCATAGTTATCTTAACATTCTCATGCCTCTTATTTCACTCATGATTATCACTAGTTTGAGACATGACTTTTCATTTATTTTTCCTTTTCACTCTTGATTTCTATTTTACCCATAAGGCCTCTGTTTATTATTTTTTCTCTTTTTTTACCTTCCTTTATTCTTTATTTCAATCTGCTACATCTATTATGTCTTTTTTTAAGTATTTTAAAAGTTCCTTTATTTACTTGATACTTTCTCATTTTTTTTCTGCATTTATTCATATCCCCCCCCCCTATGTTTCTATTAATTACTTTATCTGATTTTAATTTAGTAAATAACTTTATATTTTTGCTTTGTGAATTTTATAGTAATTGTAAATGTCAAAATTTGAATTGTGGGAAATAAGTTCTGATTTTGATCCTTTCCATGCTTACTTCTTATTATCTCTCAAATAATAATGTTTGTCACATATTTTGACCTGCCTCATTTTTCACAGTGGTCGAATGTCAAATTCTGAATTTGGGATACCAGAATCAGTTCCAATGCTGGATCTTCCATCTTTCAAATGTCTTATGAAATCTTGAGTAATAAAGTCATTTGAATATTTTTTTTTTTTTTTTTAATTATCTTTCTGTTTTGTATTACCATTTGTTCTAACATTATATTGTTTTCAATTTTACTTTCTTATATCTTTTGAGACATTTTTTGTTCATTTAATTCATATCTTGGAATATCTATTTTATTTTATTTATTTTTTTTAGTTATTAGTTTTAATTGTTGCATACTATTTTTATTTTTGAAACACCCTTTTTATTGCTTGCTTAGTATTATTAAATTCTGCCATTTTATGATAGTTGCTGACTTTTCTGCATTGATTACTATTTTTGTTTTTAAAACTTCTGTTGAGTTAATTGATACTTTCTTTTCACATCTTGATTGTCTAATTTTTCATAATTTATACCACTGATTGTTTTTGTTTTTTTAATCTATTTAATCTTGTTATAATTCTTTATTTTAAGAAATTATTTTATTTTATTAATAATAAATTTATTGGATTATCTTTCTCTTTATGACAATTATCCTTTCTTCCACTTCTTCTTGGACATCCATTTATCAAGTTCTCATCTTTCAATAAGCATAATAATCCTAAGATTTTATGTTGCTTTACATTCAACATTACATGGTAGTCTACCAAAATATGTCATCAAATAAATGTATAGATATAACTATATATTAATAGTAAAATATTTAGTAAATGTTAGCTTACCCAAAATGAATTCATCCTTTATTTTTTGTAAAGATATTAATCCAAAGAATGCCATGAATAAATAAATTCCATATTGATTTCATTTAAACATTACAAGCTTAAAGCTAAACTAAATTAAAATTACCCCAAATCCAAAACTCAACAAGTCTAGCCAAGAAAATATAATCAAAAACACAACCAGTGGTTTCACTGATACAAACAGACTTCTCAAGTGTAAAGAACTACAAAACACCATATTTATATTAAACCTTACCCATAATTCCATTTACTTACCATCCTTCCTTAATATTAAAAGAACTTTTAATTAAGTTAATTGCTTCATAATAATAAATTTTCAATAATAAAGATTCTTTAATTCTTTTTATTTCATTTCTTTCAAAGAAGATAATCTTAGCTTCATTAAAATTAATAGCATGGCCTGTATCTTTTTCATGGACATACAAAGCAAAACTAAAATATTTATTTCTAACCCTACTTTTATGTTCCTTTATTCTTTCTTTAAATGAAAAAATAAAGGTACATAAGAGTAAAGTTAGAAATAAATATCTTAGTCATGTTTTGTATGTCCATGAAAAAGGAACTTAAATGAAAGAATAAAAATACATAAGAGTAGGGTTAGAAATAAATGTCTTAGTTCTGCTTTGAATATCCATGAAAAACAAATATAGGCCACACTAATAATTTTGATGAAGCTAAGGTTGTCTTCTTTGAAAAAAATAAAATAAAAAGAAGAATTAAAGAATCTTTATTATCGAAAATTTATTATTCTGAAGCAATTAACTTATTTAAAAGTTTTTTTAATATTAAGGATGGATGGGAAGTAAATGGAATTGTGGATAATGTTTAATATAAATATGGTGTTGTTTTGTAGTTCTTTACACTTGAGAAGTCTGCTTGTAGCTGTGAAACCATTGGTCATGTTTTTGATTTTATTTTCTTGGCTAGTCTGGTTGAGTTTTAGATTTTGGGTAAATTTAATGATTTCATTTAATATACTTTTTATTTCTACATCCACATCATCACAACTGGTTTTAAACTTAACTTATTCAGAAGTTATAAGCTTAGTAGAGTGTACACATGAAAAAAAGAATAACAACTCTGAATAATTCATTTAAGAATTTTTATAAATAAAAATAATAATTTAGAATTATAACTTTACTCATATACATATGTACAAAGTATTTTTTGAATTAAACCATGTATGATTTTGTTTAAATTCCCAATATTTCGATGAAGTATCATTCACCATTGTCAAAGTTAAGATGGTTATGTCTTAAATAATAATGACATTGAATGTGAAGTAAAAAAGCAACCATTCTTATATATATATGATGGTGATTACTCAGAATAAGTGAATTAAAAATTATTTCTTTTAGGTTTATAATTAATTGATTTCATGTTGATTTTGGAATAGAAATAAAAAAATGGTCCACAAGACTGGAATACATTTTACTTCATGAGATTTATTAAAATCACGTGGTTTTTTAAATATCTCAATAAAGTCTCTTATTGTTCTCAAATAGTATTCTCTAAATTAGCAAGTATTTTAGCATTATAAAAATTAGGTGTGTAACCAATTTCTAAAAAAAAAAATGAAGTAAAAGCTGATTTATTTAACTTTTGAATGAAGTCATTTTTATGTTCCATAATTCTGACATTAATTTTTCTATTGGATTGACCTACCTAGCTTCTTGAGCACTGTTTATGAAATTTCATGAACATCTGGTATTCCAAAAGTACTCATTCTTTGGGTTTATGGAGAAAAAAAAAACATTTTTTTTGTTAGAGGAAAAGATAGTCTTAATACTGAAATTAGATATTTAATTATTTATAAATTTATTTGCATCATATAACCTTGAAAATGTTAAATATAGTATATATTGTAATGTTCAGCTTATATATGTTTATATTTATTTTAATTGACTTGAATGTCACCCTGACATTAAGCATCCAGAAATATACAAACACATATTCTTTATATATTTCAATAAGATTTGAAAATATTTTCTTTAATATGTGATAATAATGACCATTAAACATCCACCTATTTGCAATATCTGCATAACTCATGCAAAACAAAAAATATTTGCGATGAAATGGGTATAGAATTGATATGCAGACCAGATAATATAACATATAGAAGTTAACTTACTATTTAAACAAATAGAAAGAATTGTTTATTTACAAAGAATCATAAATTGTCAACAAGATATAATGTTATTTTACTCTACACATACTTATTTTACAGACTATGTCTTATGAATTTATGACAATTTTCTTTATAATTTGAATGTTTTTATGATTATTATTTAATAATAATGACTGCTTTAATAAGCCAATTCTCCCTTATTTTTTAACTTTTAGTTCACATGAATGCTGGATAGCAATTACTAAATGATCATGTTTATTTGTAAAGTGTCTAAAGTTTATTTTGACTAATTTTAAAACAAGATTTTTTTCAATTACATTTTATAACACTAACATTTTTAAAAATCAAGCATGTTTGCCATAGAATAAATTCCTGGCTTTTAATACACCCTGGATATAATCCTACATATGGGTGATCCTCACAAATATCATTAGCTTCATAGCACAGTCACACAAAAGATTTAGTATGGTATTACTATAGTCAATACAGCTTTCTTACAATGACAATCCTAAGAAGTGGCCACTTTAGGTCCATATCCTGACTTAGTAATAACACAATTTAATTAACTAAGATGATCATTTTGGATCCAATCACAAATTCAACAGTAACATTATTTAATTAACTGAATTGAACCTTTGGATCTTACTTTGAATTTACTAGACATGACTGTGAATAAATTTACCATATACATATAGTTCTTTAAACCATTTAACAGTGATCTAGCAGCTACATTTATATTATAAGTTCTACATTCACAAAATCTAATTTATGGTAATCAATACAAGGGTAATTTACATACAAATAGACTCAATTAAATTTCAAAATAACCTTTAACTTAAAACACTAATAATTATTTTACAATGCATTATTTTAACAGTTAGACACTTCACGTTAAATAATTTATATGTCTGCATCTTTTGTGTGTTTAAAATAAATATTACATTCTGATTATTTTATCTAACTTTACATATTTGCTAATAATTTCTACATGAAAAAAAATCTTTTTTTTTCTTTTTTTGAAGATAAAATTTTAGTAAAGCATATATATAATAAAAGAAAAATAAGTCACATTTTGTATTTTCTTTGATTTAAAATAATTATAAGAGACTTGAACATAGACTTTCGAGCTTCCTACATCTATCCAATCATATTATACAACTAAAACACATGACTGCATACATTTAAGAAAATAAATGATCTTCAATATCTATATTTTATGCTGATCTAGCACTTATTAGTTGGTCCAGATCACCATTAAATCTAATATTGACAATATATATATGTATTTGCATTAAAATGCAACTTGAATATTTATAGCTGCTTAGTAACAAATATTGACTATTTTTTAAATAAAACATTTTCTTCTTCCTTTAATAAATACATAATAAAATACAGTTTGGTAGAATTAAATATATGCTAAGAAGTTGTGAATAAAACTTAAAATGGTTAATATGTAAATACTTACGAAAGGCTTTAACATTTGGCACTGCACTTTTCTGCATATATTTTAATGCTATAGGGACCTTGCCAGATATAGATACAAGATTACAACTTTATAAAGATAAGAATGGCTGTCTTATCTTTAATTAAACTTTCTAATTAAATAGGTAAATCTGGAATATCTTGATTTGAGAGTGTGAAGTTGTTGATTTCTTCACTGTTTAAGTTCACTATGTAATTGATAAAAAAAATTTTAAATTTATGCCGCAAAAAAATTATAGTTGAAATTCTATATAATTTGTTGTAGGGATTTTTTCAGATTAATATTTCTCCTATAATGGCATATAATAACTGATTCCATTTATAATCATGTTCTACAAGTTTCTATAAGGTCTAAGCATTATTTTATCATTTTGAGTAGAGATTCTTTCTAAATAACTTTGTCAGATTCACAAAGAGTCCAGTTTAGATTTCAGACAGTTAGTGTTTTTTTTCTTTTTTCTACTTGGTTACTTAAATGGTGGATCAATGCAGCTTAAATATACCAAAAGCACAGATGGACTAATTCACATGATCACCATTTTTTTACATGGACTAATTTCAAGAAAATTTGATTACATATACATTTGACCACTTGATTTTAATACCTTCAATAATTTCCTGTATTCAGAACTTTTATGACCTCATTTTATTTTAATTACAATAATTTTTTAAATACATTCATTATTTAATGAATTGAATTTTCAAAACCACTGTAATTATTTTTTTCTCTTTTTTTTTTTTTAACATTAGTTTACTGGCGTTATTTCACAACACATTTTGTATATTCTCTTAATCTTTGACAAGTGAAAAAGTTTTAACATAATTTATTTAATTTTTTAGTTTCTCTTAAAATTTAAACACTTTTATAATAAAACCTATTATTATTTATATTATTTTAAAACAATAGTTAATTATTTATTTTAACATTTGAACATTAACTATTGTAATTACTTTTAATCTTTTATTTTAAGATATTACTTTTATTTTATATAATTTTCTTCAAAAGATTTGTACTAAATGCAATATTTATTAACTGTTTTCACAATAGAAAACCAACTTCTATCATACAGAAGATCAATGGCTGACAGTATATATATATTGTACCATTGAAATTTGAAATAAATTTCAATATGTGGTGTAATGTCCATTGTAAAAAAACATTTTTTTGATTTGATTTTAATAGTGAATATATTAACCTGGTGATCATTGAACTATGTTTCTATGGCAACAATAATGTTGGAAAAAATATTTATTATTAATTGTAGTTTGAAAAATTGTGAATTCACATTATTCATTTTAAAAATGAATGTGTAAATAAGAAATTTTATAGTATTAATGAAATTATCATTCTTTCTTTATTATGTGCATTTTTGTTACTGCATTCCCAATAGTATATTACAAATAATACAACTAAATGTTTAATGTCTCAAGTATGCTTGTCATTTTATTTGTATAATATTGAGTAGGAAAATATGTGTAAAAGCATGTTTCCATTGTAATACGAAAGAATGCTGTCTAAATTGTTTACTTTATGATTAAGTGAAAGAATACTATTCGTTTTTTGAGACACAAGTGTTGTATATTATATTATAAAATATTTATTTTTATTTGCTATTATTTTATGCAACAAGATGTTAATTTATGTAATGCTGGCTGAAGTTGACCAAGGAGTTAATATGGAACATTTCTATAGTTTTTCTGACATCAATTTAAAAAAAAATTATAAAAAGAACTAAGCAAATTAAACTCACTCTCTCACATCTCTGCTTCAATAGAAGTGAACTTAAATTCCTTTATGTAATTTTTTTGTTTTTAAAAGTATATGATTATTAAATGGATTGAATGATGGAGTGAAAGCAATAGTATTTGTCCAACAACTAGATAGATTTATCAAGGATTAGTGAAGAGTGATAATTTGTTGAAAAAAAATGAAAAATGATTCATTGAATTGAAAAAAACATTGAAATATTTTTTTTCCTTACAAAAAAAGTATATTATGTACTTTTCAATAATGAGATGCTAACAATATCAAGATGTATACAGCAACTATGTTCTAATATAATTTATGAGATTGGTGAGTTATTTTCACATAAGATAGAAATTAGTTTAATTCCCATAATACCATCATGGATGAAATTAACATCTGTTCTCTTGTAATGTTTGATGAATCAAATACTTGTTAAATATTCTGGACATAAGATTCTGCACAAAAAGCTAAAGTTTAGCTTCAAATCTAAAACAGTTTATGAAAAATCACTAATCATTTTCCCTTTTCTTTGTAAACTCAAATTAAGTGCTTATAAATGTTCCATAATGTGTGTAAAAAGCATTAAGTCAGAAAGCCAAGTTTCATTTTCTAATTCTGGTTATTTTTTCCCTTTTTCTTTTAAAAATGTTATGATAGGATTTAAAAGTTCCACAAAATGGTTCAAAACATTGTAAATTGACAGCCATATTATAACAGACCACAAAGAGAGATCACTGGGTATTTCATCTGTTTCATCATTTAACCATACTAAAAAGTTCTTAAATTGATAGTGTGTTTTGGCATTTGTTCTAATTAAATTCACAATCATTGACACAATTATGTGTTTTAAGTTCTTCACAATCAAATACGTATGGTGAATTATGCAGTGAAAAGGTACAAAATGTGCAATTTTAGGATAATTGTTTAAAAAACCAATAAGATCTAGACCTTTTCTTATCATTGCAGGGGCTCCATCAATGGCAACACTTACAGGATTATCACAAGGTAATTCAAATCTTTTCATCACCTCATCAAGTACATCTTTGATTTCAGTAGTGTGAGTTGTTTTAGCATGTGCTAAAATGTCTAATATTTCTCCTTTGATATTTACATCTGCAGATACATAGTAACAAAAACAACCAATTGTGGAATATCCTGAACATTGCAAACTTATCAAGAGCTAAGCAGAATGCTATACAATTTTTTAAATCACATATCAAACTATTTTTAGCATTTTAACTAATTTCACTAATATGCTGTTTAGTTATATAATATGACATAAGAATTTGTGTAATCAATTTATGCAGTTTTGTATTATCTGGATCTAAAACATTAACCACTTCTTCCAAATTTCTTTAATAAATTCTCCTTCTCTATATGAATGTTTGACTTGAGCAATAATCCAAGCTATTAAAAAACTAGCTTTCTTGGTTCTGTCATTTTCACAACTTAAAAAAAGACAAAAGTTCTTGTTGCTTATGAGGATCTGATTCAAATGACTTAAGTTTCTCTGTTGAATTGTGTGGGTATAAAGTTGAAAAGTGGAGATGGCTTACTTCATAATGTCAACTCAACTTTA
The DNA here is from genome assembly GCA_028023455.1 of Epiperipatus broadwayi. Classification (NCBI taxonomy): domain Eukaryota; kingdom Metazoa; phylum Onychophora; class Udeonychophora; order Euonychophora; family Peripatidae; genus Epiperipatus; species Epiperipatus broadwayi. The sequence goes on along the minus strand of JAQFVV010012396.1, from coordinate 22,198,872 downwards.
CAAATAAGACACAATGATTTTCCATAATTGTCAATATAAGCAAATGTTTGTACCCATTCTTTCTGAAATCTTCTATTTTCTTGTTGGTTATTTCTTTTTTTTATTTTCTGAGATCATGTTAACAAAGAAATTTAAGTAAACTTATTTCCAAAGCCTAAAATTCAACCAAAATACATAAATAAATAATTAATTAAAAGAAAAATGTCTAAATATTAAATTTCATTTTAAAAGATTCGTAAATGGTGCAATAAATTGTTGAAGAATAAAAACAATTTAGAATAATTAAAAACAATTTTAGACTATATTTATTTTTGGTTGATATTTTCCTGATTATTCTTAAATATATGTTTTATTATTGTTTATCACCAAAAATAGAAACAAAATAATAAAATCAAGTAAATGTTTGCAGTTTCATTTTCAAGGTTTTTTTTTTCAATTGTTTTTAAATAAACATGAATCTCTAACAACTGAAATAATTTTTTAACCTGAACATATATATATCTTTAGAAAGCTTGATCCAGAAAAAGTATACATCATAAACAAATTTGTGTTGTTTAATAAAACAATCTACTTACCAGATTTTTGTTGAAAAAATATGAAATAAGATATTTAGCTGATAAAAAAAAACTTTCATTGAAATATACAACCACAAAATTGCATAAATCATAAATATGCACATGATCACTCCACAATTATGATGTAATTTCTAATAAAATAAGTAAAACAGGCAAAAACAAACTATACATATTGCCACACTGCCATAACAGTTATAAGCAAGAATAAAAAGTGGCGATCATATGATGTTTATTGGAATAAAATAAGTAATAAAAATGTTTGATAAAAATTTCTATCATATTATAAGTTTGTGTGGAATTAAAAAAAAGATCTGAAATAATAAAAATTAAATTGGATTTCAATGGGAGCTGCACTTGCTCCCTGTGGAATTAGACTATGATTAAGAATACAGTATGACTCTATTTTTATTCAGTTACAAGTAGCTCCCAAATCTAGGGGGCATTAAAAGAAGAGCATAACCTCACTTTTATTCAGTTACAATATATATATATATATGAGATGAGGTAAATGTAAAACCACATTGATCACAAAACAAAATTCTTTTACATATTGTTAATATATAAAACACATAGAAATATATTAAAATTCCCACAATAATAAAATATTAATATTGGGAAAAAATTATCGTTACTTAACTAATAATTACTTAAACTTTAATGTTTTTAATATATATATATATATTGTAACCGTTCGATTGTTGTCCAACTACATAATATCACCAAAACATAAGTGCGCTAAGAATTGTAACCTCGATCACCGATCAATTCCCGCTGCACATTATCAGCTATTAAAAGCTGTAACCAAAAGCATATCATGCCATCTATATTATGCACCAAAGACCACAACCAAAATCTGGAGCAACTTACCACAGACCAAACTAATGATATAACATAAACTTTTTATGATTTAATTTGATCGCAGCCAGGGTGTACCGTGAAGACCTATCATAGTAGTATGATAAAATACATTAAACAAATTATAAGTATGTAATGTTATTATCTTTCAAACCTTAATTTGCGACTTTCATTGTATGAGACCCGATGGCCGACCATGTACAAGATGGCATAATTTGTGGAACTACATAAGATTATGAAATTTTAAACCATCTATATGATTTTTAATACAAATGCTCATCCAGGTAAAGCTTTGCAATAAATAAACATAAATAATTGGGTTCTTTTTTTATAGTTTACTATATCACTGAGACTCTTATTATACTGACAAATGACAATTTAAAAACGTTAAGTAAATATATTCAATCATGTCATTATCTGGTAAATCTGTTTACAGGTTTAATAATCAATTTGTATTGTATACTAGAATCAACTACGCAAAGCTAAAATGATGGAAAAGGTAAATGGGATTTTATTGTACCTTACACATCATAAACTACCAAAGACAAAAAGCATCCAAATGTTTTCTCAAAATATCACTAAACTCTTATATCATGTTGACGATAGTATATACTTCAATGTATGCTCTATCCAAGGTTTATGATTTCTGATTTTACGAATGACAAATAGCAATGGCACAGTAAGTTTAATTATAAATCAATGTTTATTTATAAATTTATGAATAATAAGTAATTAATTCTAATGTTATAATTAAAGACATAAATAAACAAATAAAATAAATAAATTATAATTCCATCGACTTCCTTCAATAACATATCATAGGTACGGTTTTTAAAAACCTAATCATACCTTATATTTCAATTTGATATAATGAATGTATTGAGGAAATTATACTAAATTCAACATCAACTCATGAAACATCTAATGTCATTTCCAGATTCAATAAATCTATACCGTAAACTTATAATAATATAATAAATAATATTATATCTGTAGGATTTAGCTATAATGCAATCATTAAATAAAGTGAAAATTTAAACTTACATTCAGGTAAATAATAATCAACCAACAGTTAATTATTATGAGGTAACTTGAATAGAATGTCCTGCTACAATTTGATGATCTAACTTATAAATTATACTTACAAATGGAAGAAGATGATTTAGCAGAATAACTAAAATACTTTGCCCAACTTATATCTATGAAGTAAAACCATATTCCTGTGGATGCATTCACCTACACATAGGAATTAAATAAAACTAAACGCTTTGTGGATTTATACACCATCATAAAGTAATAAGTATAATTACACAATTCTGCGGATTAACCACCAGCGCAGGAATGAGTGTAAAATACAAAAATGGCAATTAAGTAATCTGCGGATTAATCACCGGCACAGATTAATGCATTTTAACATTATAAAACAACATTACTATTTACTTCACATTAAAGTGCAAAATCATCCTCCTCAGTTATACTGACCATTCAGAAAACACTAACATTTTAGCAAATGTGAGTTCTTGCATAATAAAATGTTACACTAATCAGGACAACTAATGTACTTACTTATCTTGCTTAAAATAAAACATATGTAATATAATATAAGTAATATTAGTATAGGAATAGAAATCTGGAAAGACTCACAAAATACCTCATGAAAAATTGATACATCTCATAAATTCATTTAGTACTTTTCAAGCTTTTTCGCAAGTGCTATTCTCTTGAATAAGTATCTTATTCAACCCCTATTAATTTAAACTTAATAAAATATAGCTTATGAACTTCACATGCAAGTTTATATAATGATAAAATTAAAGTAATGCATTATCCATCAAATACATAAAATCTAACAGGTGTGTGTGTGATATAAATTAAATGTATAGCATTTTATAGTTCAATACATGAATTCTAGCAGGTGTGTGTATCACAAATTAAATTGTATAGCATTTTATAACTACAAATATGATCCGTGAAATCCATGTACGATGTGTCGAACAATAAATATACGAAGTAATAGCTACAATTATAGTTGAATTCCATATATGTAATTTGATCCATTTGTATTAGTTATTATAAGTACTATTAGATTAACGATTTTACGTGGCTCCATAAACATGAAACAATTCCAAAATATGACATGCAGAGTTTAAATGAAAATGTTTTTTCATAAGTTATTAATTTCTACATTTCTCTATTAAAACTGTTCCAAGTTTATCACATCCATGCTAATATTTATTTATCCATGCTTAAATCTAGGAATACTAATTATAGCAATTAATTTAATCATTCCGAACTGATGATAAAATTAGAAAATAGCTTTAATTAATTATTTGAAGACTGTTTTTATTATCCAAATGGTAAACAAATTAACTAGCAAATATATTACTGGCATTGCAAAGTTAAATATCAATCAATACTATATTTTTTATTAAAATTATAAACGGAAATATTAAACTATGTTAATAACTTTAACATTTTACTTTAATTTAAACTTCTTCTTTTTTAAAAAGCAAATTTTCATATTTATAAAACTTCTGTAATTAAAACACTTATTTAATTTTTCCAAATTGTAGAATAATAAATATTTTAAAACATACCAAAATCTTGCAATTAATTCTACTTTTAAACTGGAAAGCTCCGACATATTTCAAATGTAATATTGGAAAATTATTATTAGCGATTTGATCCACCTGGTTAGCCGACTTGAACGGACTTTTAAATTTAGCAATTCATCTTATTATTAAATACCACTATGTTATTTTTACGTTTATAGAAAACTTTGTGGTAATCCGTTTACTTGTTAACTATTTTAAAATAAGCTTATCATATTTACACCATTTGCCTTTTACCATTTTCTTTTCTTTCTTTCCCTCCAAAGCAACACTATCAGATGATCGTTTTTTAAATTCGCGCTCCTTTCTTTTTTACATTGAAACGCATACGTAATTACTGTATTTATTTTTAATAATTAAATTTAGTTGAACAAATGGTTTTTTTAATTCAATGGAAATAATTTTTAAGACCATTTTAAACAAATAAAAATTATTATTATTTTTAATAATATTTTACCAAATTTAATGTGTTGTCAAAATTTTTAAAAAGTTAAACATTTTGATATGAATTAGTATATGGAAAGAAGCAATTTAAATCTATTAAAATAATATAGACAACAAGTAAGGCAAAATATTACCCATTCTCTCTAATAAATTATTTTGAATATAAGAGAGTAATTTGTTCAAAGTGCAAATCAAGCCAATCAAATCACCAAAAGAAGACAGAGAAATTTTTATACCAGTTACATCAATTAGTATATTTTATACTAAAATATATGGTTACAATATATATATATATATATATATATATATATATGTATATATATATATATATATATATCAAATGAAATTACAAAAAAATCAAGTCAGATGTCACATGACTTAATTTAATAAGCTTGTGTTTACAAATGTTATATACAGAGTTTACAAAATAAGTTTTTAACAAGCTTTGAGAATATCCTCAACCCCAGACAGGTTTCTGCTATTGGTGTCATCAGAGACATGCCAGGATATTCAAGCATTAGATTAAAAATACCATGACAAGTCCAGCACTTTAACTAATGTATATCGATTAAGTAGAAAATCTGAAATTTTCAGACATCTATGTGTCTTCCAATCCAGCTATCTAACATAAATAGCCATATGGGACTGAACTAAGTTCAGATACACCATATATTAATAGCTTTAGCAATTAAAAATCACCAAAGACTTAATAACAAAAAAAAAATTACAAATCCAAGTCAGATGTCCCATGACATAATTTAATAAGATTGTGTTTACAAATGTTATATATAGGGCTCTTAAAATAAGCTCTTAACAAGTTTTGAGAATATCCTCAACAGCAGACTAATTTCTGCTACTGGCATCATCAGTGAGATGCCAGGATATTCAAGCATTAGATTAAAAATACCAGGACAAGCCCAACACTTTATCCAATGTATAATTATTAAGTAGAAAATCAAAATATTATAGAATAACATTACAAAACTGAATATGTGTCTATAACATTAAAACTAAAACCATCACTATAGCCAGATTTTTGGCATTTTATACCATCTTGAGTAGCAATGAACCACTAATATTTAAATCACACTAAAATCACATAATAGTAATGTTCTAATGTGAATGGATATTCTGTGGAAATGTTACTGTTATCATAACATAAAATACCTGTACTATAAAAGAGAATATTATTTTATAAACTAACACATTTTCTTAATAAAGCACATGGGAATGTTATTGTTATGTGATTTCAAAAGTTAATGATTTATTTTCACTCAAGATGGTATAAAGTCCTGTAAACAGGCTATAACAAAGATTTTATTTTTAATTTTATATATGCATATTCAATTTTGTAGTGTTATTTTAGAATATTTTATTATATATATATATATATTATTGCTTTCAAACTTGTAGTAAGTTTTTATCAAAAATTAATTTAAATTTCTCTTCTTGGAAGTCTTCAGAATTTTGTATACATATTAATAAAGTTTAAGTGCCTTTTTTAATATCAGTCATACATTTCTTGTGTGTGTGAGGTATCACCTACTTGATGATATATGTTCAAAGTCTTTATAATTTCACAGAAGCATCATGAGGTGTTAATGTTTACCTATAGTTGTAGGCCTTGTCTTTTTTCTCTATAACTGGAAAACGTTTATTGGTAGATTACTGAAACATGGCCTTGCAATTTGACATTTTAGTCATTGTTTAATCAATATTATTTAGATGACTTAGCTGGATATTTTTTTATATTTCTGGATCTGATCATCCATGGGAAGAGCATTTAGCCAATGCATGTTTCTCTATAGTTACTTGTTTGGTTAGGTAATAAATGATTTTTGAACAGTTTGTTGGTTTCTAATTATTTTTGCTTATGCTTAGATGGCAGAATATGAACTCACAGTGGTCCAATTAAAAGTAAATAAGCTCAAAAAAACAATTCAAAACTAAAAGTTCATCTATAGATAAACTTGTTTAACTTAAACCATAGTTTGTTTATCTGCTGCTAGTTTTTATTAACAAACTAGTTTTTATTTTTCATTGTGTTTTTCAAAACATGTTTAATCATTGTAATCAACTTGTTTATAATCCTTTTTTATTATCTATATGTTCAAATTTTTTATTTATAAACTTTGTCTAATCATTTAGAAAAATATAGAATTTAGAGAAATATGAATTATGTCTCATATATAACACAATTCCTACTTTACATTTTGTTTAATTTTTTATTAAGTTACTTTAAGACAATATTTTCTTCAAAACCTAAACCCGTTCAAATATTGTTGAGTATGATTTTATATCAAACTCCGTTATTTTAAATTATATAATGATATTTCACATAGATATAATAAACACCTTAATACTTTCCCATTCGTTTACTTTCCAATTCGTTTTTTTTTTAAAAAAAATACATATATTAATCTTTAACTGAGGTTTAAAGTTTATATCTGTGCTAGAGATAATCTTTAGTTTCAAAAATGATTAGTAATAATCATTATTGTATTTATCTGAAATGGATGGCGTCAATGTTGTGAGCAGAGAGGTTTGACAATGGTAAAGGAACAATGAACAATTTACTGTAGGTAAATATTTTTCACATAATAAAGATATATATGAGAGATAATAACCTAGGGGTCCTAGGCCAACTGATGAGTGCTGGTTCAGCATGATATGCATCTTGGGGGGCATGTGTCTTTTATTATATCTTTATTTAAGTGAATTTAGAAAGAATTGGGAAGTATGGAGGTGTTTATTATATCTATAAGATATTACACATGGGAAAGAGAAAGGTTAATAATTCCGTGTGTGTGTAAAATAAAAAAAATATCAGATATATTAATTTTTAACTGAGATTTAAAGTTTATATCTGTGCTAGAGATAATCTCTATTTTCGAAAATGATTAGTAATAATCATTATTGTATTTATCTGAAATGGATGGCGTCAAAGTTGTGAGTGAAGGAAGTTTGACAATGGTAAATGAAAATGTAGCAATATATGCACACACATTATAATACCTCACATTCATTTATATATAATTAATCTATGCAAAAAAGAGAATATATTTCAACTAGCTTTTTCCTGACTTAGTAAATTGGCATTATTTATTAAATTATTTCAATTTCTTTGATCGTTTTCATCTTATATTACAACAGCTGTTTGAAGAAACTATCTTGTTTCCATATTCTTACAAATTTCATTTGCATACAAACACACACATATTTTAAAACAAGATATATTAGCATAAATTTATATCTTTAACAACCTGTATTTTATTCTAGCTTATATAAAATTCTTATATACACACCTCTACTGCTCTTTATATGTGCCGAAGAAGACTACTTATGGTCTCATTATATATATATAAAGTAATAAAAAAAAAATTATGTTGGAATATTTTCATCATCTAGTATTAATTGTTAAATATCTTTTTAAAAAAAATATCGAATTTTGTTTAAATTTTTCAATTACATTCACAGTTATTAAATGTACTTGAAAAGGACAATTGAAAGTTGAATTTTTCAAAAGTCATTTAACAATTAATATTAGATTATATAAATGTTCAACATATATTTACTAAGTAAAATGCCATTTTATAGCAGTGTTTTATTGAAAGCGATCATATGTAGACTGTCACATAAACTGTAACCCAATGTAAAATTTTTAATCTAATGTCTCACTATAAATGTATTACAAGAAAAATCTTCAGGGGTAAGTTGAAGTTTGAGACATATAAATCTTCATACCAGAATTGTTAGCCCATTTCTATATTTATATATAGTGAAATTTGCCACAGAAAAAGCTTAGAGAGTGTTCAAATTGTACAATGAATTCTCACTAAATAATATAATAAATACTAAAATGACCAACATCCTTGTCATATGTTGTCAGTTTAATACATTTTTGGGTTTTTATCTCTAGTGTTAAAAGTCCATATTTTTTATGCATCTATTGTAATCATTTCATTCATGGGTTTAAAATTAGAATTTAAAATTTATTCATGCTGATATCAAAAATAAGTACTTTTAATGTGAAAATACAGTAATAATCAAAAAGTTAACCTGGAATGTCAACATTGACAAATACCAATATCTGAATTAGAATAAGAACCACTTAGTAATATAGACGGTACATGGGCTAGTAAATGTTTTATTTTTAAATGAAGTGTCAGACTTCTTTTTAGGTTTAGTAGCTTACCAGAGTATAATTTTTCCCATAGTTTATTTCTAATTTTTTTTAAAAATTATTTCTTTATGTAAACTGTAAAAATATTAATTTTAAATCTAAGTCAGAAAAATAGATCAGTATTGAAGATAAAAAAAATATTATTTTTAAAAAAGAAATGTTAATATGATCAATGATTTATGTACTAAATATGGTATGATTAAATGGACAATTTGCATCATTTTTTTTTTTTTTAAATAAGGACGATTTTAAAAATGATCGTAATTTTTTTTTTGACAGAGCAATTTACATTGTAATCTCACTAAACATTTTATAATATGGGTGAATCAAAAGCAAAGGGTATGTAATAATATCAGTGAGATTTTATATTTTTAAAACTTTGGTTTTAGTTTTTTTAAAAAATCAAACTGTTAACGATATATACAGCAATTAATTTAATATATCTTTTATCATTTATATTTTTGATTTTGTATTATTATTTTTTTATTTAAGTAATTGTTTTGAAAACAATATTTCTATAAGCAGATTAATTTTAATAGTATGACTTGTAAGTGAAAGTTACGACAAACAGATAATGTGATGAAAAGCTTTCTGAAAACAGTGAAAGTGTTATAAGTTGTGTGAATATGACTTTTTAATTTTAAAACTTGGATTTATTTATAATCAAAATGATATATATATATGTTGTTAACTAATTAATGTTATGGAAATGTAAGCATCACATAATATGAAAATAATTTGTATTCATATAATAACACTCTTTGAAATAGTAAGTATTGCACAATGAAGAATATATATGTAATTGTTATTTAATGAACGTAAAATATTTTTATTAAATCTAATTTTAAACTTGCAGTATACTTTTGGATAACAAATGGTCATATTAACTATTACCACTTTTAAAATTTTTTAGACCAATAATTTTCATTAAAATGTGTATTTTAAGAACATATTTTATTATGACAGTATAAGACTTGAATCTTAAAATACATTTATAATAAAAATGGTCAAAATGAAAATTGTTATAGTGAGAGATAATTGAAGATATAAACTTACAATCAAGGCATACACTTCAAATTTGATTGCTTACAAATAATTGCTTACAAATACCTTTTAAATTTCTTAGTCAACTTTTACACACAACACTTATATATAATTCATAAGGGACTTGAATTCAGATGTTCAAGGTTACTACAGCTATGCATTCCATCTTATACAACTGATAACTCTACTTTTATAAATTTTAATTCTTTCATTAAGACTTAATTTACTCTGCCCTATATACATTTTATGATAATTACAAAATCAAAATGGTCAACTGATTGCAAATCTATCTCTGGGATAGTTTATAACATACCTTGTAATTGTCATAAAATTTATATGGATCAGAATAAATTCAGTCTTAATAAAAGTGTTATAGTTCATAAGATTAGAATTAAAAATATATATCAAAATTCCACTTTGTATATTCATGAACTAAATACAGGTTATAAATTATTATTTGACAATGAAGAGGTTATCTTTTATGAAAAAAGTTGATTGAAAAGAAGAATAAAAGAAACTGATGATAATTTTTTTGAGTCTGAGGCCATCAATCTCATGAAGACATCTTTTGATGTTTAACAAAGTTGTTTCTTGAAATGAATAAAGGGAAGTATATTTTGTTTTGTATATACACTAGGGTCTCATTTTATGCAGATTATTTTAATTCGATTTTGAAGTTATGTGATTCACATTTCTTCTTAATATCTTTCATATTTCACTATATTTATTAGATATTAAGAAATTAAATTATTAATAACTTATTTTTACTTGAATTACTTTTTTTTTCAAAAGTACAACGTTATATTGGCAGTTAATGTTAATATGGCCTAAAGCTGTATTTAGAATTTTAGCTTCCATATAAATAATCTATGTATACTAATAAGTAAATAATAATAATAGATTTATATTTATATATACAAATATTGCAATAAATATTCAAAAATATTAAAATGTATATTTTGTTATATATAACAGAAATAAATAATATTTTAGATTTTTAAAATAAAAAATGAAGATTTTATAAACTGAAAATAACCTTTCTAATGATAATGTATAATTTTTTGTTGTGATTACGATCTCATTTTTTTAAATATAGAAACAGAAAACCATTAACACAGCACAAGACTGAATGTGGTGCTAGTTGTACATCACATCATGAATAAAAATAAAGTGGCTAACAGGTTTCTCTGGGCATAATTGCTGAGAGATTCTTGACTTTGTTTAAGAAGAAGCTACAATCCATCACATCACATTGAATCTGATTTCTTTCCAGTTTACAAATGAATGCTAGCAGTAATGATTAAAATATGTATGCAAAATTAAATACTGTAGTTAATAAAAAAAGTAAAAAAGTTTGTCTTGTATTAATTTTTTTCAAATATTTGAAATTTTTTATTAGTCATACTTTATTTGCTTATTTTTTTAATGCGAATTTTAAAGTAATATTTCTTTCTTGCTTTGCTTTTATGCAAATTCTGAAAATTACAGACCCTATCCCCCATTTTTCAAAGTAAATTAAGTCTATTTTTATGCTATTTTTTAATGCAGGTTTTCTATGGAAATTATCTACTGCACAAAATGAGACCCAGGTGTATATGTTTAGTTGAATTTTACTTGAAAAAAACTATTTCTTAATAGATGAAACCATGGTTGTATAAGAATTTTAGTAAAATTTTATTGTTTTGGCAAGTATTGTAGTGAATCATTAAATATCATATGATCACCATTTCTTATGCTTGCTCAAGCTGTTAAAAGAAGCAACACTCTCCATATAATAGGCCCACTCAGGGGAAGCCAGAATAATCAATAGATTCAAAAAGGTTTATGCACAAAATTCTTATCTAGTGCCTACTTATCCAATATTCCCAGACTAGTTTTAGCTTGTGGTTTTCATCAGTGAGGAGTCATGGATCTGAGAGCACTGCACCTAGATTTTAAGATCTAATGCATCCCTCCAGAAACTAACTTTTATCTCTACTTAACTACAAAACTATGAGTTCCAAAATGCATCCATTGATTAATCTGGCTTGCACTGATTGGCACCACTATATGGAGAGTTTTCCCAGTTTTAAATATTTTTGTGTTATATAACTTTCTATTTTATATATGTATACTGTAATCATTAAGTTTATATACACAAAAAGTATATAACTGACTTTGATTTCCATTTTAGGAATATATATATACTATTTTGCTAATGGGTAGAAGTTGATATAAAGTCATCTTTTGAAGTGAATAGGATTTGACCAGTTTCTTCTTATGATTCATTAAATATTCTTAATATTGTCCTTTATTTGGAGAGTGTCAAATCTGAAATAAAATCTGGAACTCATAAAATTTGTTTGCAAAAATGTAACAAATTTATATATATTTTAAGAATCACCTTTTGTAGTTCAAATCAATATACACTGTCATTGTAAATAGCACCACTACTAGGATGTGTGTGACATAATTTTTCTAATACTTTTCAAACCTTAAATAAATGAGTCAAAATGTTAATCAATGTTTAAGAGAATTTATAAAATATAAGCAGAAGCACAATTTATTTACAAAATAAACACAAATCAACAATAAGGAAGAATAGTTATAATAATATCTAAATTCTAATTTAAGACATTATTTTCATTAACTAACAAATATTACAAATATATTATCTCATCCTGTAACTTTTGAATTCAAAAGAACAAATTTATTTATATATGATATATTTTCTGAAACACATGTTTAATTTCTTTTTGTTAATATAATTATATCTTGTGCTTGACATTTTAACGATATGAAAATTAACTTTTTAATAAGTATAAGTGCTTGTGGAAGAGAATTAGTTTAAGAAAAGGAGAATCAATGCTAAATTTGTATATGATCAGGAAATGACAGATACTTCATAATCTAGTGCTATTTTATTTATTACGTTTTAAAAACCTTTGCAGATAGTGTCAGGCATTTATAACAGAAGTACTCAGTTTAAAAATTAATACATTTTAATACATTTAAATTCAACAATAACATTACCAAAAATACATTTTCATTACAGGTCTGTTTATCTCTCATTCTAACTACACCATTCGTTATTTATGATTTACTAAAACATAGAGCAACCAGAGTATTAATTTTTAACATTTGCTTACATTTGGAAATGTATGAATAATCACTAAAATAGATAACTTCTTAATACCATGAATAAATATAGTGAAATAGTAAAGAAAAAAAATGTTTAATGTTACACATTTTTGGTTTTTATTCTAAAACTCACTGATAACAATTTATCACATATGTTTTTTTTAAAAAAAAAAACATTGTATTAAAAGAAATAACTTTCATTTAGGTTAATAATTAATTTCCAACTAACTTTATCAATTTGAATTTTCTCTTCCATTATTCATATATAATGAAGATAAAGTTATTACTCAAATGAATAATCTTAATCTTATGAAAGTTGATAAAGAAAATATAGAAAATTTGCATATTCAATTTATTAATAACATTTTTAAAAAAGCCAAAAGTAATGTGATTGACAATAGTACTTACTATAAGATTTATCCTGCTGCAATATGTGCCAATATTTTTTCAAATATAAAACTGCATAAAGAGAATGAACCTTTATGGTTAATTGTGGATGGGGGGGGGTATTTTATTATGAAATGTGTAGATTGAGAAAATTCTATAAGAAATCCTTGGTTTTGGTACATATATAATATGTCATGATTTGATTTTGTTAGTAAAACCTGTAATGTTATGATTGATGTTAATGATGTAATATTTACTCTTGATGTATATGAAATGTATGGATCAATTGATCGAATAGCATATATTAAAATTATTTTCAATGCATTAAGTTTAAAAAATGACAATGCCAAAATAACAAAATTTATAATTGAAACATTAAACTTTATTGTTAAAAAAATTAATGCAATTTTAAGAAGGATTTTTATAAAATGGGCAATGTCTGGTCAATGGGTTTACCTATTGTTGCTCAAATATGTAATTTTGTAATTTTTACATATGAAGAAAATATTATAAAAAAGGAGTGTTATCAAAAAAAATATTACTGTATATTATTGATATGTTGATGATGTTTTTGTAAGTGGCAGGCTAAATACAATTAAAGAGTTGTTTAAAGAATTAAATAATTTCAATGGCTTAAAGTGGATAAAACAGGTGAAAATTTGACAAGCATTCAGTTTCTTGATCTTAAAATAACTAGGAATCAAAGTAAACTGAATTACTGTATGACCATTAAACCAATAGTAAAATGAGGTTATATTCCATATAAATCAAGAATGCCAATGTCACAAAAAATGCCAGGTTTAAAGTTTTTATTTAGAAATAATAGTCTTTGTAAATATTCATCAGATATAGTAAAAATATTTAAATGTATTTGAATGAATTGTTAAATGTTGATTACAATTATAATCATATATATAATGTTATTAAACATTTTAATACAAAATATAGGAATAAAAATATTAATAATAATATTGATTCTCCTGCTAATAAAGAAATGTGGATATAAATACCATATATTTAGAATGATGAAGTAAATTTTATAAGGAAAATTTATAAAGGTATATGGGACATTGCATTTTACACATCTCCTACATTAAACAAATTAATAAATAACTCTAAAGATAAAACCTCATTTATAAATAAAAATTGCATCATTTATAAATGAATATGTAGGTGCTGTAGCATATATATAGAGAAATCAAGATGCATGTTGAAAAAAAGAACTAAAGAGCACTTGCTGTTATTAAAAAGGGTTCAGAAAACAAAACAAAAATGCAAAGTAAATAATGTTTCCACATCCATTTTTTATGACCATAATAAGTCATGTATTTATGGTCTTAACTTCAATTATAATAATGCAAAAATATTTCAAGTTGAAAAAGATAACAACAAAAGGAAGATAAAAAAAGCTGTGCTAATATAAAAATACAAACAAGACTTAATTAACAGACAGGCAACAAATGTTAAGATCATTGAATTGTTGGAATATTAGCCTTTCAAAGTGTTAGTTGACAAAGTCTATGAGGATAGTCAAAAGCACTTCTAAGTGGATAAAATTTTTAGTTATACTATATATATATATATATATATATATATATATATATATATATATATATATATATATATATATATATATATATATATATATATATATATATATATATATATATATATAGTATTTATAAATATTCAATTATAAGATTACATATATGTATATTAAATACTGCCTAACACTAAATTAGCATTATAAATAAAATAAAAATTCATATAACATTACAATAATAGCAAAAAAAAAAAAATTACGAAAATTCATTTACAGCCATGGTTTCACTTATTGACAAACAGATTTTTTTCAGATAAAATTCAATTGAACATACAACATATATTTACAAATTGAAATAGTCTTCCCACCATTCACTTCAATAAGCAGCTTCATTATGAGATTGATGCCCTCAGAGTCAAAAAAAATAACCTCAAAGTTTCTTTTACTTTTCTTTTCAATTCATTTTTTCATAAAAGATAACCTCAGCATTGTCAAATATTATTTTATGGTCAGTACTGAGTCATCAATTAGTAAATTGATGCATAAGAGTGCTTTTACTAAGAGGTGAAGAAGTATCCTGGAAGAAGAACCTGAATATAAATTTATTACTAAATACTTTAAATAGTCAATTTGTTTTAAATCTATTCCTGTGGTAGTTTATAAGATATTTTGTAGTTGTCATAAAAGTTATATAGGTCAGAGTATAAATCAAGTCTTAATGAAAGAGTTAAAGTTCATAAGAGTAGATTTTAAAAAATAAATATCGTTACTTAGCTTTGTATATTCATAAGCTGAATACAGGTCATACAATATTACTTAACAATACAGAAGTTATCTTTTATGAACAAAGTGAATTGAAAAGAAGAGTAAAAGAAACTTTGATGATAAAACTTTTTGAATCTGCAGCTATTTTCTTTTGCATATATATATATATATATATATATATATATATATATATATATATATATATAAATATATATATACACAATATATATATATATATATATATATTGTGCCCTTTTGTATGGGTCACCATCTAATTTTTGTGCTAATCTATTAAAAATTTTAAATTTAAGATATATTTGAATATGTGATGTTGATTTTGCTTATGATAATATTTCAAAAGGTTTAATTAAAGCAATCTATGAGTATTTGATATGTGAAATTGTGCTGATATTGAGAGAGACATTTTAAATGATGATGATTATAATATATGATTGGGGAAAATGGCCATAATCAATACTGCATGAATATATTTAATTAATAAATATTTAAAGCTAAAGTATTTAAAAGACAAGTTAAAATTAAATGCATATATTTATTATTGATAAAATAATGATATAAAAGAATATAAATATTTTTAATTATTATAAATACTTAAATAGAAGATTAATATTTGATTTTAATGATATCAAATAATTATTTTAAAATCTGTTATAATATCTTATTTATTTTAAAAAAATGTTTATTTTAAAAATGCAATTGTTAGTTATTTTTAGATTATGAGAAGTGTTTCTTTTATTGTAAAAAAAAAAAAAAAAACAGATGTTAGTTAGATATACACAAACATGCTTGGAAGTTATCTAATAAAGTTGCATAACTATTTTAAAAATTATGTTATAAAATTTATAAAATAATACGTGAGTTATCACGAGATAAAAATAAAGATATTCAGTGTGAAATATTAAATCTGGTTTTAAAATATTGTTTTTAAAAATATGACGTATAAAAAATACTTAGTTTATTTAAAAATAATCTTATAAAAGTTAAAATTAAAATCAAGTAAGTAAGAATATTTTAAAAGAATGTTTAATAAATTTAAATGAACGATAAAGATTATTTAGAAATTTAATAATGTAATAAATATTAAATATTAAATAAGCCATTATTTATTTTAATTTTGTGTTGTTGGTAAAATATGTAAATAAGCCAGCAAAGTTGATTGTTTAATCTACCAATCAAACGGGAAGTTTCTTCCGGTATAAAAGCTCAATTCAATTGTTAGGAGAGGACTTTGTGATTGATTTTTCAAGTTAATTGTGTTATTAAAAATAGCAAAGTAAATTTGATAGACGCTCTCAAAATCAATTTTAAAATTACAAGAGTTTCCTTATAAATAATTTATAAAAGTTTTAAATGATAGACATGCAGTATTAACTTAATTTTTTCCCTATCGATCGTCTCTATATTAAGCTCAATTTACAAGCAAATAGTCATGGGAACATCATATATAGTGAAAATATATCGGAAACTTTATACTAGAGATATGACAAACGCTGGATTAGTTCGGAAAATTACGAGATGGAGAAAAGTAATATTTTGGACAGTATATAATTTTAAAAGCTAATTACTAATGACTATTAGAAAATAGATATTTTAGAAAATAAAATACTTCTTTATAAAGAAAGTATTTTTGTAAAATATAAATTTAAATATATATCTTAAGGAAAGATATTAAAAATAAAAGTAGTTTTATAAATACTTGCCTTGTTAAGTCTTTATGTTTAAAAAGACTGTATGTTGACAGTTTTGAAAGGCAAATAAATTGAAAATATAATTAGCTAAAAGTCTTAATATAATAAAAATTATTATATTGAAATAATCTAAACGCTGGTTGTTTAGATGAAGAAGCTTATTCTTACCTGGATATTTTGGTTATGGAATGCGCAAATAATATGTGGACGTCCCAGTTAATTTAAAATAATTAAATGATAGTTTTTCATAAAACTAAAGACTAAGCTAAAATAATAACTTTTGAATAATATTTTAAAAATAACTAAATCAGGATCCTATAAACTATTTTAATTTATTTTATTTTCTTGTGGGAACTTATTTTTTAAAAGAACATTTTCGTTTTTCATAAACTTTTAAAAAACACGTGATGGACCGGAAACAGGAAATGGTGTGCTAGTGAATATGTGCCTAGGATTAAAAAAACTTTATGGTGGAAAAGAAAACATCGCTGGAGTCACGTAATATGAACTTTGTTTTATTTATCTAATATAAAAATTAAATATTATTAATTTATTAAAAATAAGATAGGTACATTTCTTAAAATAATAACTAAAAATGATATAATAATTAATTACATAAGTTTATTTTATAATTAATATAACAAGTAATATGTTAAAGAATGATTGTGAGTGTAAATGTGAATTATTTTTATGAAGCTGTAATTCCGAAGAATATTGGAAGATGGACTGTACATTAAATCATTATTGATGGTAAAAATTGTATAATAATAATAATTTTGATGTATTTAATATGTTTTCTTTAGATCAACCAAATATTATGTTGTTTGAATGAATGTATGATTATTTTAAAAATACACACACATTATATTGGCAGTGATAGTTTTATTTAAATATGCATAATTTGAATTTATGATATAAATATGATACAATATTACATAAGAAGCTTAGAAATAATTATATGATTCTTTCGTAAATAAATTTTGATATTTTGTTTTATGTTATAGTATTAGAATTATATTTATTAGTCATAAGTAATTATTGTATTGCAAGTTAGGAAGAGATTTCAAAGTCTATATTTTATTTTTATTTTATTGGATAAATTAAGTTAAGTTTTATGTAGAAGTTTATGTTGGATTGAAGATTTACCGAATATAGATGACGAAGTATAAATAATTTGGATAATTAGTATTTATTTAGAGTTGAAGGTTGTTTTCCGGAAATTTTTAAATAAGTTTAGAGGATTTTGTAGATAGAAATTTATTAAGAAGGAGTAGTATAACACATAAAGTAAGGTAATAATTTCACATAGAAAAGAATCATAGAATTTATCTAATGTAATACTTTATGAATTTGAAATTAATGAATAATTTAAATATTATTATTTAATAGTACATATATGTAATGCATATTTGATAAAGCCTATAGCATGAATTGCATTAAGTGAAATATAAAGTTATAATTAATTATTTGTTATTACATTACACAGATACATTAATTTCTATATTATAATATTAAAGTAGTACTAATAATAAAGTGAACACATACTATTACATTATAGAATGAATAACATTAATACTTAATGATGTAGCAATTTAATTAGTAAAGTTTAATTGTTTACATATGCTACATAAATATTGTTTACATAAATTTTTCTGTATAATAATTGAAGTTCATTGATATTTATTTAAAGTTTAAGTTTGAGACTATACTTCAATACTATTGGTACAGCATTTTAAAAAATGTATAGATTACTTAGTAAGAGTATGAGCTAATAACAGTGTAAACATCTTGTATTATTATTTTCTTATTTTATTTTTCTTTGTTTTTCTAATTTTGAACTGTAAATATTGTAAATAAATTCTTAGTTGAAGTTAATATAAATAAATTTGTTTAATTTGTTTTAAAAGTGTGTCGAGTTCATTATTTTGCACCACAGCATTTGACAGCAGATAATTTGAAGAAACATAATATTTGCACAATGTGAATTTATTAATATTATTTTAAAAATAAATACAATATTTTCCTGATTATCATTTATGAGAATTGATTGACATTATTACATCATATTACAATGGTCATAGAGTAATTATAATGCATAATATAAGAATACAATATTATTTATTGCCACAGACTATTAAATTATAAGATTTTGATTTATACTAGAATTAAGATACTATATGAAAATAAAAGATATACATATGATTATTTATTTAATGATTGATGATATAACAGAAATAGATAAGATTAAGTTATACTCTAAGTTTAGTATTATAATTATTAACATAAGTTAGGTGTATTTAGGTTTGATATAAAATCCCATATCATACTTATTTACATGAGTTATCATTACTTTAAGATAATTAGAAGAACCTGAGATTATTTAATTATATTTTTAAAAATTAAAAGTTAAGATTTATTTATTTATTATTATTAAAGATAATTTATTTTATTTAAAAGCCATAAGAATGCTGTAGAGGTAGTAGTAAGTTAATAAGGAGGTGACAGTATTCTTATGCCATTGAGACAATGTCTTAGAAGATATTGACTCAATGTAAATCTACTTATTACTTTGTAACTTTACTTCACAATCTCATGATTTAAATTAAATACTTATTTAATTAGTACATACTATAGAATTATATTGATTTTAATAATTAATAATAAATTTAAGTAGAATATGATAGTATAAAAGTAAATTAAAGGTAGATATGCAAATTTTAATTAAGCATTATAATTTAATTGAGCTAGTCATATTTCAAATTATATTATACATCAAGAAGTAAGGGTACAATATATATATATATATATATGATAAACAAAACAAGTTATAAATTTTGTAACTTGCTTTTAGCTTGAATTTTATGATCACTAGATGGAGCTTTACCAATAGCTTCTAACAAGCTTTGTTTACATAAATGCCAAGAGAGGTAGAATTTAATATCTTTCATTGTCTCCCACTCCCAGACCATCTTTTCAAGCTAGTTGGCTCATGTCAGTGAAGGGTTGTAAGACTAGAAACTAGATATAAATACTAACTCTAAAATCAGCATTCATCAAACACATTTCTATCAGTTTGAAAGCATGAAATTTCTCAGTCATGTAATGTCTTCAAACCCAGCTAAACAAACTAGATAGTTGCATTTGTAAATAATGTGGTTTTATATTTAAAAATTCAGCTAAAACTTTATATATTTGTATTTTGTTTTGTATTTTTTTTTGCTAAAACTTTGTACACATTTTTTTAAAAAAAAAAACATATTTAAAATATAATGTTAAATTTATAGTTTGCCATTTTTAGCTAAGACTAAAACTTTGTGTTATGGTGAATCCCCCCCCCCCCCCACAATATAATATATCTCTCATGTCATTTGTAAATAATAGATTTGTATTTAAAAATACATTTACAGCTAAAACTTTATATTTTTGTGTTTTGTTTTGTATTTTTTTGCTAAAATTTTATATATATATTTTTTAAATATTTAAAATATAACATTAAACTTACAACTAAAACTTTGTTTATTCATTTAAAAAAAGTTAAAGGTTTTTTTTTTTATATTTCTCCTTTTCCATAATAATTATATATCTCCATCATTAGAAATAAGATAATTTTTTATAGATTTAAAGTTTGGGATTACACATAATGGGTTTTTATTATGGAACAAAGTACTGTAGTTTGCCTGGAGGAAAAGAATAGTTTTGACAACAAATTAAAAAGGCACAACTCACAAGTACTGTTTTATTTATTATCATAATGTCTTTTTTCCTTTTCTCATAATGAATACATGTCTCCTTTATTTATTTTTTTTTGATTTGAACATTCACATTACATGTTGTATCATCCATTACAGTAACATATTATTCTAAGTTTGCAAATGTTTAAAATAATGCATCCACAGGATATGCAGACATATTTTATCAATTAAGTTTGCTGTAAATTCCTTGGATATATAAACTTATCACAAACTTAGATTAATATATCACCATAATAATATGTCATAGCAGGAATAATACCCAAGTACTGTGCAGGTTTATAATTGATTATAATTCAAATGGTCACTATTTATAAAAAATAGAATTGTCTTTTTAAATAAAATTCATTACTGTATTTGCATTAATGTTGATTCAAAAATTAAATATTTATTTTTTGAAAAGATACCATTCATTTATTTAATAATTAAACTAATCACAGACTCTGCTTATTCAAATGTCACAATTCAAAATCATCAATTCAATCTCTGTCATATTTTTCCATTACTTATTATTTTTGATATATAAGAAACACAAAGATTGCTTTATTGTTTAGAAATTCATGTGAAAGTTCCCAAAATTTGAACACCAGAAATGACAGATGAGATATGTTTATAGACTTTTAAGTTTATACAAAATACATATACATTAACTTTCTCAGAATACATACATAGATAATTTTGAAGAAGAGCAATGCACATTAGGTTAATACTTTTCAGAAATTATATATATAAATTTTAACATTTTATATAAATACATATAAAAATAAATGATAAATAACAGACACAAGTAACAATATTACAGAATATCAAACATAACATAAACTAATTAGGTCGGAAATATTTTAATTACAATATTTATAAATAATAATAAAAGACATTTCAATTATATATACATGCATCTACGTTATAAATATATATGTAGGGAAAGAGAGATAAGCAATATGATAATCGAAATATTTGCTGAAAGGGACAAATCACTTAAGACTGATAAAAATTATTTTTTACTATTTTTTAAAAATCAGATTTAAGTCATCGATCGAAACAGTTTTTTAAAGAGTTTCTTTTTTTCTACTTTTGAGGAAAGTAATAGTTTTAAAATTATTCAGTTCAATACGAGTCAAGAAGAACCTATTATTCTCAATGATATGAAGTTGCTAAGAATATTGATGATTTCTATGATTCTTTCTGTCAAGGAGAACTTCATGCTTCACCGTTAATACTTTAAAGTGAGACTTCTAATAAAGAAAAGATTTTTTTTTTAATGATAAAAATAACTTTGAAGTTCTAAATTTAATTAATATTTGAAGTCTTATTCTATTGTGTAAAAAATATATCTGCAGTTGCAAAAGAAATCATATTTTAGTATAATTTTAATTAATGTTTTTTTTATATATAATGTATTACATTTTAATCAAGCCGCGAAGGCTCCAAATATATATATATAATAAAAATAATTTGAATTTAAGCCTTCTATCTCTAAAAAATAATCACGGAATTAAATAATATCTATTTGCATTCGATGATAAATAATTTTAAAATTGTAACTATGTATGACATTTCATCTAGAATCAAATCATATCGTTTTAGCTTTTACACACGATGAAAAGAGAACAATTTCCATTACAAAATGCTAACAACAACAAAAAGATAAATTTTTAAAAAAGCTAAACTTTTAGTCATGTAAATTACTTTAGAATAATATATTAGTAATTCATTTTGTATATAAGTTTAATTATTTTATACTCTTACTTTAAATTTATGTAACAATCTGAAATGGCTTTATTTTTAATAAATGATTTATGTATTGTTATATTGGCAACAAATATCTATAAAATCTGATAATCAAAACGTATTGAACTTACTCTATCCAAAGTTATTTTCACTTTCAGATGTGTTAAGTATGTTGTCTCATTAAGTCACACACTTAAGGCAGTACCAACCCCCAATAATCAACTGTTAAATTTAATCATAAAACTTTTTTACGGGCTATTTATATGATCATATCAATTTGCTGTATCAAGTGAATTGCATATGCTTGTATGAGTGAAATACAGCACAATAAAAATATCACTTTGTAGCAACATTCCTGGTTAAAAATTTATATTCAATTTTCTTAAAAAAAAACAATAGCTATGAAACAATATGTAATTGCTTGATTTTGATTCAATTTACAGCTATCTGCGTCCTCTGCAATAGTCATCCAGACGATAAGATATATATTTCAATTATTGTCCTAATTTACATAGGTACGATTATGTACTTTATATCAGTTAGCAATCAATGATAAGCAACAACTTCAAAATTATTTAAAAGGTTTATTATGCAGCTAGTATACATAAACAAAGAAATATGTATTAAAACAGGCAAAACTCTGTATACATATTGCCACTCAGTGCAAACCAGAGTAACAATGGATGACAGAAGGCTTATGCATAAAATCCCCATCTAGTGTCTACTCATCCAATATCCCCAAACTATTTTCTGGCTTGTGGACTTCATCAGTGAGAAACCTTGGATCTGAGAGCACTGCACCTAGATCTTGGGATCTAATGCAACCCTCCAGCTGCTACCTTTTATCTTTACTTAACTACAAAACTATGAGAATAAAATTAAAAACAATAATATTTTCAATCCAAGCTCATTAGTTTATATAGTCATATAGGTCTGGACTCAATTCAGTACCTACACATTTTAGTGACTCTGATTCTTTAATAAACACAGCCACCACTATCCTATTAGACAGGTTTGGTTTTAAGCCAATAAACATCACATGATCACCATTTCTTATGCTTGCTTATAACTGTTATTAAAACAGATAAATCTCTCTATACATATTGACACTCAGTGCAAGCCAGAGTAATGCCTTCTAGCATCTATTGATTACTCTGGCTCACACTGAGTGGCAATACGTATAGAAAGCTTTGCCTGTTTTAGCAACAGTTATAAGCAAGCATAAGAAATGGTGATCACATGATGCTTATTGGTTTAAAAGAAATATGTAATTGGCTAAATGCCCATTATTATTTGATAAAAATACAATGTATTATTTAAAAGAAAATAATAAAGATGGACTTAATTTAAACATTTTCAAAAATCTTCCCAATATTATGTTTTATATAAGGTTTGACAAACAGAAATTTTATTAAATAATTGCATAAAAAATTATAAAAAGAAAAAGAAAAACAGGTTAAAAACATAAAACAATAGAAAGCAGAAAGTTAAAAAACAGAATGAGAAAAAGTTTATATATTTTAGATATAATATTTTATATTCACAATAAACATATATTACTACATGTGTAAATATTGCTTTAAATTTTTATTTTATTGTCTTTATAATAAAAAAATACAATGCTTTTATTAAAAATATCTCACAGAATATTGTTTTATACAAATATTTTACTGCTGATATTTTTTTTTAATTAGACATGATGTAAAAACCTAAACTTTTGAACAGTCAATAATAAAATTCATTATAAGCTATTTAATATTATTCAAGTAATAACATTTGCCTTTTAAAATAGTTTTTATACAATAACACAATTTGTAATTATTTTCACTCATTCTAAACATAATTATAAATTCTATTTTTATAAATATTTATGACAATGAAATGAAATAAAATTAAGATTTGTGAAAAACATTATTTAACTTTTAATAAATCAATTACTTCATATTAAATAATATATTGCTTGCCATTCAATAATTTTAAAATTTAATTATTTTTCAGAATCTACTTTGCTTCTTTTTAAAGTATGTACTGAAATATAAACATCTTGTGTTTAACTAGTATTCAACATCTTATTAACTGATAGTAATAAAATAATATTGTGAAATAATATCTGATTAAAATTATATATTAAATTCACAAGAAAAGTTTTTAATAACATTTCATTTAAAAGAAAGTTTTTCTATTAATGACAAATCAAATAAATATCTTAAGAATATGATTTGAGTTGTGAAGTATTTGGCAGTTTAAACTACGATGCCAAAAGAGAAAACAAAAATTCTTATTCTTCCACATATTCAAATTTGAAAGTATAAATTTGAATATAAAAAAATAATTCGATGCAGAATCATTCAAGAATATACATCAGAAGTGATAGATTAAGCTTTAATACACAAAATTTTATTTTTCAAGTCTTCCCTATTAGAATACTGACAGAACAATTGAACATTCATAAGATAAAAAGTATGTGACTATATAAGTATGCCTTTGTTACCCAAACTAAATAAGCATTGTTTACTATATAGAAATATTTATATTATCTTAATACTAGTTTATAAAATATATTCATTTACAATTATCATATTAAAGGAAACTGCTATAATGAACAATTGTTGTAAGAAAATTTTTAGCATCCTGTTACAAAGAAATCAAACTTTTGTAGGACTACAAAAATGATTAGCCAATCAAAGAAATACCAATTTTTTGATTCAATATTATAACAAAAGTGAATACATAAAAATTGTGAATTAAAGTCAAATATACTCTTTCATGTACATAAAATTGAGAAGATAAAACTTGTTGAGAAAAATATGTTTACTTATGAATCTGTTAGCATATTTTCATTGTCCCTCCTGACAACAATATGAATCTGATATTAAAAAGCAAACTCTAAATGAAAATAAATATAAACATTGTTTTGTTTTTCTTTCAACTTTTTCCATATTTTTTTATATTTATTTTAATCAATTAATTAAATTTATTATAGAAAACAGAGATTACTTGTTTGACTTGATTTACATAGGTATGTAACCTTTGATAGAATAGCACATTAAATTAGAGCATTACTTTAAATTCAGTATTACATAAATCCAAAAATCACCAATTCAATCCCTATGCTATTATTATCAGTGATCTACAACACACACACGCACACACACACGCGCACACACACACACACATATATATATATATAATATTTGAAAGAATAACTGTTAGCCAGAAGGTCATATGAATTTCAATATTTATGAATCTAAAAAT
Source organism: Epiperipatus broadwayi (assembly GCA_028023455.1). NCBI lineage: Eukaryota > Metazoa > Onychophora > Udeonychophora > Euonychophora > Peripatidae > Epiperipatus > Epiperipatus broadwayi. The sequence continues at coordinate 22,172,900 of JAQFVV010012396.1, read as the reverse complement.
CTCTGCTTAGATCAATCTAAAAACACCTGAAAAGAAAGGAGAATAATATTACTTGGTAGATTAATATATGAGTAAAGAATGTTTATAAAATTCATGTAGCATGATTATTGCAATATGGTGAAGTTGAGATGAAGGACACACTGATAAAATCCAAATAAAATTTTGAAGTACAAAGATTATTCACTCTTATACAAAATGTTAAAACAGATAGAAAACAATCGTTAGTTATGAGAGGATGATATAATGCAAAAATTTTAACTGTCGATGAAGGAAGGAGATTGAAGACTTTGTCAATAATAGATCAACTGATGTGCGAAGTCGTTCATGAAATATATACATATTGAAAGAACAATTTTGAGATTCTGCATTCATGGATAGTGCAATAAGCTGTAATTGACATGAGGCATAGATTGATAAAAATTTAAAACATATTGAATGTATAATGTATATATATATATATATATATATATATATATATATATATATATTGAGTTTTCCATTGTATTTTAAAGAAATATTCTTCCACTGTCATATATAATTAAACATGTTAATTGAATGATAGATTCAAAAAATTGAAAATTGCTAGATCAAAGCTCAATTTATCGTATCTGATGCTTTAACTACATCTGAGTTTCCAAGAAAGTACTGTTTGATTACTACTATAAATTCGTAATAAATAAAATAAATTGGTAATGTTCTTTTTGACAGCGTCTTAGGTATATATCCTATTATCAAAATGAATGTTCTCAAATGAAAACATTCTTTATAATATATATATATGTTTGTGTGTGAGGATGCAATAGTTTTAAATTATAACAATGGCAAGTAATAAACAGTAATAATAAAGAATTTTAAACAAACGTACTTTTGATTATATTGTAATTATTGTTAATTTAATTTGTGCAAACAAAAAAACAGTTGTCACATGATTTTTCAAGAACTATGTAGATCAATATTAGAAAATTGTGTATTTATTATAAATAATTAAATTGGCTTACTTCTATTTATAAAGTATTTCTTCGTGAAATGCTCAAGTAAATTTAAAGTTGCAAGATCTTCCACAGTCAAAGAAAACTGAAATGGGATTGCAATAAATAATTGTAAAATATTTATATGACTATTAATGCTATTTTTTTTTCTAAAGTATATCTTGATTAATTAATATATAACATTTTTGCATTCATATATAATTTGATAAATCATTATGAATAAAAGTTTGAGTTAATAATGAATCCATTTCTCTTTGGAATAACATAAAATGAAACATTATACTTATCATTAAATATATTTTTAAATAAATTTAGATTGAATATTATTTACAAATATACCAATATGTTGCATTATATCATATTTATAACTATATAAGTTTTATTACAATATTAAAAAGATTTAAAGCTATCAGTGATACACATGATCTAAAAGGACTACTGTGACTTCATTTACTCTAGACCAGGGGTAGGAAAATAGTGGACCAAGGTCCACATGTGGCACACTGAGTTTTTATGTGGCCCACCAAGTCAATCAGAAAAATCTGCTTTGAACTGAGATTTCCTTCCCATGCATGAGAAGATTCATCTTGTATTTTCCACTAGGATGGCCACATCAATACAGATCCACAGGGTAGATACAATGTACAGGATTTTCTAGTTGATCTGGTGAATTTCAATTTTGTCTTTGCATTAGCAAATGTATAGATTTCCAACTTTAGTGAAACCATGAACCCTCCGAAAAAATGTAAAATCGGTGATGAATGTTGTGTGTCTAATGAAGAATGAACAAACAAATATTTTTTAGGTAATATAGGGAATAAAGGATTGTGTTTATTGTGTCATAAAAAAGATGTGGTCCTTTGTTAACCTTTGCTTTCATAAAGTGGCCCACGATGCAGCCCTTCACCAACCTTTGCAGTTCCCAAGCTACAACAATTGCTCACCCCTGCTCTAGATGTAGGTAAATCTAAAAATTTTATATATTATTTTCCTTATTGATCATCCATCCAGTTTATGTTATTTAAATCTTTAATTTATAAAAAAAAAGGTTCACTAACATTCAATCTAAATATATTAAATTCACTTAAAGATAAATATAATATTGAAATAAGCAAATAGTTTATACTTTGTGGCTAATTATGAATCAAAATATATAAAATGCGCTAACACACACAAGCACACAAAGCTAAAAAAAAAATAAAGCAAATATATATTATTTTAATATCTATTCATTAAATGGCTAAGCACTTTCAAGGTTCAGCTTTGTGTGCTTGTGCGTGTTAGCGCATTTTATGTATTTTGATAAATATAATATTCTGTATTCCTCCAAATGTAAACATATTAATTAATAATTCTAATAATCATGTTTCTAAAAATGAAAAACTAATATTCTTTATCATATTATATGTGGATGCAAAAAAAACATAGATTAGTGTTCAAGTTATGCTTTAGAAAAAAAACATTACATAAACAACAACTATTTCATAATCATATTAAAAATGCTACAAGTAATCAGTCTAATACTGTTTCAGATTTTTATTAACTACTTTTTACCTGGTTTATCATTAATGTTATTATAATATGAAACTGATGATCAAACTCTATCTAGTCATGAAATAATTATACAAATCTATCATACTAGATTTAGCCAAGTAAAAAAAAGAGCAGAGACTATTCTTTAAGCTTTTGATATTAATAGAGATAAATTTGGCAAATGTGTGGAAATTTCAAATTAGAATTATTATTGATACAAGACATAAACATGACAAATTTAGCTTAATTTGAAAAGCTTAATGAATAGACACTTCTTTATCTTTTACTTTGCTAAAGGTAGTGGGATGAAATCATTAATTATTTCATGGCTGAATGGAGTTTAGTCAGTTCTGCTATATTTCCATATATATTTCAGATTGTGTGAAGTTATGATTTTGATATATATATATATATATATATATATATATATATATATATATATAATTAAAGGGATTTAACTCAGGATTTTTAGTCCATTCATCAACCATTCTATCACTCAAGAAACCAATACACATGACATACCTTTGAAAAGTATATATGATCTCCAGTATACATATTTCATGCAGTTGGGCCAGGTCATAATCTACCACACATATATACAATCAATGCTTGATTTATATTAAGATAGAAAATCTTCAAACTTTATTGGACAGGCTCCAGTCTACTCACCCTTCTAACTATTCAATTATCCATTTCTTTGAAAATACAATGATGGAATTCTCAAAGTTCTTATTAAATTTGAACTTATTTACATCTGTTTTTCAAATTTTATGCAAATCCATTATCTTGTTTATTTTTTGATAAATATCATAAGCTCCTCAGACATGTATTGCTAAGAATAATGACTACTAGGTAGTCAAAAACATTCTAAGCATTCTATGTTGTTAAGATTAAATAAAGCTTTTCTCTACATGCACTTTGTATGTATTTATTTCAAAGTAGATTTGATATTGTAGTCATACCCATGTAGACATTATGTTAATCTAATCCCTCATATTATTGGACTGTTTTGTGTCCATATACATTAATAGTAAAGGGATATCTGAACTTATACTAAGATGTAATTTACTTATTCTGAATATTTTCTTATATATGTAATTAGAGCAATTTAAACTCAGGAGTTTGAGTCCAATCAAATGCCCACAACTACATACATAAAGAAATATTCAACATAATAAAGTTACATAATATCTTAGTTAAATTGAGGGAGTGCAAACTTCTCAGCTTATTCCTGTACTATCTATCTATCTATCTATCTATCTATCTATCTATCTATCTATCTATCTATCTATCTATCTATCTATCTATCTATCTATCTATCTATCTATCTATCTATCTATCTATCTATCTATCTATCTATCTATCTATCTATCTATCTATCTATCTATCTATCTATCTATCTATCTATCTATCTATATATATATATATATATATATGCATAATGGTCCAATAATATAAGGGTTTAGATTGATGCAATATCTACATGGGTATGACTACATATAAAATCCAATAAGGGCTTTGAAAATCCCATCATTGGATTTTCAGTGAAATGGATGATTGAATTGTTGGAAGGGGGAGTATATTGAAGCCTGACCATTAAAGTTAGAGGTTATTTCTATTTTAATATAGACCAAGCACTGATTATATATATGTGTAAGAGATTGTGTTCTGGCCCATATTATGTGTATTCATCCTGAGTGAAATATTTATATTAAGAATCATTTATCTTTGTCATATATATATATATACATATATATATATATCTATATATATATATATATATACATATATATATATATATATATATATATATATATATATATTGTCATGTGTATTGGTTGCTTGAGGTGGAGTGGAAGATGAATGGACAAAAAGCCAGAGGTTAAATCCATCTAATAACATATAAAAAATATTCAGTATAAGTAAATTATACAATTATATATAAATATTTGAAAACCAGGCACTCTTCACAAACCTGGAACTTAATTGTAAATATAGGGGATTTGAACTTGGAATTTCAAACACCCTTCAAATATCCACACTATCTCATACAATTGATACACATAACTACACCCATGTAGAAAAGATAAATAATCACCAATAAACATATTTCATGCTAAACCAGCACTCATCAGTTGGTCCAGATTATCAGCTCCCACATATATATATATATATATATATATATATATATATATATATATATATAATCAGTGCTCAGTTTATATTAAGATAGCAAATCTTCACACTTTAATGGACAGGCTTCAATATACTGCAACCTCCAACTTTTCAGCCATCCATATCATTGAAAATCTGAAATACGTATATTGATGATTATTTATCTTTCCTACATGTATATTACTTGTATGAGATAGTGTGGATAGTTAAATGGTGCTTGAAAGTCTGAGTTCAAATTCCCTATATTTATAATTATATATATAAGTTGATTAGATTGAGACAAAATATTACTTAAAACTAACTGATATTGATGACATGCCTCAGTTTGGACGTTTATGTAAGACTACAGAAAGAAACCAAACCACCATTAATGATAAATCTGAGTACAGTATTATGTTCACAATTATTATACAATGACTTCTTTCAGAGACCTGTGTATATTTCAAGATGCATCATCTATTCTTAAATCATTAGAAAAAAAATGATAATCTGCTGGCGATAAATTGCTATTGGAATTTAATATTGGGAAATGCTGTTTGTTCTGGATATTATTCTCAAAAGCAAAGACTATCTTAGTCATTAGTTTAATCCTTCTAAATTTACTAGTTCCTTCCTGAATTGTTATATGGTTTTAATTATATAATGTAATAACAGTGAAGATGACAAGCACACTTATTAAAATATTCTTAATCATATTATATTATTAAGAAAAAGCACACGCATATATATATATATAGATAATTCTAAAAAAAAAAAAATACCCTGTTTTCTGTAACAATTGTAGAGATTCAGAAAATGTTTTAAAGTTTTTAAAATCATATATATATAAATTTATTAATAATGAAAAACAAATAATTAAATGTCTGCGTAAATTAAGATATTGGAATACATGTCTTTTCCACATTTTAATTTAAAGTTTACTTGCTTTTAAATTATCAAGATCTGTTGCAAACATATTAAATCTTAAATAATGTAATAATATTTGCAATAACCATTAAATTATGTTAGATTTCAATTTCACTAATTTTCCATGTGACTTGAAATGTCTAATTGTATTCAGCATTTTGTTAAAGAAAGTGAATTTTATCCATCTTTTAATATTTATTGTATATTCTAGTATAATCCTACCTCCCTCCCCAAAAAATATGTACAATATTAAAAGATGTTATGCTGGAGTGATTATTTGAGTCAGGATAGAGCCTTACAATCTGATAGTTGGACAGCTGTTTATAATGGCACTGAAGTTTCAACTGCAGCTATCTCTTTTCAGAATAAACTAAAAAATGAATAAATATTTTTTTTACCAATTTCAACATAAACTAAGTACACAGTTTGGTTTTTTATGTTCCTTATTAAAGGCATTTAATGCAAATAAAATTTTATGAAGATTTTAAAACCATGAGTTCTTTATTACAATGGCATAATTTTAGATTGTATTGATTTTTTACAAAAATTATTAAAAATAAAGATTTTTACACTTATTTAAAGAGAATTGAAAATAATTTAATGAGAAACCCAAAAGGTATCTGCTAGTATATCAAATTTCTTATTTTCAAAAAAAAAGAAACATTACAAAATGAAGATATAGGAATAGTAGCTATAATTTTTTTCATCCATCTTTAATCTAAATTTGGAATATGGTATTTATATTAATAGAAGTCCTTACATTAACTATGAAAAATTAATCCATGCTAACAGTGAAACTTTAAATCTTAATGAAATATCTATAGGGACAGTTATTATATGAAATGTGCAACATAAAAATTAAAAAGGCAATAAATATCTGGCATATCCTTATTTATTTATAAGGGATGTGTATAACCGTTGGCTCTGATATTAAAGCATTTACCTTATTTATCTCTGCAATATAGAGAAAAGTGTCTAGAAGAAGATCAATAATTATAAATCTATATATTTTCTTTCTATTTCAACTAAAATTTTTGACAGCAAGGAGTTATACCAGTAAAATCAATATTAATATAAATTTAATCTATATTAATGGCATAATAGTATACAATTTTGATCATAACTAGATGTTATTTTTGTCAATTTAAGAAAAGCTTTTGACAGTGTATGTCATAGTGCTTTATTATTTAAACTTGCCACACATGGATTTTCTATAAGACTGATTGACAATTTTAGGTTTTATTTATTACATAGGGCTCATTTTATCTATTCTAATAATGAATTGTCAGAATGCATTTACTCTATTTGTGAAGTACCACAAAACAGTGCATTAAATGCTTATCTATTTGCAATTTTTACTTCAAATTTGTATCACTTTGAAAATAATAAAACATATTTGTTAGGCTGCCAACGTAAAAATATTTAAAACAAATTCTAATTTCTCAAACCATTTAGACTTACAGAATGTGCAAGAAAATCTTCATAGATACTGTATTAAGAATGATATGATTATAAATATTGACAAATATATAAAATTGTAACTTTTACTAAAAAATCAAGCAAAAGTATTTAAGGTTATACATTACATAATCAATCTATTTCATCATGAATATGTATAAAATATTAGAAACTACTTTAAGAATAAATAATAGTTTTATTTCAAACATAATATTGCTGTTACTTACAATATAAATGATTCTACTGCTTCATTATAGATTTAATTTAATCATTTGTAAATGAGTATAGTATATTCATTCCATAAGTAAAAAGTTAAATCAAACAATAAGGTAAAACAAATAAAGACATTTAAGATTACCAAACCCATGCCATTAATAAGAGTACCAAACTTTTCACACAATAGTGCCACCAAGTACTAGCCTTCATAATCAATGAATGCAGGAAGAATTGGGCATAAAATCTTTCTCTAGTGCCTACTCACCCAACATCCACAGACTAGGCTTGCACTTGGTGGCACTACTGTATGGAGAGTTTGTACTCTTATTAATAGCATGTATAAGCATATGAAATGGTGATCATGTGATGTTTTGACATTTAAGATCTCAATTTTTGTGTATGTAATTAAATAATGAAAATGTGGTTCAGCAATCCTATTATTACAGATAATATCAACAGAATACATAGACTCATCCATGACAGGCTCTAAACAAATTTAAATAACTAAGATAATAACAGTAAAAAAATAAAAAATAAAGAGAGATTAAGGGGAAGAATATCTAAATAAAAGGAAAGAATTGAAAACATTCTGCAACACAAAGTGCTTTACTTATGTTGATTCAGTTTGTAAAAAAAAATGAGTTAATAAAATACTAATTTAAGGAACAGGTCACTTTCCATTGAAGTTTTAACTAGTCTATCATTTAATTAGAAATTTCTTATTTATTATAATTTCTATATTATAGACATTTAAAAAATTTTTAACTTAAATTCTTTATTGATATTTTGTGTACTGCTACAAAGAAAGATTTGTTTCTATAGCACCTGTTGTATATATCTCTGCCTGTAGCAAAACACTACAGAATATTTTAAAAGTGTTCATCAGTCTTAGATAGAACTTATTGTTAATTTATATATGATTCAATGTCATCATTCAGTGACCATTAAGAGTTATCTTATCATTAAATTCATGTTCTTATCGAATGTTACATTTATTTTCTTTGATAGACAACTGAAATACATGACTTATTTTCCAGGTATTTTATTCACTTTTGCTTTCATTTGTAAGGACTTAATATTCAAAGTTTTGTATTTGTAAATCTGAAAATAACTTTTTATATCTTTATACTACTCAATCTAATAGTCTGAAATTTAAAAAAGAGGTTTGAATCAAAGTCAAATCAATTACATAAATATATAAATTTGACACCAAGTCAATTTATACATATTTTAATGGCTTCAATAATTTTTGACTGCAAAACACATCTAAACTTCTTTTTAGATGCACAAATAGTAATCAAAAATTTTTTTCCCACTAATACTTGCAAAATTTTTCTAATGTTATCCTTATAAATTATTACATGATCTATCTTGTAAAAAAATATGCTTATGTTATCCTCTAATATTTTCTGATTTTGTTCTTGTCTGATTCACTAGTTAAGCCTGTACTGATATCAATAATGCTTAATTTTCTTCCATTTGGAATACTGTGTAGATGAATTTGTCAAATGCCTGAATGATCATAAGAAGTTCAATGTGATTCATGAATCTAGAATTTTAGACCTGGTATTCTACAAGTGAGTAAAACTATGCAGTACATCAAAAGGATAATTCTGCTAAATAAATTAAGTGTTAGAAGGCAATATGATTGCAAATTGCATTTTATTGTTGATCTCTTTATTTTATGAGCAAAAAAAACATTCTTCATTGTTAGGATTATTATTATTATTATTATTATTATTATTATTATTATTATTATTATTAGTAGTAGTAGTAGTAGTAGTAGTAGTAGTAGTAGTAGTAGTAGTAGTAGTAGTAGTAGTAGTAGTAGTAGTAGTAGTAGTAGTAGTAGTAGTAGTAGTGGTAGTTGTAGTGGTAATGGTAGTGGTAGTGGTAGTAGTAGTAGTAGTTGTTGTTGTTGTTGCTGCTGCTAGATTTTCTATGTATAAGTAGTCACAGCAGAATTTTATGACCAATTTTAATGTAAAAATTATTCTCTTTAATCATTAAAGTTATCTTAATAATAAATAAAAACAATTTTAAAAAATATACAAGTCTTTTAAAATATATTTTTTAATATTGAAAATCAAAAACATAATAATGATAATATTAAAGCTCTGTAATTCCATTATTGTCCATAAAAAGAAATCCATATTAATAATCCTAAACTTATTAACATTAGAAGTAAATCTTCATTATGAAATCAGTTATCCAAATGTATGGGAATCTAAAGGGCTTTGAGAATCAAATTGTTGAAAAATCATATATGAGAAACGATAATTTATATGATCAAAGTTTATGACTTATGTAAATTTATTAATACTATATTTTGAAGGATTAAATAATATAAAAATAACTGATTTAAGATATAGTTTTAAAATAATAATAAAAATATTTTTGGAAAAAAAAACTTGATTCTCAGTTAAAGTTTTATTAAGTGACTTATTATTTATATGATTTTTATAAATATAAAAAAATAAAATTTTTTAAAATGAACGTTTTATTTTAAATTAAGAAACAGATTATATATTTTTCTCATCACAGTAGATTGCTATGAATTATTAAAAAGAAAATGTATTCTTTAGAAGGAAACAAATATTTATGAATTTATTATAAACTCCAATCAATCATTACTTTTAATATTTAAATTCTATTAGTCCAGTATAAAAATATGAATATCTTTGTCACAAAATATTTCAAATATTCAAAAAAGATGCAGTATGATGTGTGATAATAATAAAGAGTATATTTTAATTCTTTTTTAAAAAGAAAAAATTAGCTTTAACCCCCCCCCCTTCTTAATCTGAAGATTACTAATGTTTAAATTTATTTTTTATTTTCACATTTTCATTATTGTTTGTTTCCAAAAAAATTTTAAAAAAGTAGAATAGTTTATTGTTCAGAATTTCATATAAAGTCAAATACCAGAAGTGAAAGACATGAACCCATAATTTATGGACCATAAATTCCAAAATTTTATAAGATGTCAAAGCTTCATGATATAGGTTAAGTTTATATATCTCCAATGTTTTTTGAATGAAACTGTTTTTAAATCATAAACAGACATTTTTCTTATATCTGTTTTGTATACAATTCAGCAATTCATCCAATATTGATTAATAATTAAGTATCTAGCAATTATTAGTTAAATAGTAAAAGTCACATATAATTTGGATTGAGCGGAATAGTATTAAAATATTACAATCATAATAAATGTAGTCTTTATCAAATAGTGGGAGAAGTATCACATCCTATAAACACTAAGTCTATGATTTATTTTTATCATTTACTGAGTAATGTAATTAAATTGTTGAGGATTTTTAACAAAATCTTTTTCCTTCATATTTTTTTTCAAATAAAATAATTGGAAATAAATAAACTAAGCAATAAAGTAAGATATCAAGACAGGAATTAATTTTATGGGTTTCCATTTTTAACCAGTACACCAAAAGATAATGTTTAGTTTCCAATTGAGACATCAGATTCCCATTCTAAAACATGTTAATTGCAGAGTGGATGTTAGAAAATTTTTTAGACACACAATTAAATATTACTATGAGAAATATTACTGTGATATTTAAGTGAATTTATTTGCAGTGGTTTTCATCAGATATTAAAAAATAAGTTTACTTCAAATAAAATGTATAAACATCTGTTAAGTAGGTTAGACTTTCTTTATTTCAAGATATAGTTTAATTACTTAAAACACTCATCAAATGTAAGAAATAAGTTTTTTTTATTAGAATTAAAACAAACTTTATTTTCAGATCTCAAATGATATTGTAGTCTAATTAAGCTTTAAAAATGAAATTTAACAATTTCTGTCATATATAGTTGGGACAAACACAATCTATAAACTAAATAATTAATGTCTATCTAATATAAAACATACAGTGGTAGAATTGAAATATTTACTAAAACCACATATTCTTTTATTATATGCAATTAGTTAATTAGCTAAGTAAAATTTAATATTCCAAATTATTAAATAGCAATCAATGCACTAAAAACAGATACTATTTGCATTAGTGTTGAACACATAAAAATGCCATTTTTATTAAAAATGTGTTCTACTATATAGACTGATTAGAATGACATTATCACAATTTTAAAATAGTACTCCTAAAAGAGTAATTTAAACAATCAAGCTAGGTGTTAATAACAATAATGAATTTAAGCAAAATAAAGTTTAAATTTTTGTGCAAATGGCCATCTTTTTAACTTTTAAAGTGTCATTCTTAGTTTGATGAATTTCTAAAACTCTTAAAAGTTCTAAGTAGATAAAGCCATCTAAAATTAAAAATTGAAGAAGACATTTTTGATATTAATATCAATATTATAATTCATTTTTTAAATTCCTTTCTACATGATGTTGAGTTTGTTTTTAAATCATAGATGTTTCTTTTTTTAAAAAAGGTAATAATAATATGACAAAAAAGTTTTTCATATTAAAAAATGTCACTGCACAATTAAAATGTTGAAAATAAAAATAATTTATGTAAATTGTTAAAATGCAATGCTTTTAATTGGTTTCTTAAAAATCATTTAAAAATTTAGAATTATATATTTTGAACTTTCATAAAAATACTGTATATAGATAGAAAAATCTACTCATAATTACATATTTCATTCTTTACTTTTATAAGCAAGGATGGCTCAGTTGGTTAGAGTGTTACCTTAAATTTTAATAATCAAGAATCAAAAGACCATGTTCAAATCCCATGCTAGTACTGTCACTGGTCAGGCCAGCAACACCTGAAGAAGAGGGGAGAAAAATACCTCTCAAAATGTTGTGCATATACTAACCTGTTTGCTGTGATGTTACTAACAGTTGAATGTATTTGGAATATTTAAATAAAATTAAACATTTCTAAAGACATTCAACACACATATTAAATGCTGGAAATAGTCCAATATAAAAATACAACACAGTTATGATTTTTCTTAAATTATATCAAGTAATAATTTACTAAGGCTGTAACCTTAGAAATAAGCGTCTGAAAAATACGAAGGTAAGGACCTCTATAGGTCTTCAGATGCTTATTTCTAAGGTTACAGCCTTAGTAAATTATTACTTAATATAATAATGGGTATTTAATAAAATTTATAATTACAACCTTAAATTATATCAGTAAAATTTGTATCTAAAATAGAATTTACATACTTAATTAAATTTAATTACTTCTAATTATATTTAAGACATTTTTAAATTGTGCTTTTTGCAAAAAAGTGAAGCTTAGTATTATTAGAAAAGAATCATGCTTTGCAATCTCCAAAAAATTGACCTTATGAAAGAAAACTTTGAATAAATTTTGCATAAATTACTGCTAAGCTTCACTTAAAATCTCAATGTAAGCTGACACTCCCAAGATAGGCTATGAATATGGAGATCTAAGTTCTCCAAAACTGCTAAGCCTTAAAATTCTTTTCTAATAATACTAAGCTTTACTTTTTTGTGTAAAGTGCAATTTCAGACTTACCACTCAAAGGTGAAGTAAAAACAAGAATTTTATTTCAAGACATTTTTGTGGATGTTTAATTCTAATTTTCTTATCACCACAACATGTGCATGCAAAATATCTATTGTTAATTCAGATACAAAATATACTGGACTATAATTCTATAATTACTGAAAGGCATGAAATAGAAGATAATCTTTATAAAGGAATTAATCAGTAAATCATACCAATGCTTTCAAATCAGGAATATATATGGAAATATGTGAAATATAATGAAGTCATAATATGCCTGGTGCTAATAGATTCATGTAATAAATGAAAAAAAAACATTAACCCAAAATAAAAACATTAAAAACATTTTTTATTGTGATGTGGTGAACATCAATATTTATTGATAATGTTTCTTCTAAATATATTGAAATCACAAAGAGTTTTATTTGTAGCTATTTTGAATCCTTTCTGTTTTTGATGTGGTACAAATTAAATACAATAAAATGTTTTATAAAATTTTTAAAAATTCACAAAGTATTTTTTAAGCATCAAAATGAAAGTTATGGATTTAGTAATGGCTAAAAAAGTTGTAAAACACTTTTGTATTGCATCAAAAATCTTAATGTTTGAAAATATTAACTGAGAACTTGAAATAGATAACACCAAGTAGGAGTGACTAAAGATTCTGAAATTTCTATGAACTTAATAATATCAAAACACTTAGAAAAACATTATCTGCTAATAGCAAGACAGTATTTTATTTCCAAAAAAAAGTTATTGAAGAAAAATTATCTCATCCAATACTTGTCTAACTGTGATGAATGTTTGATATTTTACTATTCATTTAATTTTTAGAAAAGAAACAAAGCAGTACATTTAAGTTTTTGTTTTTTTTTACTTTTTGATTGAATATGAATGGGTAAATTCATACATACTGTAATCATATATGTAAAAAGCTCCTTCAATTTTTATTATTAACTACATATCTGTGTTATATATATGTTCATGTTGAAAAGCATTGAACACTTATATGTTATGAAACAATACATATTCTACTGTTAACAAACTTTATCTACAAAATGTAATTTATTATATGTGATGTATAATGTACACAAAATGACTTAGAATATGATATAGCAGATATGGAATCTTTACTGTATTTATAATAAAACATTTATAGCTAAATCATATAATTCTATTGTAGTATTTTCTATTTAAATAGTTCCAAGACCAACATAACTTTTAGAGTTATTAACAATAATGGTGAATCTAAATATTTAACATTTTTAGCATTAAAAAATACTATTAAAATGAAACTTTAATGATAATACCAATAATAACTAAGAATGGCAGAATGGAAAATAGTGACTATTAAATATTATCAGTGAGTAGGGTGACAGATTATGCAAAATTTCATTTATTCATTTATTTCATATACATACATTAAATATAAATAAAAATAAAATGCCTAAATATTACAATAATGATCCTAATAGAATATTTACTGCAGCCGCTATATTAATAATATATTAGTCAAATTTACCTGACTTTAAAAGAAATTTATATTATTTTAGGACCAAGTATTTCCACTGATTGTCATTAATTGTTTAAAACTCTGCTTGTAAAAATGCAAGCACAAAATAATAGGATATGGAGTTTAAAGTCTATGGATTATTATTCCAGCTTTTTTTGACATTTCTGGTGTTTAACTTCTTATCAACTCTCAATAAATAAATGGTTTGTTTGTTTATATAATGTTTTCAAACAGAACAATAACTTAAATAATAAAAAATGAAAGTTAACTTCTATAAATGTGGGATTAATAAAATTCACTAGTAATTCTAAGACAATAAAAATGACTTCCAATGTTCAGTTTTTTTTTTTTAAGTGTCATAGCATTCGCCGGGATGCGAACCCGCAACCCGGGAAACTGCCTGCAAGTGCAAGGCGGTCACGCTGACCTCTCGACCACCAATGCAAGACAATGTTCAATTTTTGACAAAAAAATAACAGTATAAACTATTTTTTAGATATTTTTATAAAAAAATAAAAATATATGCATATATAATATATATTTTAATTTTCTTTATATATGCATTTTCTGGTTATTAAAACAGCTTCAAATCAATATTTGGACTAAGTCCCAACAACTGTTTAGTAGAAGTCATATAAAATTGCTGTAAATGCAACATAAACCATAAGCATGACAACATAGTGACATATAATCTAGTTTTAAATGTGTAGTACCCCCTTTGGAAGATATCTAATGGCAATAATACTGCTTTATAAGCTGATATTAACTGTATTAATATTGTTTAGTTTTATTATGCAAAGTAATAAATAAAACTCTTTATATGGCATGATTATAAATTCCAAATTAATATATATGGCATGATTATAATAACATAAAAAATTAAATTTGAAAATGATGCAGTATTATTTTAAGTTTTCAATTAATCCAATGAAAATAAAGTTCATATATATATTAAAAAAAATTTCTATGTTAGATTTAAATATGTTAACCAACATATTTTCTAATAAATTGTTCATATTTTGTTTTTTTTATTACCAATATATCAAATTATTACAACTGCATCAATAAATATAATAAATAAAATGCAATAAATAAAATTACTTTGTAGTGTTTTTTTTTTTGCAAAGGACACTCCACACTAAAATGTATTAAGATTATATATAATGTTTTAGTATCTTTGTGTAAGATAAAGTGGTGTTATTTATATTGTAAGTAGTCAATAAAGAAAAAAAAAGTTTATAGACTAATTTAAACTTCAGCTTTGGTAATATAATTTATCAAATTTTTCAATTTCATAAGATCTGAAATTAGTACATATAAATGGCTGCAGAAAGGAGCTTTGCTATTAACTGAAAGGAGATCCTTTGATTCCTCTTGGAGGCCTTAAAGGAACCGAGCAGGGCAAATTCCTAATGTCAACTCCATACGTTCTTGTCGTTGCACCTGCTATTACTATGTGATTAATTATATAGTATATGAACATGGATGGGCTGCTCACTAACATGCATTAGCCAGCATGGTGAGTTTATTGGCTTTTTACCTCTGAGTTTAAGATCAAGACACACCATGGTCTTTCTTCTCAGTGCCTGATAAGGCAGAATGAATGTTTGTGTAAAGGATAAATATTTTCCCAATACATATATACAATGATGACAGACAAAAATAAAGCATGGCCCTTATTCCCAGGAGGCTGTAAAGTCACCAACCAAGGCAGCAGTTGGTGGCCGAAGGCGGAGGGTGCTAAAAATCCCCTGATTGTGGACCCAGGCTGCCATTTGATGACAACTTTTTATTTAGGTACTTACAACTGCAGATCACTTTCAAGTGAAAGAAGATTGCAAGAATTAGAACAAGAACTCTCTTATATTAAATGGGACATTATTGGACTTTGTGAAGTTAGAAGAAAAGGTGAAGAGACAATTGATTTAAAAAGTGGACATATACTCTATTATAAAGGCACAAATATTGGAAATACAAGTGGAGTAGGATTCATTATAAATAAAAAGTGGAAGAACAATATTGTGGAGATTGATGGTGTATCGGACAGAGTGGCAAGATTAGTTATACAACTTAATAGCAGATACCAAATGCAGATAATTCAGGTTTATGCCCCAACAAGTTCTCATAGTGATGAAGTAGTAGAAGATTTTTATATGGATGTACAAAAGGCTTTTGATCAGAGTAAACACCATTTTAAAATTGTTATGGGAGACTTTAATGCTAGAATTGGTAAAAAAATGAAAGATGAAAGTGCTGTGGGTAATTTCGGATATGGTAATAGAAATGAGAGAGGACATAGACTTGTGGAGTTTGCAGAAAAAGAAAAACTTTATATTATGAATTCTTTTTTTGAGAAAAATGTTAAAAGGAAATGGACATGGAAGCATCCAAATGAAGGTACAGCAGAATTGGACTATATTTTGACTAACAGAAAATACATATTTCAAGATTGTAATGTTCCTAATAAATTTAACACAGGAAGTGATCATCGATTAGTAAGGGGTAAGATACGTGTTAATGTAAAACTAGAGAGACAAAAATTAAGAAAAACAATATTTACAGTTGATATTCCTAATCTTCAGAAACATTCTAATGAATTTAAATTAGAACTTACAAATCGGTTTCAAGTATTAGTAGATTTTGAACAGGATTCAGATTTGAATGAAATTAATATGAAAATAACTGATACAGTTTTGAAAACTGCAACAAAGATAGCTGGTAGAAAAAAGCAGCAATTGACCAATAAATTTTTTACTGAGACTAGAGGATTTATGAAGAAAAGAAGGAATATGAAGATATACAAAAATGATGTATTAAAATGAATTGAATATCTCGAATTTTGTAAAATGGTGTGGAAAAGAGTTGAAAATGATATAAGAAAGTATAACTGTGAACTAGCAAGGAAAGCTGTAGAAGAAAATAAAAGTCTTAAGAATGTAAAACAACATTTTGGTATTGGTAGGAAATTTATATCTGCAATAAGAAAAAAAGATGGAATTATTACTAAAAGGAGAGATGACATCATGAAATTGGTAGAAGATTTTTATCAAGAATTATATATTAATAAAGAACAAGTACCTCCTATATCTATTACATCTTCCAAATTGCCCAGAGTTTTAAATGAAGAAGTGAGACATGTAATTAAACGTATAAAGAAAGGAAAGGCTCCAGGTAATGATGGAATTATAATTGATATATTAAAAGAAGCAGGTGAAGAAATAGAAAAAATTTTTAGCAAAGTTATATACCAAATGTCTAAATGATGAAGATGTACTGGATGATTGGAAGAATGCAGTAATAATATTAATATTTAAAAAAGGTGATAAAGAAGATATTAGAAATTACAGACCTATCAGCCTTTTATCAGTTTTATATAAAAATTTTACCAAGATAATTACTACTCGTCTACAGAGAACATTGGATTTCCACCAACCAAGAGAACAAGCTGGATTTAAAAGTGGTTTTAGTACAGTAGATCATATCCAGGTATTGAGAGAAGTTATAGAAAGGACAAATGAATATGAGTTGCCATTATGCTTAGGATTTGTAGATTATGAAAAGGCATTTGATTCTATAAACATTTCTTCAGTGATTAAAGCATTAGATCATCAAGGTATAGATCTAGGATATTGTCATATTTTAAAGAATATTTATAAAAATGCAACAGCAACAATTAGATTACATAATGACACTGGGAAAAGGTGTAAGACAAGGTGACTCCATATCTCCAAAACTTTTTACAGCAGTGCTGCATGAAGTATTTTGTGGATTAAAATGGGAAATTAAAGGAGTGAAAGTAAATGGTGATTATTTAAGTCATTTAGATTTTGCAGATGATGTAGTTGTTTTTGCAAATAATGCTTCAGATCTGCAGGAAATGTTGCACGAATTATCAGATGAAAGTAGGAAAGTAGGACTAAAGATAAATGTTAAAAAGACTAAAGTAATGTTTAATCAATTTGCTCAAAATATGAAAATAAAGATTGATTATGATGAATTAGAAGAAGTTAACAGTTACAAATACCTTGGTCAGATTATTAATACAGATGGAAACATAATGGAGGAAATTAATCATAGAAATAAACTTGGTTGGAGTGCTTTTGGTAGAAATAACTTGATACTAAAAGGAAATATGCCTATGTCTTTGAAAAGGAAGGTTTTTAACAAATGTGTTTTACCAGTTCTTACTTATGGATCTGAGACTTGGATACTTAATAGAAGAGCAATTCAGAGACTTCAGACCACTCAAAGAAGTATGGAGAGATGTATGTTGGGAGTAACAAGAAGAGATCGTAAACGCAATGTATGGTTAAGAGAACAAACAGGTGTTACTGACCTCATTGAAAAAATTAAAAGATTGAAGTGGAGTTGGGCTGGACATATTGTTAGAAGAGATGATAATAGATGGACAATTGAAATTTTAAACTGGATTCCAAGAGATTGTAAAAGACCCAGAAAGAGACCACATGTGAAATGGATGGATGAAATAAGAAAGTGTGCAGGGATGATGTGGAGAAGAAAAGCTAAAGATCGGAGAAGATGGATTAAACTTGGATAGACCTTCATCTTGCAGTGGATTGATAATGGTTGATAATGATAATGATGATGATGAAATGGTTGTTTTAAATGCATTGTTAGTTTTATAAGAAAACTACAGTTATGTTAATGACAGTATCTGAAGATTTAATTATATTCAACTTGGTATGATACTTTTACTAGTTTATTTTTAACTTTGAAATTACTTTTTATAAGTGGTTTTAAAATAAATGCTCAAATTACATTCAAAGGACTTTGCTTATATCATATTCTGATTTCAAGTTCAGCCTCAATAATTTCACTGATTAAACTTTCCAACTCTATAAGAGATGGAGTCCAATGTTCACTTTACATATTCTGTTAGTTTGATAGAAAGGTTACACTTTGAAATTGGTAGCAGATGGAGATTTTGTCATTTTAATATTTATTTTCATCAGATTATGCTTTATTTAATATACAACTTTGAAATGTTCCTTTACAAATGGTTTTTAAATAAGAAAATATTGTCTCTGCTATGTAAAAATTAATGCATAGATAAATCAAAGAGACTGTTTACATATGAGTTTGAATTGAAGTTCAGTTTTGATGATATCATTAATCAAATTTTTAAATTTTATAAGGTTTGAATTTAATGATTAATTTGATAAAAAGATTGTTTTGTGATTGGCTGTATGTCAATATATATATATTTATTTCAATTATTATATGACAAATACACTATTTTTATTTTATTTTTCCATATGTCATAGTATCGGCCGGGAGGCGAACCCTTAACAACCGTCTGCAACCAACTGCTTGCTTTGCAAGGCTGCTGTGCTGACCTCTTCGCAAAAACGCTTGACCTATTTTTAAGGTAATTTGTAAATAAATAATCATAAATAATAATTATTATTACAATTAAATAGATTAACTAAAATTTCAATCCAATTTTTATAAATTTTTGCACAAAATATTTAATGTTTTTTTTTATCTGACATGATGATTTTTGGAAAATAAATATGTAAAAATAAGTTATATATATAAAAAAAGCAATTATGACTATTTGTGGACTCTATTTTTAAATTTTTCTTAGTATTTGAATTCTATATATTCATCCTTAACTTTTGAAAAAAATCTTTGCACAAGTTATATATATATATATATATATATATATATATTTGTGCTATATATATATATATATATATATATATATATATATATATATTCTATGCAGTTCTGTTTTAAAAAAGAAACTTGTTAAATAACTTCATAAACTGCACATAAAAATATATGAGATTAATTCAAAGATAGGATAAAAACTTATCTTTAGAATTAAGCTTTTTGAAATAGAACTCTTTTTAGATTATAAAAATCCTTGAAGGTTTGGATTATTGAACTAGACTTTTTTAAGACATATATTTTTAAAAATATATATATATTAAAATTTTAGTAAAATCATTATATAGTTTTTATTAAAATTATTTTAATAAAATAGCTTAATTAAAAATTTATTTCACAAATGTATCACTAGATATAATGTAAATTAAGAATATTTTAGATAAATTACATTAAATGGCTAACGACAATATTTTTAGTACTATTATTTATACTGTTACTTAAACAATGTATTAATTTATATAAATAGTGTTTAAAAGGTCTGCCCATCCCTTGCATATGTATGTATAAATGGATTATTCTACCGTACTTAAAGGGCCGGAATGACTAATATGTCATCATAAGTAGGATGACAGCTTTGGCACTAACAAGGGCTTTGAATGTTCCATCATCAGATTTTCAATGGAATGGAAGGCTGAAGAGTTGTGAGTTGGAATAGTTTGAAGCCTGTCCATTAAAGTATGAAGATTGGCTATCTTAATATAAAGCTGAGCACTGATTATATATATGTGTGAGGGTAGTAATCTAGACCAATTGATGATTGCTGGTTTAGCATGAAATATGTATATTGGTGATTATTTATCTTTTCAACATGTGTGTGATTAGGTGGGTCAGCAATATGAGATGGCACTGAGAGTAGTGGTCGTGTGAAAATCTGAGTTCGAATCCCACATATATTACATATATAAATGCAGGTTTAAGCCTGTACAATGCATTAATTTAAACAAATATTGTAAAAAAATAAATAAAAGAGGTATTATACTTGCATACATTTAAAATATTTTTACATACAGATTATTAATATAATAATCAATCTAAATAAGATTTAAACAAATAACTAATGATAATTATTTAATTATCAAATGGTTTTCATCTCTTATTGAGTCTTTTTCAAAATATAGCTTTATACATCATATGAACAAATAATTACACTCACACAATGTATTGGACATTATTCATTTTAAACAATATTATTATATGTATATAATCTATAAATAAATAAACAAAACAAAATAAAATATATAACAAACTTTAAATCATACAATACATATATATATATATATTTATATATGCCTATATAAATAAATAAATATTTTAATATTTTTAAACCCCCTCCTCTTTTCACCTTTATAAATTTCCACATATAATTTTACAATAATTTTTAAATCTTCCATTTATCTAATAATGTATTAGAGTTTTGTGTATATTAGCAATGTAAATGTTTTTGAACATTATTATATTATATACAGAATTTTAAATTTTAAGTATAGAGAAATATTACGTAAGTAATATATGGGCATTTTTATATTCAAATATGGGTGAAATTAATTTTAATGGTCTTAAACAATTACGTAATACTCAGAAGAAACTTTAAGGATTGAACTATGAATTATTGTTTTTAAATAAACATAAAGAAAATGGGATAATGCCTATATTATGTAAGTTCAGCATTAATAACAATAAGATAAAGTTCTTGTTTTTCTTTTCATCTTTATGTTTGCTTTATAAAGCTTACAGAATTGAAAGACAATGGTCATAAAAAATTAATACAAACTTAGAGCTTGTATAAATCCTTGTTTAACAAAAGTTCAATTTGAATTGTCTTAGATTCCTATAATTCGAAGAATCTGTATAATATACAAAAAATTTGGAGCACAAACAGCTAATAACTAACAATGTCACACCATGTTAAATTATTTAATTCAAATGCCTTGACAAAGTTAATAAAAGCAACATATAAATTATCCATGTACTTCTAATATTTCTTTTGTTATCAAAATTTATGTCTATATATTTTTTCATTTTCTAAAGCAATATTATGTTTTTGATAACCACTTGTTTATGAGTGAAAACATTGTATTCAACAAAATACCCAAAAGCTTGTCTTGCGCAGTGGATAATAATTAATCAATATTGGTTATACTTTTATTTTTTAATACTGGAACTAACAGAAGCATCTTAAGATTAAGTAACACAATTTCATGAGTCATATATTGCCAAAAAATGCAATATAGTTTTCTTTAATCAAGCTATTAATAAAAGAATTCCTTTTTTAGTGAACCAAAAATTGATTTACTTATGGCCATATCTTACTCCATAAGAAAATCCCATGCCTCAATAAAATAATAATTATGATAATCCATATGAGTTTATTGAAATTTATCATGAATATTAGATGCTCCTAAAGAATGAAATAAAGTTTCTTACAAAAGTTATCGTAATAGGAACTGTTTTTAAATACAGCTATTATTTTAATCATGGAGGATAAATGCTTAAAATGTATGAACTTTGTGAATTCTTAATAATACATCAGATAGAAGTCATCATTTTAAATATGAATGCATCCAAATTTTTCTCATAGAGATTTTTTTTTTGCTAATTAAAAAGTTTGAGGAAATATATCTCCTATGCAAAAAACAATAACAATACACCATTTGAGCTTAAAAGCATGAAATCAATTTCTTGACACACATGTTCATTTAATTCTCAAAAGGAAAAAAAAAGGATCTTTAATATATTGATGTAATATTGATATTCAGAAAAGAATAAAACGTTTCTTTCTTTGAATTATTGGATCTATTTTGGGGGAAAACACACTAATATAAAGATCAAAGATATCATTATGTTAAAACAAGTTTTAATATCATTAATTATTTCATTGTTACTTTTATAAATTTCATAAATAAAAAGTAATAAATTAGAATTTTTAACAAGTTCAATAGTATGTAGTCCTTCTGTAATTTTTTTGTAAAAATACAATCTTATTTCTTGATGGCAAGATCACTCCAGGTTTCAAACCATACAAGTCGATCCCTCAAGGATCTCCACTCAGTGCCCTTTTTTTCACAGCATACATCAACCCTCTTCTGATGGATATAGAAAAAAACCTCCCTGGAATATTCCTTCCTTCTCTCAATAAAAACTTCAATGTATTTGCATACATAGATGACATCATGGTTGTGTTTCCCACCATTAAATACCTTCCCCATCTCATGAACATTTTAAAGAGAAATACAGTGAAACTTGGCCTAAAAATAAATTTTAACAAATCTTCCATCTGGAAGATAATGTCTGGTAAACAAATTAACTCCCCCTTTTCTGTTAAACCCCAAAGATACATAGGTTTCCCAATCTTCAAACCTCCAACTGCAATGGCAAGAGAGATTCAAGATGCAATCCTCCAATCAAGTGAAGCTACCACCAATTCACTCTCTAGAGTATACCTTTCATTATATAGAAAAGTTAGCCTCCTCAACATGATCATAATGCCAAAAATCTCATATTATCTTCCATTCATAAAAATGTCTAAACAGTTTCAAAATAAAATTAAACGATTATGCACCAAACTTCTCTGGAGAGGAAGGACAGTTGCTATTAGCTTGTGAGGTATCCAACGACCACGCAGGTTCAATAAACTGTCATTCCACTCAATACAGGCAATCATTTCACAAAAAACCCACAACACTCTACATAATCTGATCCTCTTCTGGGATACTCCAACATTATAAAAAAATTACACTGACTGATCATCCTCCGCCCTTCATGGATAGCATTGCTAATAGACCACCTACAACTTTATAACCCGATGATGTCCTCTAACCTTAACCAAAAAATCACCTTATGGGAAGCATACAATCTAATCAACTATAATCAACAACCCATTAAAACCAGCCTAAAAGTAACCAACCAAAGACTCATTACACACTTCAAAAGATGGAGTCAGGAACCCAAATTCTTGGTCTTCATCATTAAAATTAATCTTAATGCACTTCCCATGAATTGGTTTCTTTATCACCGAAGAGGTTTTACTAGATTGACCCTATATGTGGTTTGTGTTCTTGTGAAGATGAAACCATAGACCATATTATACACCATTGTCCAAGACTTAAAACACTGAAAGATATAATTATAATCAATTCCAACATAAGATCTAATATGATTTTCTCACTTGAAAACACCATTCATAATGGAACTTTTTCAATAATAAGGCTTTCTATCTTTGTCCTTTATTCCATATGGATAGTGAGATGCAAAACTCTCATGGAATTACTCCTGCCACAAATTATACCATTGTTTTACCAGACTCTCAAAAAAATCAAGAAATGTGACCACCTCCTTGCCTCCAGTAAAGTCTTTGACAACACCTGGTCTTTAACTGCTCTATCATTTTCCTGATTATCAACACCCACCTATCCAGCATTATAGAATAGGTAAGAAAATATTCATGTTTATATAAAAAATGCTAATACCATTAAACAAGTTCTTAGTTTCTCATATTCTACACAAACTCTTCATTATTCCTAACCACATAAGTATATAACAATTGTGCTCTAACATAATCTAGCTATATGGCAAACAGAACATTATATAATCATATTATTGTAAAATTTATTTATTTATTTATCCTTTAACAGGATGTAATCACTATTTATTATTAATAAAATTTTTGTTGAAATGAAAATACAATTTTATTTTCATTAGTAAATATGTTTTACTAAGAGTAATTATACTAATCTTAATTTGGCTGTCCTCCTTTCTGGACTTGAAGAGTAAAATTTTTATATTCCATGTATCTTATTTAAAGAAAAAATTAAAGATTTACGATTATTGATCTCACTATTATTTGCTTTATTGCCAGTACCAATATTGATTTTACAATTATTTATCACTTTAATAGGTGATTAACCAGGCATGACAAACTATTAAGTCTATGAGACAGACCATTTCTGATCTTCTTTACTAGACCCTTAATGCTATGCTACTTTAGACTACTTTTTCTAAACTCATACTTTTATAGTAGATAAGAGAATTCCCAAATAGTGATGTTTAAATGTAAATATTTTCCAAGCTAAAACCTCTGTCACCAGTTTTAATGTGATTACTCTTACTGCATTTAGTAAATGTCACAATATAATTCCAAACTATTAAATCTACTTCCCACAATGCTTTCTTAATATCAAAGGGTTTGTATTATTCCAACACTAGTTTTTATCCATGGAAAAAATAATGAAAGCTATGAAAATCTTAGCTGAAATTTTGACTAAGATACAAAATAATACTGGTGATTGTTTTTATAATATTGACTTTGAAAAATCAACTTTATATTGCAGAATTCTATCAAACATTAAATGATGTTTTGAATATTTCATGATTTTCCAAAAGTAAGCAATGCAATTATATGGTAGCATTGATATCACACGTCACTAATTTATTGGTCCCCCCCCTTAACATTTGATCTTTCCTGGAATATATTCACAAAAAACAAACTGTGAATGAAGTTCATATGATACAACTCTATTATGGTCATTATCCTATGTAGCAGTGACAGAATAACAAGAATATAACTGGTAATATTAAGGATATAATAACTTATTATAGGCTACCTAAAATGTATAGCTTTTAATTATAGTTTTTAAATATGCATAATGATAAATGCTGAGACATTTTGTTTTTATTTCTGTTAATTTTTTTTTCAAGAAAAAGTTTATTGTTTTTTATTTTTATCACTTCTTTAACTATATCTTAATATTTATATTAAATTTTTGGCTGGGAACATTTTTGATTCCATTATTGAATACAACAACTTATTAATTTTAAAACAGGCAAAACTCACTATATGTATTGCATAAGAGATGGTGGTTATGTGATGTTTATTGGTTTAAAATTTATTGATTTGTTACATTTTATTTATTAACATCCAACTTTTTGACTTCTTTATATGGGGAAGTCATCAACATTTAATATATATATAAATATTAAATATATATCATGTAAATTATGCAAATAAAATTAACAATGAGAATATTAAAATTTTATTAAAATTTCTCTAAACATCATTATATACATTTATATTTATTATACATTAAAAATATGTGATGTTATAGTACAAATTTTTATTCTAGTTTATATATATATATATATAAGGTTTTTACTCAATTGTATTCAGTTTTTTATCTTCATATTTACGTGAATATTAAAATATTTTTTCTGTTTAATATTTAATTTTTAATGATAAAGTAAAGATTAAAAAAACAATCAGAAACTTTTATTCAACCATGCTAACTGCTAAATGTTTAAATTTATAATTTCTCAAATTCAGTTTGCAGAAAATATAAGAGAAACAAATAGTCCAATGAATAAATTATTGATAAAACGATATTGATAGTAATATTATAGAATTTTAAGAATTTACTTTAGTCTATGTACCTGAAATTTATTTTTTACTCTTAATTTTTTTAATGTGCATTTGATAAATGTTAAAGCATTTTAATCTTATTACAACTTTTTTTTTTTTTTTCAAGATACAGCTTTTTTTTTTTTTTAGAATTTCACTAGTATTTTTTTCCTGTGCATTTAATAAGTTACAGAAATTAGATGTATCTTAGTGATATAATGTAATATCATCAGTAATTTAATTAATGTAAACTAAATTGATTGTGCATAGAGAGATTACTTTGCTAATATTATTGTATGGGAGCAACAGGAGAATCCTCTATCAATGTACTGTGAAGGCAGGGATAAATTTTATTTAAATAGCTAGTAAAAATCTGAAAATAAAAATGTTTTTTAAAAAATTCCTATTCACACAAAAAGTATATTTATATATTTCTATTTACACAGTATTCTTGATATTATAGGACAAAAATAAAAGCATGGGAAGCTCATGTTTCAAAATATTCAGAAATACTACCAAATTCGTCACTTCCTTTATTTTGCTGTAATATCTTATATAAATGTATCCACTCTAGTTTGAGCACTTTTTTGCAAAAACCTTTTATTGTACATATATGCATACACAATCTTACATTTTGACTGTCCTGAAGTCTTCTTCAGTGCTATTCTTAAAGTATTTATAACTAAATATTGGGGAAGTTGAAGGATATTTATTTTTTAACACATTTATGTGAACAAAAGCATTTCTTTAAAATTTTTCATTTTCTATTTGTTAGCTTTACATATGATACTTACTGTTGTTCTAGTTTTCTGATTTTTGTTTATTTTCATTTTCATGTATATAGTTATCACTCTGGGAAAATGAAGTTCATATTTATTTACTTAATATGTACAAAATCAAATATAATATTGAAATATAATTATATAAATCTATTTTGAAAGTAATGAAAAAATTGCACATATTTTTATGAATCATTCTGTTTTAAATTACAAGCAATACTGCTAGACACTGTTATCATCAATGTTACATATAAAATTAAAAATATAAATTCTCTCTACTTTTTTCTAAAATTGTTTGCAAACCCTAAAAAATATAATGTCATCAGGAATATATATGTATGCGCACTTTCAACAACATTGAAAGTGGAGGTAACTGAGTTACAAGTTTTTATCCATACAGATTAAATAAAAGCATATAAAAATGGTAACAACATTATAAGACCACTCATTATGTTTTTCAGCTTGTTGATTTAATTATAAAAAGAGTATATAAAATATGATTTATTAAATTTCATATTGATGAATCTTATTTTTTAATATTGTATAGTCAGATGTATAGAAAGCATTGTATACTATTTTTATATGGAGTGTGTAAATAAAATTAACCAATGTATATATTATAAAATCACACCTTCATTAGACTAAACAGATTAAGCAAACGTATAGAAACAAATTTTATAAAAGAATATTTCATGAAAAACATTAATATAATTTTTATTAGAAAAATAAACATCATTTATATTATAAATATTGTTTCAATGATACTGTAAAAAGATGTAATATTGATTGCTTTTTTTCAAGAGCTGTAATTAGAAAGAGTATTAAATTCTTTCAGAAATAAAAACTTGCTGCAGAAGCAATGTAGTATTATATTAATTAAATAAATGAAGTAAAGTACTACCACATTATAAATATGTGTATTTGTGATCTTTGGATTGATTTATATAATTGCAATATTCATTTTCAACTTTTTGTCTAATTTTTTTTTTCTAGTAATAGAACCCAATACTGATTTATAAGTGACTCCAAATAAAGAATTTAAAGTAACAATATTTTTTTAAAAATGTACTTTCGTAAAGGTCCTGGTCCTGGAAATCAATTGTTATAAATCCTATTACAACTTAACAGATGAAGTATTCAAATAGTTATGTTGATAAAAAGTAATATATGTCTAAAAACAGATAACTGTTATGTTGTAAATTGTTTATGCATAGTATTTATAAATTTATTACATAAATATATTTTACTTGTTTTAAAAATATATAAAAAAAAGATTATTAGCAGCACAAATTGACAATTTTTTCAATCTTAGTTGAATGAATCTTAAACATATAGCGATGTTTCTAGACAATTGCAGAAAATATTGAGTATTATTTTAAATATAGATTTTAAAAGTAAACCAGAATAATGATTAAATTTCACTTTTGAAAAATATATATATATTTTTTTAATTTTTTTTTAAAGCTTATCATATAAAAAATATTCAAAATAATTATGTAATGTACATAAAGCACTGGTTTGGAAAATAAGCTAAAGTGTGATTTTTTTTCCCATGTGTCAAATGCATTGACTGGGAAGTGAACCCAGGCTAGTTGCTTGGAAGGCAACTATGCTAACCACTAGGCCACCAATGCTTTCTTTTGCAACTATTTAGCTTTTTTTTTGACAAGAAACTGTTTTATAAAATAATATAAATGAGATAGCTATGTTTGTGAAATACATAAGCAGATTCTTATATGTCACATGCAATGTTACATATTAGAAATTAATATAATGTTGAGAAAATATTATACACGATATTCGAGATTTGTAATATTATGCATTTTGTTTTTTGCTTCTGGAAATTGAAAAGTATATTATGAGTAATAGTGTTCTCATTGGAAGAATATAACAATTTAATAACAAATACTGAATCATTATTGAAATAAAAAAAGAAAGAAAACTTATAATAACATACAATCAAATGATAAAATTTGAATAGGTGTCATTAAGAGATATCATTTAAATCATCAAAAACATTATATAAAACAGGACTTTTATAACAGCAAAACAATTTGGCAGTTCCTGGGAAAGTTAAATTCTAAAATTTTTAAAAGTAAACAGTAATTTTAGATAATTTTATATCCAAAAATGTAAAATGGTTTAGAATTACAGAATATTTATTATTGCCTTTCTAAATCAGAAACAGTTTATATTTGTTTTATGAAACTCAGTTTTCTTATTAAGTCCATGCTTAATGAAGTGAAATTTTAGTTTGTTAAAGAATGTGAATGATTTAGATTCATTTATTAATTTAATTTTTAAATTTTGTTGTCAAATAACATAAATTTAGCAGATGAACTTTTATTCACTTAAATTATTGTTAATTAAATTTGTAATTGATATTTTTTTTGCAATGAAGTAGACACATAATGATGAAAAAAAAACATTATTAAATATATCTTCAATTTTATCCATTAAATTAATTGAATACTCTTATTATGTTATATTAGCAATTATTATTAGATTATTTACATCAGCTGTGATCAAATCAAGATCAATTTACACTAACATTTGTAAAAAGCTGTGATATTTAAAGAGAATATGAGAAAAATAATTGAAATTAAGAATAAAATTGTGAGGAAAAAACACAGTTACTTATATGATAACAAGAAATGCAATTTTGAAATGATGAAGATAACTCCTAAAGTAAAACACCTCAAGATTCAACAAAATATATAATAAAAATTATTGGTAATGCTGAAATAAAATGTCCTTGATGCTTTTGTAAATCTACTCTTGTAGAAATGCAAACAATTTTTTTTTTTTAGTATAGAACTATGTCAATGATTTTTAACCACTATTAACAATGATTATATCTGTTAATCCAGATGGGTTCATTTAATTTTGTTTGAAATCTTATTTGAGTACAGAATAAGACAAAAAATAACTAATTTGAAGCTTTTTAATTTAAATTTAAAAATTAAAAATGCAAAATTTTAAAAATATTTAATATTACAAATGTGAAATATTACAAAAACATGTAATATAGTATTCAGTTAAAAAATTTACAATTAGACATAATTAAAAAGTGTTATAAAGGGTTTCTGCTGAAAATACTAATATGAATATTTTAACACCTGATGGCTCAGTATTTATATATTAGACTCAGGAGCTAATGATTTTCTAGTAGAAAAATGAAGAGGGTAATGTCTTAAAGGTTTGTTACAATTATTTGATAATAATTTAGAATATCACAAAATTAGTTTCAAAACTCAAATATTGGTAATATAATGCAATAAATGTCTATGATAAGATAATCATAATGACCAGAAGTCATAATAAATTAACTGAAAGCATTCATTGCTTAACAGTGGTGACAGAACTGGACATAATTCATGGAACTTATGTTTCAGACTGTAACTCCACCACTACACCAAATTTTATAGAGCATGATGGGATGTTAATTGCTGAAAAGGAAAACATTGAAGTCTGTTGTAAATATTTAAAAAAAAAAAGAAAATATAATAAACTTATGGAAAAGTTTTCTAACAATAATTGTACATTCAATAATATTGATATAAACTAATATATATATATATATATTAAAATGTTCATTTTTCTAGAGAGATTAAAGGATTTATTATTGAGTAATGACAAACATTTTATCAAGTTTTAACTTTCTAAGGCTTTGGTTTTCCACAATATTTTTTGGATTTTGTTTGTATTTATCTTTAATTGAAAAAATTAAAAAAAACCATAAAATGTTTGTTCACCCAGATACTGAATTCATTTTATCATTTTAATTTTTATTATAGTTTAATATGTTTGATATATTTTGAATGTAACTTTTATTATTTAAAGAAAGAGGAATTATCAGTTGTTTAGAGATTAGATGATAAAGAGTTGGGCTTCAATTCTTACTTGATCTTGAGTATCCTCTGACTTATTGATTTTTCACTAGAGAATTTTCTATTTGAAAAAAAAATGTTTGCAAAAGTAACTCCCAATGTGTTCTGTTTTTCTGTTAGATCTTTTGTAATTTACATTCATCTCATCCACATGTAAATATTGTGATAACTTTTCCACTATAAAATTGGGGTTTGATTTCAGACGTGAATATTAATATTATTATCAATAATAAATTTATTAGAACTTCAGACTAAATGAAATAACGTAATGATTTTAAAGATAAAAGAAATAAAAATCAAATAATTTACATTAGTTTAGTATATACTACTTTAGAGTAGTAAAACTACATGTTGTGATTTTTGGCCAGTTGATAAATGAGAAAATACAAATAGAAACATAAAGGATGAGATTAATCATAGAATTAAATTTGGATGAATTGCTTTTGGTAAAAATAACTTAACTTTAAAATGAATCCAGACATGATATTCAATAAAAGAATAATGAAGAGATTTCAGACTACTCACTGAAGTATGAAAAGACGTCTATAAAAAAATAATGAAAGACATTGAATAAAAATAAATAGATGAGAGAAGATATATGTATTACTGACATCATTGGAAAAATTAAGAGGGGACTAGATTGAAGATATTTCTAGAAGAGATGATAATATATGAATAGTTGAAGTTTTAAATTGGATATCAACAAATTGTTAAAAACATAAAAAGCATGTGAGATGATTGAATAAAATTGGAGTGTTGTATGCGAGAAAGGCTAGAATTAAGAGTAACTGAATTAAACATAAAGAGACATTTATACTGCCCTGAATTAATAGTAGTTAAAAATAATGATGATGATAAAATATGAGATAATCTTAAGCTTAAATAATAGCAATATTATCAATCTTAAGATTTATCTATAAAGTTTATTACAAAGATATATATAAAATATTGAAAATATGCTTTAGTTTGATTACTAATTCCTATGACCACCCAAACTTTTCACCATTTTTTTAACATGATCAAATCATTATTAATAAAACTTCTTTAGATTTAGATCAATGTTTCATACTCATAGTTTCTTTACTTTAGTCCATAAAACAATGTAATCTTATCCATCCATTTCACTCAAGATCTCTTTCTAAGTTGTTTTCAATCCATTCAAAATGCAGATCAAGACTTCATTTGTTAATTTATCATTTTCTACAAATATGTCCAAACCAGCTCCACTTCTTTTTTTTAATTTTTTCAATTATGTCAGTAATAATTTTTTTTTTCTAATTCATATATTTCACATTTGAACTTTTCTTAAAACTCTCAATATACATTTCTTCATACTTCATTGAACGATCAGATGTCATTACATTGTTCTTTAGTTGAGTACCCAAATCTCAGATCCATATGTAAATATAATAAAGACAACTATTAAAATTCCTTTTTTCAGATGTGTGGATATATTTTCTTTCAATATTAAACTATTTCTATCATATTTATTGCATTTTATTTTAATTTTAAAGTTTATTTTATTTATTTTATTTCCATCTGAATTAGTAATCTGACAAGATATTTGTATTTTTTAACTTATTTCTTAACTTCTTCTACTTCATTACTTTAAATCTTTATTTTTTTTTTTAAAAAAAAGCTTTTGGGCATTATTTTAGATTTTTTATAATTTATCTTTAGTTCTATTTTTCTTGCTTTTATCTGATGATTCTTGTAATATATTTGCAACAACATTGAATGCAAAATTGAAACTATTTAAATAAGATATGTATTTTTATTTTAATCTACAGAATACTTCCCATAAAATTGTTGCAGAAAGTTTGGTGATATAGAATCCAGCCATTGGCATTGTCATCAATATTAATATCGGTGTCACCATGCAATCTAATTTATGTGCTTGCATTTTTATTAAATAAGATTTCTTTCTGAAAGACAGTTGTCATCAAAAAGAAGATAAATTTATATGTTAGGAATATTGACTAAAAATAATCAGATATTGTTTGATGTAAAAACTTATGTTTGTACTAATGGAACAAATAAATCAATAAGGCAGTTTGGATGTTGACTTCTATAATTTTTTATGATCTTCTAAGTTGCCAGTTTGATATTTTGATTTTTATTCCAATAAAACTGAAAGATTTCATATCCATTATATGCAACATCTGTAGTTAGATTATTACTATATTCTTAGTGGATTGTTCATTTGACTTTTTTACCACACCTGAAATTGTTTTTTACTTACTAGAATAGTCATGTATGAAGATCCATCTCAAATTTTTATTTGCCTTTTTCAAAGAGAATGTTAACTTTAGTTGAAAACAGCCTTTAAATAATATTTTTGCCAGCAAATTTAATAATGATCAATTTTTTCTCTTTGTATATATATATGAAAAACAAAAACAAGTTAATCAAATATATATTTGGTATAGCGCCATCTTTTGAACATTTATATATATGAAAGAATACTTAAAAATATACATATTAAAATAGATGAACATCTTAGAAGTTTAAGCCTCTGATAAATTTATAGTCTTGACTGTGCTACTTTGCTGTGTCATAAGACCAGCAAGTAATAAATTGACAAAGGCAGAATTGAGATGATATGCTTATAGTTTAATTTCAGTAAATACAATAATTTTTACATACGTACATTGCCTATTATAAGGTGTAATAAAATAATAAAAGGTTGTGGTGACCTGCACATATTAACCCTAGTCCTGCTTTTGGACTTACAAAAGCAGGAGTTGCTGACTTACATTTAATACTCAGAACAAATACATCAGGTACTGGGGGTTTACATACCCCTCAAGACTTCTGGAGTCTCATACATCTCTTACCACTTATAGTGTTTTCACATACATTTTCACATATACGTAGTATTTTTACATTTCTCACCATATATGACGTTTTATAAAGTTTTCTGACCTTATAATGTTAGCTGCACTCTCTATAATCTAACAACATTGCAATTTAATGATTGTTATACATAATTACTATACAGTTATTATTCTTATTCTACATATTCATTATACACTATAAAGTTATTAGTTTTATTCTACATTCATTATTCATTTATTATTGTACAACTTGTCATTTTTATTCTACATTTTCATTCTACATTTATTATTATACAACTTACATATGTATATACCTTGCTTGACCTCGAACCCTGCAAGTTTAAAAAAGTGATTTTTTTAGCACTTATTTTATAACTTGTATACAATATCTTTGTAAACGAATGTCGTAATAGATCATAAAGAATATAATTTAGCATATAAAATTAAGCGAATGGATGAGAAAATGAACAATATGCCGTAAAAAATTAAGAACAAACCCAACAAACCCAAGTGACCGTTGATCTAAAAGTGTTTGTACGTGTACTTTTTTCTTTAATAGAAACAGAAGAATGATGTCTAATTGTTTTTAAAAAGTTTTTATAATACGCCATTGCAAAAGAGAAAATACTGAGATAAAATTCAAAATAACATCATTATATGTGTTATTAAAAAATTATGACAAGTAACTTTTAAATGAAAGAATAAATTTATTCTTTTATTTTCTCTCCTCTTATACCGATTACTTACAAACAAATTAAATTAGATCAAGAATAATACCGAATAATACATAATATGTTAGAAATTGATTTAAAGTGTATGTAATTATGTTTTAAGAAGAAAAGGCTTGACAATCAGTAGAAACTCAATTATGCGAAGTGCATATTTTATAAATGCTAATAGAAAAAGCTTTTCTTAACAGACGCTAAAATGCAGGTAATTATATATTAAAAATAATACTATTGCTTTGATTTTTAAAATCATTTTGAGAAAAAATAAATAAAGTTTTACCAATAGTCATTTATTATATTTATATATTAAGGAAAAACGATTTTACACATTAAAATGCTTAGACAGCAACACACAAATCTATGTATATTGCGTAAGAGAAATTTATCCGTTTTACCTGCGGCAAGTGTAATAAATATCAGGACATATGTCAGTACATTAATCAATTTCAAAACTTGATGATAAACAACATACAATTTTATTAATTATATATATATTGGGGCTGTTCATCTTTTTTGATATGGGATCCGCTTTTTTTAAAATAAAGCGAACCTATGAATTACTTAAATGTTTAATTTAAATACTGAAGTAAAATGTCAATATTTATTTAAAATATCAAAATGAAAACAAACATATATGATGAAATAGAAACAAAAATTAAAAATATAATTGTTAATGAGAATTTTGACAAAAGTTTTTTTTTTTTTTAACAGCCTGAAAAAATAAAATAAAAAATTGTAAAAAAAATGATCAAAATTTTCATCGTTGAAGAATTTCTGATTTTATTCACAAGTGTAAAGTCTGATTCCAACTAACTACATTAATAAAAATTGAAACAAAGTATTATTTTTAACTGATTGAAAGAGGAGGGGAAATATCAATATCGTCCCTCATATCCCAATGCCACATATATATACTGTGTATACACAGTTATATATCTATTTTTATTTATTAAGGAATAAATATAAGTGTGCGTGCAAGTTGTTAATAAAAATATGTTTAATCATTACAAAAAAAAAGAAACGCCTAATTAATTACGCAGAAAGTTTAAATAAAACTTACTCAAAATAATAAGAGGCAAATTTACATGCTAACAAAATTATTTTATGCAAATTATTCAAATTGGTAAAAAAAAGACTGCAGAAGAATTAAGCAGTGGGTCTAATGAAGTTAGAATAATAGAGGAAAAAATTAAAGTAAATTAGTGGAAAGTTAAACTAGTAAAGTGAAATTGTTCTAGAATTAATAAGGAAGCGCTTTAGTCAAGAATCTATTTGGTCTATCTCCGACATTTTGTGTGTGAGCAGTAAGGGGCTTACAGAAATAAAGTTACAGAATTGTAGAGTTAACTGAAACACAGGCTTATTATATACACAGCTGTATCTATATATGTAATATATAGGGTATACGAGCACAGACTTTCACATAACCCACCATTCTCCAGTATATCTAATAACACTGATACCCTCAAGCACATATATGCTGAAAATATAAATAATCACCAATATACGTATTTCATGCTAAACCAGCAATCATCACTTGGTCCAGATTATCAGCTCCCTCACATATATACTATAAGTGTTCAGATATATATTAAGATAGACAATATTCCTACTTTAATGGACAGGCTCCAATCTACTACACACTCCAACTCGTCGACCGTCCATCCAATTGAAAATCTGATGATGGAATGCTTGATAGCCACCCTGAGGCCGAGATTATTGTCACACCCATGTTCACATAAGGTCAATCTGAACCCCACATCTAGAGGACATAATCCATTAAATACATATGTAAGGATGGGCAGACATCTCTACAATGTAATAACTGAAACACAGGCTTATTATATATACACCTGTATCTATATATGTAATTTATAGGATATATGAGCACAGACTTTCACATAACCCACCACTCTCCAATCTATTGTAGAGTTATAAACCACAGAAATAAAAAAAATTATATATGTTAATCTATGAGGAGATTATAAACTTTGAAAAGATCTAAGTGACTTTACACTCAACTAACAAATCAGCAAGTTAAACTACTATCTTACTAATAAATTATTATTATTATTATTATTATTATTATTATTATTATTATTATTATTGTTGTTGTTGTTGTTGTTGCTGTTATTGTTGCCATTGGCCACTGTGTTACCACCACCACCACAACCACTATCACTACCATTACTACTACTGTTATTAAAACTACTATTACTACTCCCACCATCGCTACCACCACTACTACTACTGCTACTGCTGCTACTACTACTGCTACTGCTAATACTACTACTACCAATACTGCTGTTACTACTACTATTTCTACTAGTACTATTTTTACTACTACTACTATCCTCATCCTGAGTAAAACTTTTGAAGTTTTATTTAACATTTGTTATTTTTCATTATTTAATAAATATAATTGTTCAGCTGCCAACTGAGTGCTTGGTCCTGAATATATTAATTCCAATGAGCAGTTAATTCTGTGATAAAATACTTTGATAATGAGCAAAAATATTGCTAAATTTATTTATCTTTCAATGTTTAAAATATAAAATGTGTGCTACTTTAAGCATGACAGTTAAATCAGCATTTTTTAAAACCATTCTAATAGGTAAAGTTATAATAAAAATAAACCACATTATTTATGTATGTTGTAATATGAACACTCATTAAATATTTTATTGTATTGTGATCAGGATAAAAATTTGATAGGCTTATATTCTAGGTTGTAAATCTATATACAATTGTTGAAGACTTTTCTGACTTTAAATTTATAATTTTATTTCCAAGTAGTTATTCTATAGTCAATTAATCAAATCAGGAAATTTAGATTAAAACATTTCCGTGACTATTGACTTTGTAGTGAAATGCTTTGAAAGCTCGCTGTATTTCAATGATGTATTTAAAGACAGTTATCTTTCATTTATCTACTTACATAAGCCAATATCAGTAATTAATTATACTCAGGGTTATGGTTATCTTAGAATCATTACTAATCATTGATTGAATCATGTGAGTAAGCCATAAAAAACAACTAATATAAGACAATTGGGACTGATGATATAAACATTTATCAAATTCTAATTACTATTTGGTCACTGAGCCCCTCAAGTCATATTTAAAGTATATCACTTTTTTTTCATATCTATTATACATGCTAAAATCTGAAAAAAAACAATAAAAATATTAAAGAGATATGTCAATATTTATTTAAACATAACATGTCAACCATACTATTTTGATAAAATTAGGCTTATTCTCTGTGATTAATTTATATCAATTTTCAACTCTATATGAAAGTTCCAATGAATCATGTGTTATTCTTTGTAAACATCACATGATCACTATTTTTATGCTTGCTCTTAACTGTTATTAATACAGACAAAACTCTCTGTACATATTGCCACTCAGTGCAAGCCAGAATAATCAGTGCATGTCAGAAGGCTTGTGCATAATGATGAGTAGGCACTAGATGGGAATTTTATGCACAAGTCTTTAGGCATCAATTGATTATTCTGGCTTGCACTCAGTGGCAATACATTTAGAAAGTTTTGCCTGTTATTCCTTGTATTTGTAGATAATGAAAAGACATTTAATTATATATTTTAAAAAATATCTATCAAAATGCAACAGCAACAATTACATTGCATGGTTATAGTAAGAAGATTTACATTAAGGCAAGTATGTGGCAGAGTGATTCCATATCTTCAAAACTTTTCACAAAAATTTACATTAAGAATTTTGTAGATTAAACTGAGAATATAATAAAATAATAAATAAATAGAGATTATTTAAATCATATACATTTTGGAGATGATGTGGCTGTTTTGAATATAGTGCTTCAGAGTTTAAGGAATATTTTCAAGAGTTATCAGATAAAAATGAGAAAAATAGGTTTAAAGAAAAATACTTAAAGCACCAAAGTAATATGCAATAGATTTTTCTCAGAAGAAGAAAGAAAACTTTAAAATTATGAATTAGAAAACAATCAACAATTAAAAATACTTTGAGATTATTAACACATACTCTATTATAAGAAATGAAAATCATCATATAATCAAACTTGATAGGAGTGCTTTTGATAGAAATAATTTAATATTAAAATGAAATGTGTCTACATGTTTGAAAAAAGATTCAAATAGATATGTTTAACCAATTCTTACTTAAGGATTTGAGACTTAGAAACTTAAAAGAAGAGCAATACAGAGGTTTCAGACCATTCAGTGAAATATGGAGAGATTTTTAATCTATATATTAGTAATAACAAGAAGATATCTAAAACTATAAAGGAGAGAACAAACAAGTATCATTGACAACATTGAATAAATTAAGAGTTATAAATCCTGTTGAATTTGAGATATTGCTAAAAACATCTTAATATACAGAAAAGTTAAGTTTAAAAGTTGATCTTAAAAGATTGTTAAAAGATCTAAAAAGAGATTACATATGAAATAGATTAATATAATTGGAAATATTGTGAAGATAAGAACTTAGAGATTGGAGTAACCCCATTAAACTTGGATTGATTTTCATCCTGCATTGATCAATGATGTTTAAAAGTGATGATGATGATTCTTAAAGGAGCATATATTCTAATCACTACTGTTGTACTTTGATTTTCTTTAAGAATTTAACAACTTCTAAGATGTTAATCCCTCTTAAGATGATTGTAGAATAAAATGCTTTTTCATAATTGACAAATCTAAAATGTTCCCATATCGTTTATAAATCTCTCTATACTTTTTTTAATAATTGGATGATCACTAACGATACAGTTTTGTTAAACTCATGTTGTTGTGTTTTTGCTTGGATTGAGATATTAATTTTTTGTAAAAAGGGTTGTAATGATCTTAGAAAAGATCTGACATGCAACTGATAAATTATGTTTATTATATGCAACCTTTTATCATTGTAAAATGTAAATATTACTACACAATTACCTGATTTTTAAAAAAAAATGTATCTTTAATTTTATTATTTTCTAGAACCTTTCTTTTCTTTATAAAATTAACTGCATGTTCACCTTTGCAGTTATAAGATTTCAAATGTCAAAGATCTCTCCAACACTTCATGATGTCCCTTTTTAGAAATATTGTCATTGTTTTTTTTTTATTGCTGAAGCAATTTCTTTCCAATATCAATATATTTTTTTATATTTTTAAAAATATGCACTCTTTTATAGCTTCCTTTGCCATTGCATATTTGTATTTTCTTATATGACAATTAATTTTTTTATACAACTTTACAGAATTTCAAATAAACAGTTCATTTAAATAGGTCTCTTTTTTTTAATACTTTTACATTTCTCATGGTTTTGTGTCAGTCAAAAATTTTCTAATGATTTGATGTAATTTTACAACATTCATTTGTGTAATGGTTTTTAGCAAAGTATTATTTATCTTTCCATTAATCCCAATCATTTTTTGCATCTTTGCAATCTAATAATAATTTGAAAATTCTAGTTTAAATTTTTAGGAGTACTACTGAATTTTGAAGCTGTTGACTATTAATATTTTTCATCGTGGATTTTGTTTTTCTCTAGTTTTGCATTAACACATATCTTGTATATCACAGAAATCATTTCTTATATTGAATTTATTAAACTTATTATATAACTATGCATTTAATTTATTAGTGTAAAATGGAATTATATTCTATACACATGTGCTGAAATGTTGTTTTAATATCCCAATAATGTTTTGTTGAGTACAAGGGATACTCTCAAACCAAATCACAGGATTGAGACTTTGAAAACATAAAAGGGGTCATCTTAGTACCTAAATTCACTTATATAGACTAATCTAAACCATATTGGAATGAGAGTGAAAAGGCCTTACATTAATTATTTTACATCCATTAACAATATTCTATCTATTAACAATCAGGAAACCTTCCAATATATGGCCGGTTAAATATGAAATATTAGAATATATTAACTCTCCATTTAATTTACTGTATATAATTTTAATAAAAAGGTAATTATACCATATACACATGAACTGCAATATTATTTCAATACCTCAATGATGTTTTCTTGAGTATAAAATATACTAAACTGAAGCACAAGGTAGAGACTCTGAAAAGAGTGGCCATCTTATTTTTAATCACATTACATCCATAATTTATTCTATCTTTTAACAATTGTGAAATTTTCTGATCTATTGTCTGGTAATACTTTGAAATATTAGAATCTATATTGAGGTATTAAAACAATATTATAGTGCATGTGTATATTGTGTAATTTTTTTCTGATTTAAATTCAACATATTTTAGTGTTAATTGCATATTTTCTTTTGGACAGAATGCAATCCAATTCTTTTTATTTGCATTCTTTTTTTTCTCTTTCTTTGATTTTTTTTTCAAAATGTAATTCATACAGTTTTATAAACATGTTTTCACAAGTCTGTGACCTCTTTCATTTCTGTTTTCATAAGCAAATTCAGTTATAAAACTTTTGTCTTTTATTTTGCTTTCCTATTACTGTTTTAAACTGTGCAATCTTTCAATGTCAATCTTCACAATTGTGTTTTTTTCTATTTTTTTTCTATATTTACGACTTATTATTTCACTAATGGTTTCAATATTAGTGTTTTTATAGTAGTGTACAGTTACAATTTTCAAATCGGTTGATTGTTCACACTTTTTCTGACTTTAGAAAGTCTTCCTAAATTTATGTAGTCTTCTTTCATGTGTAAGTGATTAGTATATGGTTAACTAAAATGTCATCATCAAATTGCAACCTATGTGGATAACCCAGGAATTTTAACCACACATTGTATTTAGTCATAAACTGTTTTTTAATTGACTATTTCTTCTCAGACTCCCAAAAACTTGCAAATATGTTTGTCTGTCATGACTATTAACTTGTAAATGTGTTAGCATCCACACTCACATACAAACACACATCCACTCTGCTTTTAATAAATCTTTGATTGATGTCTAGTTTAAATTCTATCTGACGTCTAAAAAAAGTGTAATATTTGTTGATAAAAACTCAGTCATTAAAATAAAAATATATAATTAGATTTGTTTTATATTGTCTTTGTTACCATGTGACTTATTTTTACTAAAGAAATCATTGTCTATTGCTTAAAAAATAATTTTTTAAAACAACCTTATTATTTAAAATAAATAGCAACATTTTTTTTGTTTAATAATTATTTCAATAGTATAAACACAAGTCATACTTCACAATATGAAGACATAATAATAATTTTAAATAAAAACATATTAAGTCGAATTTATTTAAATAAATCAAATACTTTAAAATGTTATTGTTTAAATTAAACAAATGAAAATATTTTATTACTTTAAAACAACGACTCTTTATCTATAAAAATGTAAACACTTCTTAACATCTTTACTATTAACTTTTTCCAGCAGACAATCTAATATAAAT
This sequence comes from Epiperipatus broadwayi, assembly GCA_028023455.1. Classification (NCBI taxonomy): domain Eukaryota; kingdom Metazoa; phylum Onychophora; class Udeonychophora; order Euonychophora; family Peripatidae; genus Epiperipatus; species Epiperipatus broadwayi. The sequence goes on along the minus strand of JAQFVV010012396.1, from coordinate 22,130,918 downwards.
AAAATTGTTGAAAAATTCTTTACTAAATTACTATAGTCATCTGTGTTTTCATTTGATTTTCTTTTTTTTATTAAGTCTAAAATAGTTTGTGATGCAAAAATTATTTAAATTGTCTACTAGTATATATACAACTTTAAATGGATTATGTATTCTGTAATAATCAAAGACATCTCTCATGCATGATTTGAATTTAATTTCATATAATTGCACTCAAAACTGTTGCACTTGAAAAATAAATTTAACACTTGCAAATTTTAAAGCGTTATATAATATTATGCTTTAAAATTTAAACTCAGTACTTTCTTAAACAAAATACGTAATTCTTAATTATAAATTTGAAATTACAAATAGTATGAAAATAGACTCATTTCATAGTATTTCTAAATTTATTAATACTTAATATATTTCTAAAACAAAACACAAATATTCAGTTTATTTCTTATAACTTATAGTGACAGGCACAGAAAAATTGTTAACAACTCCCATAATTCTAATCTACATATCAACTTACAAGCAGCTTTAAATATGTAAGACAATGTGGAACAATTAATGAGAACTAGTTTATCTAAAATGCATCTGAAAAACACATTTTATTGTGTGTCTATACAAATAATTTGAATGCTTGCAACATTGTTTGAAAAATATGGCTTAGCACACAAGTAATTAAAAATTAGTGTTAATTCATAGACTAATATCATGCATTTATAGCTTATTTGTTGGATATATATTTAATTAAATATATATCTAGATTTTAAAATATTTTAATTTCTATTTTGAAAAATAATTATTTGTTATTAATAAAAACACTCTCTACTAGCTAATTTCTTAGATAAGATATAATATTGTTATATTAGAAGTTGTTTAAATGCTCTTTTTCAGATTATTAAATCATATTGTTCTGTAATGTAGTAATTACATAATAGATTTTATAATTATCTATGAGAATGCATTAGAAAAGTTGATATTTGAGTATTACTTAAAATATAACATCACATAAACCACTTATATTTTTACAAGCTCTTTAAACAGTAGCAAGCTTTTTCACACAATTATACCACCTAGTGCAAGCTATTGATTACTATGGCTACTATGAAAGAAATTTATTGCTTCTTTAAATCCTATCATACCAAAAAATAAAGCTTAAATAATTATATACTTAAAGCTATTATCGTAACTCAATCATAAAAATTGTTATTATTTTTGTCAGATTATGTATATATGCTACTGTTTTGCCTTTATTTTCTTAATGTTTTATAATATAAAAAATACTCAAATATTAATCTTTATATTACATACTCATATACAATTAAAATAAATAATTAATTATGTAATCACTACATTATAGAAATAAATCTTTTATTATTGTGAAGAAAGGTATTTAGCAGCTTCCACTATTATTATATATTAAACTAAATAATTAGTTAATAGAAGATGTTTATGTAATAATTAATAATTATTTTTAAGAATAGAAATTAAAATTATTTTTAAACTAGATATATATTTATAATTTTAAAATAATTATATATATATTGTTTATCCATAAATTTTTAGTAGCGTGATATGAAAAAGTAAAGACCTTTGTTATTTTGGATTAATTTATATAATAATAATAATGATTAAAATATATATATATATTAAAAGTGTTTATTATCTGTGCACTAAAAAGAAATAAAATAATTGTATCTTCAATTGCAATTGGGGTTTTTAAATTTAACTTGAAATAAAAGCATGGGGGGCGGAGATAGAGAAATTAATCAAATAAATTTCTACTTAAAAACAGGTATTGACTTAATTAATTTTTGGTTTCCATGCATTTACTTCAAGTTAAATCTAAAAACCTCAATTGTGATTAAAAGAACAATTTTTTAAAGTGCACAGTCAATAAAAGCATTTATATATAAAAAATGTTTACCTCTATTATTTTTAAGTTTTTAGTATTGACACAGTAAATGAAAATGTAAAACTATATTGTACTTTAAATTGTCTGGACACTTATAGTTGATATATATATATATATATATCACTAGAGAATTTTGCTATAAGTTAAATGTATACCTCTTATGTATGTAATATTAGCATGTGTACATAATAATATACCTGTATATAAGTGATTAAAAATATGAAATATTTTTTAAGCAAAAAGTGTTTACATTTTTGCTTTGATTGGAAATTTTTATTTTAAAAAAAAAGCTTACCAAAACTATATTGTAAATGAACTCCACCCAATACATATAGTTTTGCTTTAAATCAATTTCTCATATATAGTGTATATATTTCTATAGTATATATCATATTTAATCATTAAAAACCAGTCAACTCTTAGACACTCACAATATTAATCACAACCAACAATCACAAACTCCTTATACTGATAAAGGTGGAATTTACCTTTATTTATGATTCAATATATTTATATAGACACCAAAGATTGCAGCTTGATCACATAAATTGAAATTATTGATACAAAAAATTTAAATAAACCTCCTTAAATAGATAAATATAACCTGCTCTGAATACAGATTAATAAATAGTCAATTATAACATTACAAACTGCAATTATAGTTTTTAAATGGCACCCAAAGTATTATTTAACCTTTTTGCTGATGAAGAAGCCATATTGAATATTTAAAAAAAATATGTTAAGCCACAAATTTTATCATACCTTAAGTTTGCATTATTCAAAAATGACATAATATATATTGCTTGAAACAAAAAACACCAAAGAATGTAATTAAGCTGAAAAAAAATATAGCCATTGATATTCAAAGTAATAAAAAAAGAATAAAATTTTAATATTTCTAATAATCATTTTCATACTATTTTATCAATTCTAAATTTTCATACATACATTTTAAAATTATACATTTGTTAGTAGATTAGTTGCGTTCATCATTAAATTTCTAATAAATTGATATATCACAACACCGAAGGTAATCCATCACTTGAACACTTCATAAAATAAAGGTATTAGTATCTTTCATTTTTAAGCTCATAAACATCACATGATCACCACTTATGAATAGTGAGTTTTGCCTGTTTTAAATCTTTCATTTTTCCTATTAGTGATTCAAAATATTTTCCATACAAAGATTTGCAATGAACACATCATCCCTAATAACAAATAGTTAATATTGATCAATAATTGGTATAATTTGAATATTATAATAAAGAATTTCAATAAAGTTTGTAATTTATTAAAAATTACTACTAAAATATTAATATATACGAAATAATGTAACAAAATAAAAAGTGAATGAAATACTAAATTCATTATAGAGGTAAACTTGAGGTTGATAAGTTAGTGGTTTAGAGGCAATGCAATGTAGTATTGTTTTTCCTATATTTATAGGTTTCAAGGGCTGATATTGCTTCATGATATTATGACTAGTAAATTTAGTAATAGATTCATGAACTGCCCCCTTTCTTTGCATTTGATATGCAACTTTGAAATTTACATTGCAGTAGTCTATAATCAGCCTATGTTTATATACTCTGTCAAAATCTTTACTTTTAGCATTTGGTGTATTTTTATTATTATTAAAATGCAGGCAAGTCATTATAGAAAAAAATCTAAATTGGTCGCAATTTTTTCAAAATATGTTTGTCTTTATTTCATTTCAGAACTCCAGATATCATCTAATTCATATACTGCACATCTTGAGAAAGGCCCACTACCACACCAAAAAATGCAGATAATTCATGATATAAATTTACACAATCACAAGCTATTTTTTGATCAGTGAATATGTTAGTTTCAATAATAATAATACTACTCTTTTGACTTCATTAGGTGTTTCAAATAAAGTTCTCTTGCGTAAAATGAAACTTCTTTTCATTGAAGCAAGACATGTTGATTTTGTACTTAAACTAAATTTAAATGCACTCCCAACAAGTTATTTTTTAGTGACCAGCAGAGGCTTCATTAGGATTTCATCTCAGTGTCAGTTGTATAGATTATATGATGAGACAATTCTCCATATTTTCTATATCTGTCCTGCTCTTAAGTCGATTAGGTACTTTATTGTTGTGAATGTCTCTCTGGATCTTAGGGATGCTCTTTCTGTTTCTAACACTCTTAAGAAGGAATCGTTTGCAGCAATAAGATTATCTATCTTTATAACATTTTCTTTATGGTTGACACGTTGCAGGCTCATCTTTGGTCATTCTCAAGACTCGGCTCTAAGTATCTTTATTAAGCTTCTTGATCAAGTCAAGCAGTGAGACTCTCTGCTTTCGCCTGTGAGTCTACATGATGATACTTGGGTGAAAGTTTTATTTTCCTCTTAATCTTATTAAGATTCCCTTTTCTCTACATTGACTTTTTCAAGTTTCATTCTGAATACTATGTAAATTTTTATAAAGTTTAACTGTATATTACTATGTTACTATGTTTAATAAATATATTTTAAAACAAAAAAAAAAATAATACATTTTTTTTTTTGTATATTTTTTTATCAAATATAAATTCAAATAATAATTTAAAAATATATAAAATTAAATACTTACCAGTGGAAAGCTTCTTACAATAACATTCACTCAACTATACAGACTAAGAAAATCAGTAAAATCTTGCATTTTTTTTCGATGTAAATTTCAGGATAAATCCAATACAGTTAAAAATGAAAAAACAGAGAACGACAAAAAAATTCAATTTACTTGATTACAAAAATTTTCATAAAATTTTTAATTTTTTTCATAAAAAAATGAAACTTACATGTTCTGAAACTAGAAAAAAACATGGAAACAAAGATGTAAAATGTGCATGCATAGACTTTAGTTTTCCTGTAATTTGAAACTGAAAGCAAATATTGCAAATTTGAAAATTCAAGATTACATTGTGCAATCACAATGACTAACAGATTTTAAATAATAAGTGCAATAATGTTCAAGGCTAAATGGATTTGTAAATAATCATTAAAAACAGTCAACACTTAGATCAATATCAATAACAATCAACAAACTCAAACTGTTATGGAGCAACCTACTTTTAACAATAAAGGTAGAAACTATATTTATGATCCAATATATATAAATAGACATTAAAGATTACAACTTGACCACAGAAATTGAAATTATTGATACAAAAAAGTTTAAATAAACTTCATGAAACAAATAATTATAACCTATTCTGAATGCAGACTAATATCATATTTAGTATGGGTACATAATTATATATCACATAAACAAACCCAATATCAATATTAATGATTACTTACAAACCTATTTAGCATTATTACACTTATTATTTAAATAATTATATATGTATTAAAAAATCAGTAATTAACATTTCTGTTTAAAATTGATGACATTTTTTTCTTTTTATTTGAAAAAAATTTTTTAAAAAAAGCTTAACCAAACTATGTTGTAAATAACTTTATTACTTAAATGAAGCTTACAATTGCAACAAAGAAAACTCATGGGCATTAGTTAAAACATCCACCACTCTTTTATTGTTAAAAAACTAAGTTAGCAATTTAAAATATTAATGTTTCCTATCACATTTATAAAAAAATTTTAAAAATATACAAAATTTTAACAAATTATCTTAAATTTAAATCTATCAAATATCAATTTTAAAATGTTATAAAAATGTTATTCAATTGAAAGAAAAAATCTCTATACCACCCTCTTGTGAGTCTTATTTAAAACAAATGAAAGTTTTAAGAAATATTGAATTTGATATAAAAAATATTTAATATTTTCCTGTCCTCTGTTCCATATCTAAAAAACTAGATTACTTACTGAAAAGCGTAGTGTCTCATATTAATTAGTTACATACCAGATTTCAGGAAATTCTCTTGAATTAAAATATACTAATCTCAATTTAATATTTCATTCTAACTTTTAAAAAAATCAAAAGTTTACCAATAAACCTACCAACAAACAATGTGATTTCCAAATTCAATAAAAGCATTTTAAGAAAATTTGGCAATCAAATAAAACTTGTGTTTTGTCTTTCTATAAATTTGCTGATTCACCTTTTTTTTAAATAAAATAAATAAATTATGTATAAGTATTAACATATATACAGGAAAAGAAAGAATTTGCATGACATACATTACTTATAAAATTATAATTATTATGACTAGTGTTTGAGAGCAGATAAAAATGATTCTGTTTTAAGTAGATGAATGTATAATTTATATGCTTTATATTATTCTAAAGTAATGTACAACTAATAAAAATATTGTTCTACCAAATTTTGCTCATATAAGTTTTAGATAAGTATTTTAAAGCATATAAATATGTATTATACTGCTTTTTATTTTTTTAAGAACATTGCATTTTTTGTTATAAAAATGTGAAGCAGTGAGCAAGCTACATAGTTCTAAGAGTATGAATAATTACTGTGACATTATAAGAATATTTTTTAAATATTTTTCACCATTTCTTAATCAAATTATATATTAAGTAAATTCAAAACTCTCCATATAGTAGTGCCACTCAGTGCCAACCAGAGTAATTGCAGTACTTTATGGAGAGTTTTGCCTGTTTTAATAACAGTTATGTGTTAGCATAAGAAATAGTGATCATGTGATATTAAGTAAATAAATATTTGTATGTGTTTTTATAAAGTATTAAATATATACATATACAGAGAGAGAACAATTAGAATGAGTAAAAAAGTAGAAATATAAATGTTATCAAAATCATGTTTGTGAAGAACTCTATACATAAATATTCAGCAATGGTGGGGGGGGGGGGTGAATCAAAACCAATAGATAAAGTTGTTAACTTTTTTTTGAAAAATCTCTGATTTACATATACAGAAACATTTTCACAGACATGGGTTGTCAATATTTTGATGATGTCTTATTCATTTTGTCATAACTAATATACTATTTTTAGTGACAAGAAAGATGAATAAGCCTTCATCAAAATATTTTCAGTTGTTTTTGTAGGGAGAGTTTATATGTTCATAAATTAGTGAATTTTAAACATTTACAGCAACTTGATTTGTTTGGATTTTCTCATGAAATTTTCCACATAACATTCTTCAGAATGTTCATGTTCATCAAAACGTTTTTCAATTTCAACTATTATCCACAAAACTTATATATATATATATATATATATATATATATATATATAAGTTTTGTGATATATATATATATATATATATATATATATATATATATGCAATGCTTGAAATAGTTATGGTTCCACCCAAAAGAAAGAGTTATATCAGCAAAAATATGTAACTTATTAGTGCATACAATTGGAAAAATTCATAAGATACTAATATAAACCCATTTTTATTTCCTTATTTTGCTATATTATTTTATATAGGTACAATTATACACCTTCTTTTAACCTTAACCACTTTATTATAAACTTTTATATATAAATTGATGTTTTGATTATCCCAAATTCTTCTTCACAACCTCAGCTGATTACTTCACTTTTCAATATTAATTAATTAATCGTTTGAACTCTAAAGAAGACTGCATGATGGTCAAAACATCAAATTATATATAAAAGTTTGCAATAAAGTGTTTAAGGTAAGAAGCATAATTGTACTTATAATAGCATATTCAAATATCATCAGTTGAAAATGTTTAGAGAAACATAACTGTGAGTTATATCTTAAATGGTTTATCTGAATAAATCAGGATTTAAAAACAATTAAAAAAGTTTAGTGGCAGTGATTTGAGAAATCAGGGAGATGCTGCTTGGATACTTTGGGTAATTTTATTATCTTCATGAAATAACAAACATTTACTGATAAAAGTATTATCAGTAAATAGTAAAGACTAAAGACATGTTAGAAGTAGAAATACTTGCCAAAACAATTCTATATCTTGGCAACACTACATAGCCTCTTATTGCTAATAGACAAATGCTAGTTATAAGTACCATCACTGCTCAAATAATTAACACTAACTTAAACTAGCTAATGAATCTAAACATGAAACATTAGTGGTCTCTAGGGATTTTGTCTGGGTAAGAGGCATATTTGTGGGAGTTAATTTCTAGTACCCCTAGTCATGTGAAATAAAATTTGTAGATTAAAACAAAATTAATTCAATAAAATTTTATCTAACAAAAGAACAAAACAATTAGAATATTAAAAAAAGTATAAATTCATTATTTACATTATTTAATTTTTTATCTTTATATATATATATATATTAACTCCCTTTACTTTGGCAGCCATAAAATTTTTAATTAAATTTTATGGTATCTAGAATATTATTTTCAATAGATATAACTGATACATAAGTTAGATGTTCTTCTTTGAATATAGATCGTAAATAATTTAAAATTTGAATTTTTTTTCCCCAGAAAGCACTCAAGATGATATAGTTAAATAAATATTCAGTACAACTGTTCCATTAGGAAAAGTCTCAATTTATTATGATATATATATAATTTAAACAGCATAACAAAACATATCAGTTTTTATAAAACATTATAAGATTTTCAGTTCATTATCATTAAATAGAGCCATGTCTTCAATATCCCAATTACTCAATTGTTTGTTTTTGTATAGTTTTATATCTGTTTTATAAAGAGCTTGCAAATAAGCTCTTAACAATCTTTGCAGAATATTGTCAACCCCAGACTGGTTTCTGTTGCTGGCTTTGTCAGTGAGGTGCGAGCTCTTTATAAAACATTTGTAATACAAGCTTGTTTAAATTAGGTCATGTGACATCTGATTTGATTTATTTTTAGTTTAATATCTATATCTTTTCAATGTTGTAATAAATCTTCATGATTCCATTCTTTTAATTTGTCTATAAGTTTGAAGTCTTCATTGTGCTGCAAATTTCTCAATAGTTGAAGATATAATAATATCTAAAATTGCAAAAAGAAATTGATTTAAAATATTATTTAGCATCATTTATTGTTAATGTAATACTTTATATTCAAACATTTTGATTATTTTGTTTTCCATTTTCTGGTGAAGTGGATCAATACCCAGTTGGTTTGCTACATCTGTTGCAGAAATGATAATGTTTACAAAATTTTGATCAATCCTGAGAAACTTCAAATCATCTGTAAGAAATTTGCGATTTTCTGTAACTGGTTGTATATTAAATTCTGAATTATGCATCATTTTGCTTCCAACATTTATGAAACTTAATATATTGTACCAAATATGCATAAAGCACATATATTTAAACTAACAAATTTTTTAAATGAATTTATCAGACTGAACTCTAGAATTGTCTTCTTTGGTATCACCTTCTGTGATATTTGTAAGATCCTGATATACTCAGTCTTATTGCTTTAATTCTATTTTCCCATCTAATAGTAGAAAACTGTTTTCAACTTAAACTTATAATATATATATCTTCAGTGTAACCAACTTCTTTATGGATAAAAATAAATAAATATATAATTCCTATATTAGTAAAAAAAAAAAAAAAACAGTTTCAAATGAAACTTTGGCTGCAGCAAAAATTACCAAATTTAATGAATGTGAAGCTCATCAAATAAAAGAAATTATATTTATTTCATTGATCATTTATTGGACTCATTATGTATGACATACAAATTGGAAGGACTGTCATATGCTTGTATGTATAATAAACTTGAGTAATCCTTGACCAATAGTAACAATTACAGATTGAAAGCTGAAGAAATGTCCAGGAATTTCAATAACATTTGTAACTTTATTGTGATGAACAAATCTAGTAACAATAGCTAACTGTTTGGTATAGTTTACTTCCAGGATAATATCAAGGAATAATGAATAATATTTTTATTCTTTAAACATGTCTAATTTTTTTATAGATTCAAAAATAATATGATATCAGTTTCACTTTGGTCACTTAAAGATGAGGAACATTTTTTGGAGAGCGTGTTTGGATATAATGCAAATGTTTTGCCATTACAGATGAATTTTAGTAACAGTTTCTATTCACTTTAAAATGTCACCATTAACATTCTCATAATGCTTTTTAAAAGAACATATAAAAACTAAATACTGACATGATAAATAATGTAGTATATAGATTAATCATTCTACAACACATTGCCAATCTTTTTCCTCCATTTGATATAGACTCTGTAGTGTTAAATCAATTGTACATTTTTTTAATAAATGATATTTACAGATCTCTGTATGTTCATCAAACTTTGAAATGTATGTTTCTTTTAATATATAATTTAAGTGTTACTAATTATTGTATCTGTATTTATTTATAGGATGCATATTACAATCCCCAAATATTTTGCAATATTAACCAAAAAATCAAATTTTGCAATTCAAATTAGAATTAATAACTTCTAGAAATTTTTTCTCCATTGATAAATAATTATAATATGATTCTAAAAACTTGTGATCAAACTCATGTTTAGGGAAATCCTTATTAACTCCATGTCCAATAGAATTTTCAACTAAACAATTTATAAATTTTATGACTATAATTTTTGGGCCAATGCCTGGATGTTCAATATTAACATTTAATGTAAAATCAGAAGTTTAGGTTTTTTACTATCAGAATTATTACTTTCTTTATCTTCTGATGTGGCTATTAGATCAATTGCATTATGTTGTTGCAATATATGCTTCTCCCTATTTTCTATTGAAATATTAGAAATGCTTAAATTGTTTGCTAAGGTGCTTAATTTTTCAAGTACTATTACCATTTTATTCCTATATGTTGTTGATGTTAGATATTTTTTAGTGATCCAGTGAATTTATGCTCAATATCTTTTTGTTGTAGTTGTTGTTTTTTTTTTGTTTATTTGATAAATTTATAGAACCCACTAGCATACTTTGCATTTATTTGCTTTAATAATATATTATGTTAGATAACTAAAAAGATCTTATGTTCCACTAAAAAACAAATTTTTAGATACTTTCCCAATAGAGCGATCATTTAGAAGAGATCTACAAATGATGTTAAATGATCATTATTATCAACAGAGTGACATTAAATGATAATATTGTTATAATGAAATTTGTTAAGAATTAAATATTTCGGCATGTTATAATTGATTTGAACAATTATGAGATTTGTTATCTAATAAAAAAAGACACAGGTCTAATTTAGTTAAACACTAAACACCAAAATACTTTAATTAAGGAAATCAGATTAATAAAAATGTAAAAAGATAATATTAGTATTTACAAAATATGTCATAAATATTACTACCTACTATATGACTATCATCCAAACATACTGCAGAATTACCATATTTATTATGAAGTAACAGTTTTTAAATTAGTTTATTTTTAAATAAATTATTAATATTGATGCATATTTTTGTATAAATATTGCATTTTATTTGATTTTTAATGCTATTCATGTATGAAAATGTTTATTTTTCTATAAATTATTAACCTTTCCGAGGGTCACTCATTATTGGCCAAGTGAGGTAAAACTCTGAAACTTTTAATTGGTCAATTGACAAACTCTTTGATAGAAATATTTTCATCTTTTAATATATATTAATATTAGTTTCATTTTCAAAAAATATATTAATTATTAGTAATATTAGGAAAGTAAACAAATGTTTTTTCAAAAATATATTTTTATTTGTATTTTATAGAAATATTCAAAAGTGAAAAAATCAAAGAAAATATTACGAGAAAATTACAAGCAATGCAAACGTCATTTGTATTTCTTCCCAGATTTACGTTAAGGAATTTTTTAAATTTTTTTTAGTAAAATCTTAGCGTTTTTCTAAAAATAATTATATTTTCAGCATATTTTAACCAAAATACATTATAATATGTAAATAAATGCCAGAAAAATATTCTAAAACATTAATCTTTGTTTGAAAATTAAATAAACAGCTTGGGGCAATCCAAACTCTTGACAGGATGTCAAAATTATTGCTATCATTGGTTTCTTTTTCAATTTACGATCATGTAAAGTATACAATTTTTTAATAAAACCTTACTACTTTTGTAAAATAACTATATTTTCAGCAGATTTTATGAAAATAATTTATAATATGTATAAAAAAATAATAAAAAAAAACACTATAAAACATATATTTTCATTTTCAGTGGTGAAAAAATATTTATCGGAATCATCAGTCAATAAGCATCGAGAATGGATGGCCCAACTAATCAGCATTGGCCTTCTTTTGTTCAACTTAAAACACTCCTAGTATTGATTTTTTTACTTGTAAAGTAATTCAAGAGAGGGTAGCATCTTATGGGACTTTTTCTAAACTTTCCAATGAGTATAAATATGTCACCTTAGCTCAAAAAATGTCGGATTTAGAGCGATCCAAAGCCTTTGATGCAACAATGCATTGAACCCCATTGAAAGGTCAATAGTAATGTGCTATTTTTATATTTAAATAAAAGTTATTTTGTAGAAAGGAATCAATTACTGCAACCATTTTAATATTGGTAACATAACCTCTTTAGAATCACCCCCCTGGGCAATTGGGAAATTACCATTTATTTATTTTTTCATAAAGTATATAATATAAATTGAGAAATTCTCAAAAGTCTAAATAAGAAGATAATCCTCTCATCAGAATCATTTGGAAATCTAACTATGCATTTTCATTTATATACAAATTTAATCTTTTTTTGTTATTTTAAATTATGGTGATGAAAATCATGCAATAGTCCTGATGAACGTATTTAGTATTAAATCTTTTCTAAGAGCATTAGATGATGTCATTTGTTTTTGATATGATTTTTTACTAGAAAACATTGTATATGTTATCAATAATTATGCTAGCATACAGTTTAATAGCTTATTTCCACCCAAAAAGTGAAAAATACTAAAACTATTTAACATTTAAATTGAAACATTATAATAAAATAAGAAGGATGAACAGATAACAATTTATGTCTTGCCTATTTTCTTAGTTATAAGCAATTTTTCAGTTGGAGTATGCAGAACCACAATTTTTTTTTTTTTAGAATACAACAGGATTATATAAGTTCTGTTTATTGGATATGAGTCTTTTATGTACTACTTTCTGCTTTTCACTAATTACTCTTTGATAGTTTCATACTTATAACTATATATATATATAATTTATAGATATAAGCCTATCTTATTTCTGATTTGATTTATTATTTTCTGAAAAATGTAAACATTTATAGCATTATCTATGTGATTACTGTTTATATTTTGAATTCTAAATAGCATCATATTTATGATTAAAGAACTCATTTTAACACTTTATGTTTTGGCATTTATTACAAATATTTAATTTTTCACTTCCCTTTCTATCACAAATGTTTTTCCATAAGAAATAATCAGAACAATTTTCTAAATTCATCAAATATTTATTATAATTGGCTGTCTATGATTTGGTTTAAGTTTGTTTGTGCCATACTTTTTATGCTACTCTCTATTTTTTTTTCATGTGTCATAGCATCAGCCAGGAAGCGAACCCGCTAACTCGGGACAACTGCTTGTAAGGCAGCGGTGCTGACCTCTCGACCACTAACGCTTGATTACTCTCTATTTTTTTTTGTTTTAAATTATCATTAAAAAAGAATAAAAATAAAAGCAAAGAACAACAACAATATATAACTGTTTTGAAAATTGTTTTACTGAAACAAATGAAATCAATCTTTCAGAATAATAAAAATATAAAAATAACATAAATCACTTATTACAAACTATTATTTGTTTTATAATTTTGATTATTTTTATATTAAATAAATTAATGTATAATTGATTGCTATGAAGGTGATGTGACATTCAAATACCCAATGACAGATTGAACGCAACTTTTCCAATTAACCATTTTTAGTTTAGATGAGAATCAATTCAGGAACTATTTTATCTTATGTCAGTCATTCTGTTACTGCTTAAACCACAAAAGGATGTTTTATATTGATTAATTTATTTATAAGTACACACATATATTATATATCTTAGGGCTTTTTTAAAGGTATGCCTTTTAATTCAGTAATAATTATAAGTCACTAGATTCTTCATATGTCAAAGCATTGACAGGGAAGTGAATCCAGGCCAGGGAAGGTAGCTGCTTAGAAGACAGCTATTCTAACCACTAGGCCATCAATGCTTGATAAGTCACTAGATTCTTTAGCTTACACAGTATATGATAAAAAAAAAACAGCTTTACTTTAGTGTTACTTAGTGTGAGGCTGCATAATCAATGATAATAATATGGTAAATGCATCAACTGTACTGCTCCCAAATTTGAATCCTAAGCGTCATTGATAAAATAAAAAGCAACAAATTGATTTGGGAATTGGGTTTAAATGCACTAACATTTATCATTACTTAAACAAGTTCAGTACAAAATGGCAGAAGAAATTTTTGTATATGTATCAAAACACAACATATTTTACCAAATTGCATTATTTTAGAAACAAAACATATAATTAATACCAGTATTGCAAACAATACAAATAAAATTATTTCAGCAATATCACAACATACAGATTTTTAAATATAACATACGTGTAACAAATAACAGTGTAATTCATAGCTTTTTGATTATCTTATATCATTATAGTAATTCTCCCATTAATAACCAAATATTAATACTCATTTAGGAACGTTTGCTGTGAGTAAAGTTTTACTTTATTTTTTAAATTTGATTATTTTTCTTTTAATAAATCCCTGATAATAGTATAAATTTATTTTACATGTGTGTGGGTAAATATTCTTTCTTTAGAAAAGAGGTTTGCTTAACTGAAAATTTATTTTCCGTTACAATGTATTGATTTATATTGATCAGTATCCAGATGTATTCACATAAATATTGTATACATTTTCTCCTGCTATAAAATAAAAGATTTTACTATTTTAATTATTTATTACATCAGCTTTATTTCTATTTTGTTTTGATAAGAAATTCCACAGGAGAATTATTGAAAAACATTTGAAAGATTACTAATTGAACATATTTCAACTGCAAGTTCAACTTGTGGATGAATTAGTGTGAGGTCTTTCCCATCTGGATAAAAGAATTTTAACCATTATTCATATGGAGCCAAGTCTGCAGATTAAAAAGTTTTATGAATTTAGCTGAGTAAGAAGAAACATGTTCACAAATGTGAAAACTTGCTTCAACTAATGAGTGACTTGTATTCATAACAAATAACAGCTATATTTTAACATGTAGAAGTTACTTACATATGGAAAGCATTTCTGAGGTAAAAATTACTGTGGTCAGTGACAAATTAAGACAAATTTTATTTTGCTGTTTTGACACATAAAAGAAGATTCCAAATTCCACAACATTTTTGGAGATAAATTGAATATATCTATTAGTCATATCACTTTTGTTTTTGTTTTGATTATATTATGCATTCTGTTTCTTTTTCTTTTTTATCAATAATAATGTATTTTTATTTTTCTATGCATCTATAAATACATAAACTACAAATGTGTTTTATTTTATATGTGTGTTAAGATGAAGTCAAATTTAAATAACAAGATGTTATAGAACTACAAACAAATGAATTAATCATCATCAGATGTAAGCTATCTTTTAAGCACTCTCTTAGTACAGTTTATTTTATACATGAAATTTGGAGCTATTTCATGAAATAATGATTAAACAGTAGATGTCAATTTGCTGACATCATTAAAAAATCAAAGCACTTATTCATTATATTATTGTAATTAAAATAATGATTAATATTTTAAAATTTTGTGTTGTATCTTAAGATTTCATCTTTGCTATGATTTTATTGCTGAGTAGTTAAATGAAAATATTCACATTCAAATAATGAATAGTCTACTAAAGAATCTTGATTGGCAATTATTACCTTTTTTACTGCATGGCTGCAGGTTCAAAATAAATAGATTGTTTTATGCACATTAAATATAAACCAAATCATTATGTTTTAGCAATACTCAACAATAGCTACTTAAGAGTGCACAATTCCATTTACAGTTTAATGAAAAACTTCCTACTGCTAAAAAAAATGCAATGGCGTGGTGAACATCATTAAAATGGATCTTTGAATGACAACTCATTACAACACAGATTATTATTGATGTGCCAATATAATTAAGATAAATAATAATTTATTTCCATGTCAAATCTATTAAAAATTTAAATATAAATACAAAATCTACCTTGAAATTGGAAATATCTATATTTAATTTTATAATCTTTATTTACTATTAATACAGTATTTATTGAATATTTAGGTATTTGTTGTCTCATATTATGTTCTCTGTTCTACCTAAATTATTACATTTATCTCACTAATTAAATTTTGTAGCAAACAAACATAAATTTCACATTATTTATTTACAAAAATATACTGTTAAGTTATGGTTACAATTATAGAAGACATTTTTTAATAATTTCTATTTGGTTAACACTGGCATCACATTAAATTATGTATTTGTTATAAACTTAATATATCTTGCAATCTATATCTATTATATCTTCCAAATTGCTCAGAATTTCAAATGAAGAAGTGATCCATGCAATTAAATTTATGAAGAAAGAAAAAGCTCCGGGGTTATAATGGAATTATAATTGATATATTAAAAGAAGCAGGTGAAGAAATGGAATTTTTTTTAGCAAAGTGATGTACCAGATGATTGGAAGAATGCACTATTAATACTTAAAAAAGGTGATAGGAAAGATATTAGAAATTACATACTTCTCAGTCTTTTATCAGTTTTATACACAATTTTTACCAAGATAATTGCAACTCATCTACAGATAACATTGGATTTCCACCAACCAAGAGAACAAGCTGTATTTAAAAGTGGTTTCAGTACAGTAGATCAGATCCAGGTATTGAGAGAAGTTATAGAAAGGACAAATGAATATGAGCTACCACTATGCTTTGGATTTGTAGATTATGAAAAGGCATTTAATTCTATAAACATTCTTCAATGATTAAAACATTGGATCATCAAGGTATAGATTTAAGATATTGTCATATTTTAAAGAATATAATCAGAAAATAAATTCTTACTGCAGCTACATAAATATCAATTATTTTATATACATAAAGAGCCTTTTTCAGCACCTGCTTTGGTCCCCTTTTCAAGTGTTAATAATTTATTAAGTTAATAAACTATTAAACCATTAAGCATCACATGATCATCATTTCATACTAGCACATTATTGTTTATAAACAAGGCAAAGCTCCTTCCATACAATAGTGCCACCCTGTGCCAAACAGAGTAATCAATGGATGCCAGAAGGCTTGTGCATAAAATCCCCATCTAATGCCTACTCATCCAATATCCCCAGACTAGTTTCTGGCTTATGGCCTTCATCAGTGAGGAGCTTTGGATCTAAGAGCACTGCACTTAGATCTTAGGATCTAATGTAACCCTCCAGCAACCACCTTTTATCTCTACTTAACTACAAAACTATGAGAATGAAATTGAAAACAAAAATATTTTCAATCTAAACTCAATAGCTTATATAGTCATACATTTTGGTATCTTTGGCTCTTTAACAACCATAGCCACAACTATCCTATTAGGCAGGATTTGTGTTAAACCATTAAGCATCACATGATCACCATCTCATACTAGCACATTATTGTTTATAAGCAAGCTATTTATTCTCATATAAAATTAACAAATTATGATATCAATTTTGAAAAACCAAATATTTTAGCAAAAATTGAACAATATGACCAGAGATTGCTAAGAAAAGCTATAGAGATTTTTAAAAGGCCCAAGATCATAAATGAAAGGTATGAATTAAAAAAGATTAACAACATTTGGAAGAAGCTATTGGAAGAGAAAATAAATTTTAAAACTTCTCAACCAATAGAATTTAAATATGAGGAGAAAGAAAACGATAAAAATGATTTTAAATCTCACACGCATTCTTATGATTTGAGAAAGGGGATGCTCTGAGGAAGGTACTTGATATTGTACTGAAACATCAGCATTTAGCTTTTTCACTACACGGAATATCCTGCAAATAGTAATAATAATATGACATCTTTTATCTATGAAAATATTAGAATTAACATATATATATATATATGAAGCCCATATACATACTATGTATTGTAACAGTCAGAATGAGCTGATATCTGAAAAATCACCAGTATGGTGATTTAAGCTACAACAACTCATTCCAACCTACATACTACTTCATTTCTTTTTTAGCCTTGGTGATTATTAACTATATGACTTCCCTGTGGCAAACAAGACACCCAATGCAATGTATATATATGATACAACACTTATATTAATATTAATATTACAAATAAACAAAAGAAATGACTACTGCTTAATTTGGTTGTTAGATGTATAAGATAGTGGAAATTTCATGAATTGATGAGTACATATGTCAAAGTTTCATGGTATAACATATATATGAATAAGAAACCTCAGATGATGAACACATTTGATCTTTGGGACAGATATCCCTCAAGTAAATACATAATAATAAACAAAGCAAGTTAAGTTTAATTAACTTTAGAAAAATACGGTTAAATAGATAAATGCATAACTCTCATAATCATGACCAATAAAAGCTGATATATCAATACACACAAGAAATAATGAAAGTGGTACTAAGTTGCTAAAATAATAAACAAATAATGAGGTAGACTGGAATATGACCGCCTCCATGAATGTCATATCCAAGTCTTATAATAAGGCAACAATGGGAATATCTTTGTTGTTGCAAAGTTAGATCCAAATTTCATAAAATAAGTGGATCATAGAATAAAGAAATGAGCATCTTCATAAAACCCTAAATAACTCTCATTAAGCAAGAACAATCCACTGCACTGGTAACAAGAGAACAAGACTCTCTGGGTCTGAAAAATAAAAGGTGTGTTCTCGCATTTGCATAGAACTTAGACAAATGAAACCTGTCAAATTAAATTTTCCAAAGCAGGGATATACGCCTGCTGAAGAAAAGTAATGAAATAAATATGAAATTAGACAACCCAGTAACGCTATATTTATATACAATAATAAACATTTGGACAAATTTTAATCTATATAAATAAAATCTAAATGGTCATGCCATAAGTTTATAAGTGAAAATATCTATTAGAGGCTAAATCAGAGCCTACGCAGCTATTATATATATATATTTAAAAAAATTGTAGATTACTCCCTGCTTAATTAGAGATCTACCCCATAGGTCTTACATATATAAGAAATTATTGATACGATAGCCTAATGATAATATATTAAACTGAACTGTATTAAATTGTATCAGTATACATATATATTTGTTCCCTTTTAAAACAGAAAACAAAGTTTTAACTTTTAAGCTTCATAAAATTAAATTTTATTTTAAAACTGAAAATTGTTTATAAATTAAATGTATGCAGTATAAGTATACACTTGTGTCTTCCCAAAACAGAAAATAATGTTTACTTTTAACACTCAATCTTAATTTTAATTTTAAAAGTTATATATAAACCATTGTAATTGTGTTAATGGCTAAATGCCATTTTGAAAGAACCGATTTTAAACAGACAAGTTTAAAATCGTAATAAAAAAAAAAAAACACAAATTAGAATCAGAGAGAGGGATTTTAAATATCTTTGTTATTTAATTAATGGACTTTATTCTAAATAACATCAAATACTTTAATCATTGAAATATTTTACGAAATTTACCTCTGTCTGATTCTTAAATGGTAAGTCTAGCAAAATTTAAGAAAGATTGAATATATATTTCCAATAGTCGATTTTCCTTACTATGTATAATTAATTAAGCATGCCTTAAGAAAATATTTAAATAATGCAATTAATACATCTAAATAATATGGTAAGAAACATATAGAATGATTAATACATCTTTACTCTGCTTAGTGATGGCAATTGGTTCTCCAAAACTCATCTTTAAGCAAGAATACCGTATACAGAATACGTATTTATAATGGGGGTCTATGGGAAAAAAATTGGTTGGTTCCAGTCGACACAAAATATCCACATTGGTTTCTAAGCTCAAAGATTTTCTTGATTTTTTTATGACAATGATGACTAAATACAGTATCTAGAAAGAAGTTTTATATCACTAGAAACTAAATTTGAATTTAAAAGTTTTTATATTCTTCCAGAGAAGTTTTTCATCGTAATGAAAAAAAAAATCATACCGAAGTGCCTTTTTAAAAATTTGTATTACAATACATATTACTGTACATTTATGTTTATTACCTATGTGAAATTATTTAAATTAAAAAACAATGTTTAATTATAAATTATTTAATTGAACATAAAGACTTATTACTGTACTCCAGAGTAACAAAAGGCTTAATGCATATCGTACATCAGTCAACTTTAAAAAAAAAATCAATTTATTTTAAAAGAAAAAAAATCTAACTTTTCTAATTTTTTAAAACATAGCTAAGTTTATTTTTCTTACTGTATATTTTTTAGTAATAGTGCCCCCCCCCCCGTTTGTGTAGAAAGATTATTTATTAACACTTATTTTAAATGCAATCTTTTTTTTTTTTTAAAAAGTTTTTCTTTTCATTTGAAACCACTTGGGTGTAGGTAATTATAGAACACACACATGCAATTTAATATTAGTATTTAGTGTTTTCCTGAAAGTTTGTGATGATGGTATTTTAATTGTACTGGTTTCATCATCTAATATAAATGTTGAATGTCTAGAAAAATTAAACTTTATTTAAATAATCCAAGTACTGTACATTCTTTTTAAATAAAGTTTAATTTTTCTAGTGACATTCAACATTTATATGTATACAGTATTATAGATTCAATAATTATATATATTTTAAGTTTGTGTTCTATATTCAAAATACTGAATGTAGCACTAACATTGTGTTTCATGAATAAAATGTTGTATGTGCTATACTATTACAGTAATGTAATTTTGCTTTTGGGTAAAATGAATTTAAAATATCTATTCTCTGATGTCATCAGTGACGCAAAATTCAAGATGGGTGCCAAAAAATTTTTTTCCCAATCATTATAGTGAATAATCGATTGTAAATTAAAGTAGTGGGTACAAATTAATGATGATCACTATTGTGAAATATTGTTTAGTAGCCAATCGCTAAGTGGGGTAAAGATGTATATAATTTATAGAAGCAAAGAAAGTAGCATATTAACGATGCTTTGTTTATCGGCAAATTTAAATTCATGAAGTTAAAATAAATCACTAGTTTATCAGACTTCCAAGGATTTTGACATATAGTAGAATTGGCTGGCTGGTCACTCAGTGAAATTATATACTGGGAGCTTTCCTTTTTTATGGCAATGTCAGCAATTTGAATGGTCAAATGTAGGCAAGGACTTGATTGGCCTGGCATTATATAAGACCAGGAAACTCCATACTTAGCTTCTTGGCTTGATGTAATTTAACAGCTTAAAATTTTATAATAACTTTCCAAAAGTTTACAATAACTAAATTCTACAAGAAGTGTATAATAAGTCTTCCAGAAGTTTAAATAACTAATAACTTTTCCCTATATACATATCTCAAAACAAAGCCATCCTGATCAGCTATTCTCTAAATTAATTAATTAATTTAAACTTAAAGAAAATTATTTTCTTTATTATCTAAAAGAATCTTACTGAATATAATCTTAATCAATTCGATTTGAAATTTTACTAATTGCATTTTTTAATTAAATTCCAAATGTCTTTGATTTTTATCAAATTCCTCAGTAATTCCACTTTTGTCACCTTTTATTGTAATGGCAATTCTACACTAAAATATAAATTCTAAAATTAAAATTTAGTACCTAATTTTTTTTAATATTAATTAGTATTTTAATTAATTAGAAAGTTAGACTTACTTTGCTGATTTGAACCCCCATCTTTTTTCACATTTATCAACTCATAATTAAATTTCATAAAATAAAATTTACATTTTAATAATAAAATTACATTTTTTATACATTATATTTTTTTAAAATGCCTTAATATTTTTAACTTAATACCAAAATATATACATGAAGCATATATATATAACTATAATGACATGTGAAAATTCTACAAATCTATTTAAATAATAATTGAACTGCCCTCTAGCGGCCAAGTTCAATAACTTTTTACAATAAGAGAGTGAACCACCTCTTAATGTCTTTTAGATGTTTATATGTACAGCCATCCAGAACAATAACAGCCAGAGTGCCAATTTAAATCAATCTTTATATCTTTTAATTTTTTTTTATTAAAAAAATAAAAATAAAAATTTATAAAATTTACCATATTTTACTATATCGTCATCCTGTGAACATGTATATTGATGTGCATTGGGCAAAAACCAATGCCATCAAGCAGTAGAGTGTATTATATGTACTAATACCCAAATTTTATTATTTATGTATGTTTTTTTAAAGAAATCAACTTAATTTATTAATTTATGTCATAATAATAATAATCCATTCATTCCCCTAATATTTTGTTGCCATAGTTACTACTTCAACCCTGTCTATATTAATACATAATCTTTTTAACACTATTTAGATATAAGTATAATAATAAAAAATTTATGCTTGATCATATATCATATAATGAAATTATACACAATTTCAATATAAATGATCACTGGACTTATAAACTTTAAAGCACTAGTTATAGAAGTATGCTACACTCTATGGTTAGACTTTGCTTTATAAATGTAAAAGGAATAGCCAAATCAGTCAAGTGATATCAATCAAAAATAAATGTGCAATGATATTTATATGTCATCATAGACTTATTTAAACTACCCTAATAGTTTAGCTACATAAGTAGTTAATTTTTAATCACTCTAATATTCTTGTGAATAAATAACCAAATATCAAAATTGTAAGTATAATTAGTACAGTCCTAACAATTATGCATTAGTTATTAAATAAATTAATGTAGTGTGCTGCATTAATTAGTATTTACAAATTTAATATTTGGTTATTTTTTTTAACAAGAATATTAATATATAGTACAGATTGACCTTAGGTCAACATGGGTGTGACAAGAATCTCGGTCTCAGGGTGACCTTTGAGCATTCCATCATCAGATTTTCAATTGGATGGAAGGTTGAAGAGTTGGAGTGTGGAGTAGATTGAAGCCTGTCCATTAAAGTATGACATTTGGCTATCTTAATATATATCTGAACACTTATAGCATATATGTGTAGAGATGGTAATCTGGACCAAGTGATGATTGCTGGTTTAGCATGAAATATGTATATTGGTGATTATTTATCTTTTCAACATATGTGTGTTCGAGTGTATCAGTGTTAAGAGATAGTGTTGAGAGTGGTGGGTCATGTGAAAGTCTGTGCTTATATACCCTATATATTTATATATATATATATATATTAAAAGGACACATTTAAATATATATAATTAGTATAGCTAACTAAACGGCAAAAATATGAGCACAAAGTCATAGTAATTACCATATCTTTCTTTGTATTAATATGATTAAGTAAGTATCTATATTATTTTTTTTAAGTTTAATTGTTTGAATTAATATATATATACACGTGTATACGTCACATATTTATTTTCATTATAAACATTTATACTTATTGAAGAAAATTGTTTATCTATTTATCTTAGATATTAGAAATTTCCTACAGATGTTCTATGTACTTGATTAGTTTGTAAACTCGTTCTGATCAGACTTGATAAAGATGTTAAACGATGACTGTAAAAGGATTATGAATTTTTGTTTAGACTTTTTAACAATGTTGACCCAGAATAAAAATTTAAATTTCAAATAAAGTATTAACAAGTAAAAAAAAGATCTAAATTATTAATCACGAATTAATGTTTTATATATAGAAAATAATAAAGTTTTATTTTTATTCTTATTGATGTGTTCAATAATTTATATAATATTAATAATAATTAATTTTAAAAGAAATTTTACTACGGTTATGGCTGTAAATAGGAATTTTTAATGAGGACTTTGATTGGATCAAAGAAAAATTTAAAATATCCCACAGAGAAATATTTCATAATCAAGTGAAATAAACTTCGTGCACTAATTACATGAAAGACGTTTTTTTTTTCTTCAATATATTTATCTTTTTTAATTTGTTCTTAGAATCCATATTAAATGTTTTATAATTTTTCTAAATTAAAATTCTGAATAATTATTATTTTTTTTTTTTTTTTTTACATGTAAAAAATACTTATTGTTTTTTTTTTTTTAGAAAAAAAAAACTAATTCACTTTTAAAAAAGCAAAGCAATTTATCAAACTTTGAATTTATTTATTTTTAAAAATTTCTTTTACTTTTACACAAAACATTTATATATAGTTAAGAAAATTGTTTGTCTATTTATTTTAGATATATAATATAATTTCAACATAATATATTAAACACTTCAATGTTTACTAGAATATTTATGTAATATTTACTAAGGCTGTAACCTCAAGAATGTGCGCGTAAAAATGCGATAGTAGGGACCTCTACAGGTCTTAACCACAAGAGAATGTTTATGATATTTTTCGGAATATACAGTTTTTAATTAAAGCATCTAATACTATTGAATATTAAGTAAAAGTCATATTATTTTCTACTATTTTTTATTTATCCACATTCTTCTTCTAGCCTATATATATATGCTTTATTATGTTTTCATTACAGTTTTTGCTAATATTTTAATACATATCTATACCTTCATTAGTATTTATGTTATTAATAATCTCAATAAAAATATTTTGTAGTCTCTCTATTTTAAATCTACACCTGATTTTTGTTATACATAATTTGTAAGTTTCATGTCTCTACATATGAACATCATTAATACTTACAGATCAAAATTATGCTTTATATGTTCTTAATGTGTTAAAAAATCTTTGTGAATTTTAATTCATGTATATTATTATATTAATTCACATAACCATGATAATGAAAATTGTGTAAAATAAAGTAGTATTAGTGTTAGAAAATTAATATACAGTAATTCTTAACTATGGAAGAAATTAAATCCACATTTAAGCCAGATATTTAATATTATTTAATAAAAGTCGAGCAATATGCCTTGTTTTGATGCTAATAATCTGTCTTGTTTCTGATATTAATAATAAGTATTATTTTTAATATTAAAAATTTCATAACTGTTTTGATTTTTATTTCCACTTTTTGTTAAACTTTAAGTGGATACCACTGCATTTATCAGTATTGATGCTATTAATTAGTTCAATAGTACTTTTGTTTTATACAATTATATTTGCTTTTAAATATTTTAGAAAAAGGTTTTAACCTTTATCATATGCATATTTACCATTTATAATAATCAATCAATGTACTTTTTTGACTATAGATGGATGTCTCAAACCTGGCACAAGATAGAAGAGAGCTTTTCAGGGTAGTTGGAGTAATGCAAGAATAAGATTATTATTTAAAGAAAAGGGTAAGAATCATAGAAAGTTAAATAATTATAAACTGATAGTGGTAACATCAGTTTTATATAAAGTTTTCTTATATATGATAGCTGGAAGAGTTGTAAAATGGATGGAAGAGAATAATGTAGTGGGGGAAATGCTAGGAGGTTTTGGGTCAGATAGGCATGTAGGAGATAGTTTGTTTGTAGTTACACAACTTATGGAGATGAGTAGGAATTCAGGTAGATCATTAAATATGAGTTTTATAGATATAGAGAAAGCATATGACAGAGTAAATAAAAATAGATTACGGGTAAGGTTAGAAAATTTGGAAATGGATGAAGCTTTAGTAAATATTATTAAGAAATTATATGAAAATAATTATTATGCTTACCAATTAGGGGATATAGAATCAGTTAAATTTAAAAATGGGGTGGTATTAAGGCAAGGATGCCCTATGTCACCTATTTTGTTTTTGTTGTATTTGAGTGAAATGGAGAAATCAATAGAAAGACTAGAAAGAGGGATAGAGATACTGTTAATAGGTGGCAAGGGAGTATATACATTGTCGGGTCTTTTTTTGTGGATGATATCTTTTTGTGTGCAGAAAGAAGAGAAGATATGGAAATTATGTTTAGGACATGTGCAAGGGTGGGTAAAGAGATGGAGATTAAATTTAGTGAAGAAAAATCAAATATAATGACGGTTAATACTGGGGAAAGAGAAGACATAGAATTTTTATTGGGGGATATAAACTTAAGTGTGGTGGATAGATATAGGTAATTAGGAATCATCTTATGTATTCAGGAAAATTGCCTGGATGAATGGGAGAAAAAATTGGCAAATGAAGCAAAGAAAAGAAAGAGTTTGGTAAAGAAATTAACAGTATTTTCATATAATAAATATGATGTAGCTAGAATTGTGTGGAAGGGCCTTGCAGTAGTAGTTTTAGCATATGGTAATGATGCATTATGTGTTAGTAAAAGGGTTTTAGATTATTTAGAGAAAATACAAAGGAAAGTAGGAAGACATGAATTATATGCAGAGATGTGGACCACACAGGAGGCAATTCAAGGAGAAATGGGATGGTCAAACTTTTATATAAGAGATGCAAAAAGTAAAATGAAAATGTTTGGTAGGTTGCAGTTTATGGATAGTAAAAGAATAGCCAAAATAGTGTTTAATGGGGTTATTAGTAAATGGCAGGTAAGATGGGTGAGAAAGGTAATGTGGTATGCAAAAGATTTGGATAAAGAATTTATATCAGTATACTTGTATAAAAGGTGGGATGATTGTGTTAAGAGGATTGTTGAGTGTTATAGTGGTAAGGAATGGGATAAAAGAATAGAAGCATTAATAAAAAATAGGGAGTTGGAGAGATGGAGAACTAGTATGGAGGGTAAGAAGAGTTTAAATATATATAGAAGTGAATGGAACATTGGATATGAGTAAATTTATGATAATAGTAATGAAAGTAGTTTATTGTTTAAGGCTCGAACAGGATTTTTAGCAAGAAGAGAATATACATGTAAATGGAAAACTATGGGTGATTTAGTGTGAAAATTGTGTAAGGAAGATATAAAAAATATTAGGCATCTGTTGATTAAATGTAAATGCTTGAAAGCAGAAAGGGTACAGATAATGAAGTTATGGGAGAATAGATATGAACAAAGTGATTATACAGAAAGTGAGTTATTGGTTTTTATGTTGGGATTGTGAAAAGATAAAGGGGATTTAGATATAAAGGCTATAGAGTTAACAAAGATTATGTTGTGGAAATGGACGGGGCAGAATATGAGAAGACTTAGAGTGGGGAAAGGGAAAAAAGTGGCTAACAGGTTTATCAAGGCCTAATTGCTGAGATATTCTTGATTTTGTTTAAGGAAAAGCCAAAATACATCACATCACATCACATCACATAGCAACTTTATATTGTCCCTCTGTAGTCAAGACATTGTTTGACTATTATAAATGATCAAGATGCATATGATGACAGTTAAAGCCTTTCTCTAAAGTACCCACTTGGTGGCAACCAGCGCCACCAAGCGGGAAGCTCTGGTGCCAGCTAGCTGGTGGAATGTTTCTGTGCTTACGCATGGTAAACAGCGCCACCTAGTGGCTGGAACAAGCATTGCTATGTTTGAGCCTCTACTGTGGATATTTCTGTGGGTTTAAGCTGAAATGACATCTCTAGCAGTGGCAGTACACTATCTCCACCAGTACCAATAATTTATATAAAAATTAATCATTAAATAGTTTGAAATATATTTAACCATTCCATTGTCTGTATGCATTCATTTAAGACCATTATGAAGCTAGGGATTTTTTAAACATTCCTTTATTGAAGAGTGATGAGTTCACCAAGATGCAATTATATAAATGTTCTGTTATACAATTTGTTTGTAGAGACAGTTTATACATTGTTTTAGGCTTATATGAGCTCATTTATTATCTATTACATAATGTTTGTGCCTATATAGTCTCTATCCATATCGAGAATTAACTCATTATAAATTATATACTTCTGCAGTGAGTTCAAGGTTTTATAATACTATTACATTTTTTAAGATAGTTGTAATTAAATTTCTGAAAGATGTGTGTGTGTGTAATTTTGTATTTTTTATAATAGATAATTATATTTTAAATTAATCAATAAGAAGGGGAAAAGAGAATTAAATGATTCAAATATTATAAATATGTTGTCCAAAATAAAAATGTTTAATATTTCATTTTTTAGTCAAAGAGTTGAATCTTCTGCATAGGTATAGACTTCTTTATTTAATATAAAGTTATTCTCAACAAA
This sequence comes from Epiperipatus broadwayi, assembly GCA_028023455.1. Lineage (NCBI taxonomy): Eukaryota > Metazoa > Onychophora > Udeonychophora > Euonychophora > Peripatidae > Epiperipatus > Epiperipatus broadwayi. The sequence continues at coordinate 22,102,948 of JAQFVV010012396.1, read as the reverse complement.
ACTTATAATATAAAAAAAATGTTGATTATATATATAATATGAGAACAGCTGTTATTTTTTTTATATAAACCATGTCTTCTACTGGTTTGATCAATGAAAAATAGTATCTAAACCAGTAATGAATGTAATATTCATCATTATTTTTGATTAATAAAAAACAAATCATTTTATTAAACAATTAAATATTTTTGATCAATGAAAAATAGTATCTAAACCAGTAATGAATGTAATATTCATCATTATTTTTGATTAATAAAAAACAAATCATTTTATTAAACAATTAAATATTTTTGAAATACATATTTATTAATAATCTGCTAATATGAATTATTATGCTTTTTATATTTGAAAAAATACCCTTTCATTTGTTTACAAATTCATGTAGGTGCTATTGTATTCATTTATATGTTTGTCTATATAGCTTGCCCAAATATACACAACCATTTGTACCAAGTGTTTACACAGATGATTGTATTTCATGGAAAATATTTAAGTCTATGTTTATAAATCCATATATGCATATCTATGATACAATTTAATTTAAACATTATACATATTAAGATATCAATAAAAATAACATAGAATAATAAACTATAAAAAAATACTTGAAATTATATGAATGAGTTCACTTAGCATTTTTTTTCTTTCATTATTAAATTATTTACTTTCATTTTATTATCTAAAATTATCATTAACTTCTTGGTCTAGGCTATTCAAAAATATATTTATTTAAAATAAATGATAAGGGAGATCCTTTTTTTTTTCAAAAAAGAATTTTATTAACTAAATCAAAAACAAATACAATGACAAATCAATCTTTGGACTCGAGTCTTCTGCTAATTAGATTTTTGACAGGTGGCCTGATGCTGGTAACTGAAGATCTTGGGTTGCAAATTCTTACTAGACTAGATCTATGCTAGCCCAGGATTCAGTGTGTAGCCAGTCTGGTGCAAGAAGTCAGTCGCTATCATGAGTACTTCTTAATAGTTTTAAGAAGGTATTGCTGACATTGTTATCTGCCTGTCCAAAGATGTACTTGCACCTGGTGAGCCAGACTGCAAAAGTGAAGAAAATGGATGTTCTGATGGTTGAAAATATGCCCATATTGATGGCATTTTGAATACAAATCATGTTTCTCTAGTCTATTGATACTTTTTGATGGATGAAAGTTCTGAGTGGGCTAAGGAATGGGCAATCATGTAGGAGATGGGTAATGGTTTCATCAGCTGTTGAGCAAAGCTGATGCTGTGAATTGAGATTGGCAAAACCTCTCCTATCTACCATGAAGTGACTTGTGGGTAGGTAGGAGAGGTTTAGTTTCAGGAGAAAATCTATATGTTTGGATTCCAAAAACCATTTTTTGGATCTGAGAATTAGAAGTTTATTGTTTAGCCCCAGAGAGTTCAGAGATGGAGTAAGGTTTGGGTATTTAAGTTTGTAAATTTCCCAGTATTTTCTCTTTGATTCTAGGATAGGTTTCGATAGGCTTATTGTCCCTGTTATGTATATCCATAAATCTGAAAACCATGCTGCAGAATGGTGGAGGTGTATCTATTGGTCTTACTGGTATGAATGTGTTCTGATCAGGGTGCTTGTGATATATTGTCCTCATGACTCCAATTGCTTTTTGTAGGTAAAGTGTGGAGACAGAATGAAGACCTAACCCATTCAGATCTTTGGGCATGTGTGCTTTTGATATACTTTTAGCAACTACTTTGCCTTTCCATAAGAGCATGGAACATAGTGAGTTCAGTGCAGTTTCAAAAGTTTTGGTAAGCTTTATCATGGAAAGAAAGTAGTTCAATCTGGAAAAAATTAGCATGTTCAGTAGTGCAGCTTTTCCAGGCAATGACAGAGTAACTCTGAAATGAGAGGTTATGATGTTACAGGTTTTCTCAAGGATAGCATTTTGTATTTATTTTGACATGGTCAACCTCGACTTGAAAATGGGAAAACCCAAGAACTTTTGAGGTTGAGATGTAAAAATGGATGGGATTATTTTCCCTGATGTGATCTTCCATATGGAAGATTTGTTATAGTTGATATGCAGGTTTAGTTTTTAGAGTGTTTTTCAATGATGCGCAGGAGAGGCTGAAGATGTTTTTGTTTTGGTAGGAAGATTGATATATCATCAACATACCTGGTGTTTCAATGCATGAACATAGAGAGCTGGAACTTTGTGTTTAATTTCAGTAAGGAGAGGGTTAATATATGTGGTAAAACAGAGTGTAGCCAATGGGGATCCCTGAGGAACTGATAGATGAGGTCTGATTCCATCAGACAATTGCCCATCTATTGTGGTAAAGCAGGAATGATTGTAGAGCAGGTTTCCTATTATGTTTGTGTATACTTCAGGAACTTTATATTCTTTTAGTGTTTGTAGTAATATTGATGGGATAACTGAATCAAACACTGATGCAAAATCAAGTTGAATCACTAGCGGTTTTGTCTTTCTGCACAGCCTAATATGTTCAGTGATAAGCATGAAGCATTGCACAGCATTTAGTGTGGAGGTACCCTTTCCAAGCAAATTGGTATTTAGAAATGTGTAGATAGAGCTGGTCTTGAATTCTGTCCTTCACTAGTGACTCGATCATCTTGATTAGAAGAGGTATCATGGAGATGAGGTGAAGGTTTAAAAGACTGGAGGGATTTTATTGTTTTTTTTTTAGAAATGGAAATAAAGCGACCGGGTATATGTTTGGGATGTCCCGATAGTACATCAATCACTCTATGCACAATGGGGCCCATAAACTGGATGAGATAAAGAAGCACAAATCTGGGAATTCCATGAAGTCCAGGATATGTACTTTTCAGGTATGACTGCAGTTTTGCAATTATGTGCTTCTCTGTGATATTGTGCTCAAGATTATCACTTGACTTGATACTTTCCAGGTTCTACCAGTTGCATAATTATTGTTCTGTAGTTAGTTAGTGAAGTGGCCATGTATTTTTTGAGCATTTCAGAACCACTATAGATTTTGATTATATGGTAGGGGTGGGTCATTTTGCAGCACCAAGTGTCCAGTTGTGACAATTAGATAAGAAGATTTTGGACCTTTTAATGGATATATAGTGTGCTAGGACTTTCTGCTTTTCATGATATTGTGTTTTTAGTTTCATAATATCCTGAATGCTGGTGTCTGTAGATGAAAGAGAGTCGAGTCTATTGCTGATGGATTCTAGGTCCTTTAACTGCTGATTGGGACCTTTGGTCTTTCTTGTGTGAGAATCTATTAGTGTGCTCAGTATTCCAACCAGCAATGACCAAGCTTGAAGTGGTGGTAGGGTGAAAACATTTATCTTATTTAGGAAAATGTATGCCTCTGAAAAAATACACTCAGGAGTGTTGGTTTTATTTAATAACCATATTGGGCACAAATGGTTTGTGTGTATTGCTATGGAGATGTCTAACTGGAGGTTGATTAGTAAAGCTAGGTGATCTGAGAAGTGTACAAATTGCAGTTTGGCATCTAGGTTATAATGAAGCTCAGGAGTATAATACAACAGGTCTATTAATGATCTTTTTTGAAGTGCATAAAAGGTGAAAGACTCAGAAGGAAAGAAACCCTCTCCACACAGAAGTACTCTGTTGATCATGTGCAGGTATTTAGAGTTGAATTTATCATATCTCATGTTGTAATCTCCAAAGAAAATGATTGGAGAAGCATCAGAGGAAAGAAGGAGTTGATCTTGTAAATCACTGAGAGGGCAATGGTGGGATCATTTTTGATATATAGATATATTATACTGATAGAGTAGTTACCGATGGATAGGTTGGCAATCACTAGTTCTTTGCTGAGATATAATAATTAGCTATCACTAGTTCTTTGCTGAGATATAATAATTTAAATTTGTTGAGAGGGGGATTCTTATTTCTGAGGAAAGCAATGCTGGATGATGCAGAGATGGAAGGCGCATAATGAAAAAAAACATATTGTGGCATTAATTGACCTATGTCGAGGTTTGACTGCTATATAGATATATTATATTGATAAAGTAGTTACCGATGGATAGGTTGGCAATCACTAGTTCTTTGCTGAGATATAATAATTTAAATTTGTTGAGAAGGAGATTCTTATACATGAGGAAAGCAATGCCGGATGATGCAGAGATGGAAGGTGCATAATGAAGAAAACCATATTGTTGCATTAATTGACCTATGTTGGGGTTTGACTACGGATGTAGCTTGGTTTCAGAGAAGCACGCGTGTAAATTCATTTTCTCCAGCCATTTCTTGACTTCCCATACCTGGTCAAGAGAATTGAGGTCCCTGACATTTATACCTCCTATTTTTTGCAGCATAACTGGTTTGATGAGATTGTGTTAGCGTGTTACTTGGTTTATTTGTTAGTGTGATGATGTTCAATGTTGACTATCAGCTCATCCATTTTATGAGATTTTATGTTCTGACTCTGTGTGCCTGGACTTACTGCTCTAGCTGGTAATGTCATTTGTTTATTTGTTTTTTGAGCTCATTTACTTTGGAGGTAGTGTTCATTTGAGTATTTGTGATTGTTATAAGTACCATTAAACTGCTGTCTTGATTGGATTGCATTTCCATTGTTCTGGTTCTCTTTTATTTTTTTCTTCTGAGATGAGACACTTTATTTGACACATTCTGTGTATGGTTTGGTTCTATATCTGAGTCTGCTGTGGAATTACTTGTTTCTTCCAGATGTGAGCTTGAAGATTCAAGCGACTTTCTTTTGTTTTTTGAGATGGTTAATTCCGTGTCAGTTGTTTGATAGGCAAAATTTATTGGATGTTCCTTGTATGCAGTATTTTGAGGTTGAAGTCCCTCTTTAGCATTAGTCATGGTAATAAAACTTTAAGTGGGTGCTGAGATATATGATTGGTTTCAATGTGTTGTGTCACAACACTGTTGTCTTGAAGATTAAGCTGGATTTTTCCTAAAACTTCTTGTTCATTCATGTAGACTACATCCATTTATGTTTCATTTGTTACATGCTGTATTTGATGAGCATTGCTATTATAAATGGAATGACATGAATATGGTGAATTTTGAGTGAATGTGTTAATTTGTCGTTTCTTATTTTTTGTTGTTGCAAATCTCACAGATTCTCATTGGGCATGCTTTAAATAAGTGTGTGTGATCTCCACAGCTAAAGCATTGAGGTTGCACTCCATGGATGGAAATATAGAGTCGACATTTCTTTTCCTCTAGTGTGGATGGTATCTCAAGAGGAGTGTATCCTTTGTGTAATTTAATCGTGAATGCAGCATTGTTTGAGAGAAGTTCCATATCTGCTCTTTTTTCACTTAGATATTTAAAGCTGGTGATAACCCCGTATTTGGATAATAACCTTTGTAGATCAAGTTCTGTAATGTTAACATAACAATTGCAAGCCAACCCATATGCAATTCTGGGTCGAATCATTTCTATTTTAACTAAATATCTTTGATTCAGAAAAAGTTGGTTCCATTTGAAAATTTCTTTCTGGAGCAGGTTGTGAAACTCAACAATAAAATAGCATCAGTTAGGGTGATGATAAACTTTTTTCACAACCTCTCCTAGTTGTTGGTTTTTTACCAGTTCAAAGAATTCATCTGTTGGAAATGAAAACAAATTACAATTGTTGTTTGTTGTGCTTAGGATCAATGTGTTGTCATTATGGTAGTTCAGAAATGAATTAAGGAGTAATGGTGGAATTCTTGAGTTGAATTCCTGATTGATTGTTTCATAGTTTAGCGGTTCTTGTGCGCATAGTTGTTTAAGCTGCGAGTTGACCTCTTCATTAGTTGGTGTGCTATTTTCATCCTCTACAAAGTCAAAAATGTTATAATGTTGAGTTTGATTATTTGAAATTATCTTCTGAGAGTTGGATAACCTGTCACTGAGTGCTGAAGCATAACTTTTGACAATTGTTTGGTTAGAGACTATCGCCTCAGTTTGCAATTGAGAATGCATTGATATCTTTTGATTGGTGTCTGTACTGATGTTAAACTGGATGTTTTTGTTTTTATTATTTGTATTATTAGCTTTATTATTTGAGTTTAGTCTAGGAAAATCTGATTTGAATATATTTTGTGCAATTTGCAATTCTATCACTCGGTTCTGGTTTTTAGATTTAGTACGGATCATATCAAAATTTTCGTTGTTTGATTCAGATGAATTTCGGTGATAATGTTGTTGTGATGGCTTATTTCCAACAGACTGTGGGTGGGACCATGTTTTATTGCTTGCTTTTGCATTATTGTATGCCAAAAGTTGATCTAAATTGGTATTTTGACCAAGAACCTTTTCGTTATGGTGATCGGAGGCTGCTTCTGGGACAGCGCCACCAGCACTATTAAAATTTTTAGAGTTCCTCGTAATGATTTTCTGAACTCGGTTTTCTGTTTGTGGTAAATTATTTTTGGTGATTTCTCATAATGATTTTCTGAACTCGGTTTTCTGTTTGTGGTAAATTATTTTTGGTGATTATATTTTGTTTTTGATTGTTTTTATCATGGGCTGAATTAAATTAACGTTTTCAAGGTATTTCTGATTTTTTAATATTTACGGATAAATCGGTAATAGCAATAAATTTTTTTGAATTTTATATTGCTTCAATTTTTGTTTCATAATCCATTGAGGTTTCTTCTTGCTTTTTTGAACTATTACTTGTAGTTTTGGGATTGATTAAACCAGTTTTATCATTATCAAATGATTTATGATGCCTATATTTGTTTTTAACTTCATCTAGATGAAGGTTTGTAGAAAGCTTAGCCAGGGATTTGTTAACATTTCTGTCACTATGTGATCTAGTAATCGGACATGCCTTGAAATTTTCATTACCTAGTAATTTGAATGTGCTACTCATTTTGTAAATTTTGGAGGTTAAATACAAAAATAATCGCTTACCTTATCTGCTCCCCAGCTCAGATTGAAATCAAATCTTTGTAACAATATGAATTTTGGTATTTTAGAAACAAGCTGATGTGAAGTTGAGTAACTCATTTGGTTCCATCTAATGGATCTAAGGGAGATCCTTTAAATGTAAAACAATGCTTTCAGTGTGGTAGCCATCAAGTGATTGACTATTGAAGTAAAAGACAAAAAAATGCAACTTGTGATTCATAATATTATTTATAAAAATGGTTCATCATAACATCTTATTACATCATGTTGATGATATTTTTAACTAATATTTCTTTACTGTGAATGGTGAAGCAATAGATTCAAGAGGGAAGAGGAAACACCTTTATTTGTATATACATAATGACACTGTAATGCATTTATCAATGACATCCATTATATTTGAAGACCACTTCAAATAAGATGTTATCTTGATTTGACACAATTAAAGACTTTTTTTGTTGTATACTTAAAATGGAAATTTTCCAGATATCTCAATGTCTAAAATAAAATTTATCTCAGTATTAAATGTTTTACTTGATTAAAAAATTTAAAGTATTTTCCAGGGAACCAAGTGGTAATGAAACTATTTATATATTTGAGACATATACATTAGACTACAGATAGTCACATTTTTATTTAATTAAAAAAAATACAATAGAAAGACAGATGAAAACAGGCAAAATTTTCCATACAGTAGTGCCACTCAGTGCAAGCCAGAGTAATCAATTGATGCCAGTAGGCTTGCATATAAAGTCCCTATCTAGTGCCTACTCATCCAATATCCCTAGACTAGTTTCTAGCTTGTGGCTTTCATCAGTGAGGAGCTTTGGATCTGAGAGTACTGCACTTAGATCTTAGGATATAATGCAACCCTCCAGCAGCCACTTTTTATGTCTATTTAACTGCAAAATAATGGGTCTAAAATTGAAAACACAGTATTTTCAATCTAAGCTTGATGTCTTTGGTTCTTTAATAACCATAAACACCACTATCCTATTAGGCAGAATTGGTATGACTAAACATCACATGCTAACCATTTCTTATGCTTGTTCATAAATGTTATTAAAACAGGCAAAACTTTCCATACAGTAGTGCCAATCAGGGCAAACCTGAGTAATCAATGGATACTGAAAGACGTGCATAAAATCCCTATCTAGTACCTACTCATCCAATATCCCCAGACTAGTTTCTAGCTATATAACTATTAATACCTAATTAGTGAGCTTGGATTGATAATATTATTATTTTAAATTTTAGATTCATAGTTTTATAGTTAAGTAGAGATAAAAGCTGACTGCTGAAGGGTTGCATTAGATCATAAAATCTAGATGCAATGCTCTCAGATCCAAAGCTCCTCATTGACGAAAGCCACAAGCTAAAAACTAGTCTGGGGATATTGGATGAGTAGGCAATAGATAGAGATCTTATACACAAGCCTTCTGGCATCCATTGATTACTTCAGTTTGCACTGAGTGGCACTACTGTATGGATAGTTTTGCCTGTTTTTTAATAACAGTTATGAGCAAGCATTAAAATGGTGATCATATAATGTTTAGTGATTTAATACCAATCATGCTTAGTAAGATAGTGTTGGCTGTTGTTATTAAAAAAAACAAAGATACCAAAATCCATGGGTACTGAAGTGAGTTCAGACCTATATAACTATATAAGCTAATGAACTTGGATGGAAAATATTATTTTCAATTTTTGTCTCATAGTTTTGTAGTTAAGTAGATAAAAGGTGGCTGCTGGAGGGTTCCATTAGATCCTAAGTTTTAGTTGCAATGCTCTCAGATCCAAAGCTCCTCACTGATGAAAGCCACTATCTAAAAACTAATTTGGGGATATAGGATGATTAGGCACTAGATAGGGATTTTTATACACAAGCCTTCTGGCATCCATAGATTACTCTGGCTTGCACTGAGTGGCACTACTATATGGAGGGTTCTGCCTGTTTTAACAACTGTTATGAGCAAGCATAAGAAATGATGATTATGTGATGTTTCGTGGTTTAAAGATAGATATGAAAGACAATAAAGGAAAATTGCATATTTTATCTCAATGTTTGTTTGTTGTAGTATGCCATTACATATATAATATGTACAATATTAATGAAGTCATAAAGTTGAAAAGTCTTATTATTGGACAAACTATAAATAGTTTCATTAACTGTTCATTAATATAAAATATGTGTCTGTAATTGTAGGAATTTGAATGTGAATTAAAATCAAAACAAAGGGTAATAAATGTTTGTTTGATAATCTTCATATTATGTAAAAGCTAATTATTGTGGTAAAATGGCTATTACTATTTATTAGTTTAAAAAAATTAAAATAAATGATTAGTATTCATTTTATAAAAGAAAAAAACAATAAAACAACATATACTCATATATTTCTTCATAGCATATATTTTATGATATGCCACCCCCATAAACATAGATTTAAAAGAAAATAATGTTTTTTGTAGGATTTCAGCCATAAAGAGAAATATATTAATGAAATAAGACAGATAGTTAGAAAGCTATTTCTTTCTTTGATGGATACTAAAATTAGAATGGATACATTTTGAGAAAATAGACTCCTTATTTCTTAAATGGCTTCCAAATCCATGAACTCAAATCTTGCATTTTAATCTAAACAAAAAAAAAAGGTTATTCCAATTTTTGTACAATGAGATTATAATCAGTACATAAAGTTAGCTATTCAATGTTATTTCTATATATGTTACAAAAATCGTTTTTTTTTTTTTTCAAACATTAACTTTTTGAAGCTAATTCTAGGGAAAGAAGGTTTAACTTTGTAACTTAAGGTCATTGGTAAAAAAAAATATTAAAAAAAATCGCAATTTAAAAACAAAATGCTTTTATAAAAATACTACTTGTAAAATATTTATTTTATATTAATTATTTTAAAACTTATTTTAATGATAAAACTATATATAATTATAAATTTATTAAATGCACATTGATTACGTTAGTAATATTTACTGAGGCTATAATCTTGAGAATATGCATGTAAAATGCGATAGTAGGGACCTCTATAGGTGTTTAACCACAATCTTACGTTATGGAAGAATAAAATTGAAATAATAGCCAAACTCAGAATTGTTTTTAATGTTCATTCTACCACAAATGTTTGCTCGATTTTTTCTATTTATATAAAAAATTCATTATTGTTAAATAAATACAAAAAGATTTTACGTAGTTAAATTTTTAATATTTTTTAATTATGTAATTGTACTCATTTTAGCAAAACACAAGTAACTTTTTGAAAATAATATTCATATAAATATTAGCAACACAATAAAAGTATTTGAAACACTCTATTTTAGTAGTTGCTAGACATTTGAAATATTAAAAGGTTATTATTCCCCAAAAGCATTAATAACTAGTTAGACTTTATTAAATATGTATTCATTAATGGTCTTACTATTATAAAATGTCAATAAACAGACTTATTTTTCATTATGCTAATGGGGCATCAATCAGCTAGTCAGAATTCCACATACCTCTATTATTAAAAAAAAAAGTTCTCATTTGAGTTTGACTTGTGTGATTTGGTAATGGACATATCATATAAGAAAGTGAAACATACTGGCTTAATCCATAAAGAAGGATTCACAAGATGCAACTTGTGTGAATTGCATGTTTCTGCTTTGTATTTTTCAACAATCACTTTCAATGTGTGTGAGTATACTTGGAGTATGAGTATCCTTAAATTAATATTTAAAGTTATGTACCACAACTTAATTATTCTGCAGTGTATGGTTTACTATAGTGGTATAGTATCAGTTTCTAGAGTGTAAAATATTTTAAACAATTAGACATCTGGCATTTCTAGTGCTTGAATTTCTAACAAATTTCTAAACAATAAAACTATTATATGATTATTTATTTTATTTATTAGTTTGATTAGCAGAGTTAAAAAGAACCATAGATTTTTGGAATGAAGTCGTAAAATCAAAATAATATATCATTTTAATTTGTGTAAAGGAATATTAAATAAGGATTTTAAAAAATAACTAAAAACTTTTGTAAAATTTATCTAAAAAACTTTTGTAAAATTTATCTAAACATGATGAAAAAAAGTTGTTTCCACTTTACATCTATAGTTCTTGCTTTGGTATTAACTTTGTAGAAAAATAATTATATTTTCTAAAGCAGATTAGCTATTTTAAAAAAAATGGATGGAATTATTTACAATGGTAGTTAAATCTATTATTACCCAAGTCAGTTGCAAATAAAGTTTAAAAAATCAATTATTATATTTTGGCAAGATATTATAAAACTGAAAGAGATGAATTCTTTAACAATTAAATTCTCAATAAAATGATTCATGATATATAGTGAATATTAAATAAAATTGATTTTAACTTCCCAATGATTATTAAGTATACACACAAAAAGTTTTCTATAAAGCACTACATCAGTTTTGAGAATAAAACATTAAATATCACAAGCAAAATGGTTTTGACTCAAATTCAAAGAAAACATAAGACAAGTAATTTTATAAATTCCCACTGACTCTTTTACTTTCTTTATCTGCTTAGATATATATCTAATGGCTTCTCCACCAATGCCTATACATGAGATAAAAGTCTTTAAATAGTCCACAACCATTAAAAAATAATGAAGGAAAAATCAATCCTTATCAAATTTATCAACAGTTGTAAAAAGTGTTAATGATATTGTATCTTAGTTTTATCATCTAACTAAAAATAGTCAGATACTTATATATTGATGAATAATAAGATGTGTCAATTATAAACAAAATACTTAGAAATAAATCTAACTGGCAATGTTTTTTTTTACATGGCCCAGATTCAAACCCTAATAAATAAATATACCCTATAGATATACTATTTATTGCATCTGATTCCCCCCTTCTCTATATATATATACAACTTAATGTGTAATAGTTGGTATATCTTTCTGCTATACATGCAATACAAATGATCAAAAACAGTGGTCAAGAGGTTAGCAACAGCTGCTTTACAAGCAGTTGTTCCGGGTTAGCGAGTTCACTTCCTGGCTGATGCTATGACACATGAGAAAAAAAAAAAACAGATTAGATAACCATTTGGAACTTAGCAATTTTTTAAATAGTTATCCCATAGACAACCTAGAAAAAAAATCATAAGTGATTATCAGCTAAATATTTACTCTATTCTTACCTAGAAAGTATAATAAAAATGAAAATCTGTTAATATTTCATTGCTTAGTACTTATTAAGTCTGATAAATAATAATTTGTCATTTACTGCATTTTTTGGAGGAACTATATATACATATTAAATGCATATAACTTAATGTATATAAAATTTAACAACAGATTCAAAAGCTATATATAAACAACACTAGGCATCAATTTATATTCTACTCATTGCACTGGTTGAAGAATGAATGTTGTATGTGTTGATCCTTCTCTTTAAAAATCATATAAATATAATTATTTATTGAGTGTTTATTTAATATCATTAAATAAAACATTTTCCCAACATTAAATGCAACTTCCGGTTTGATCAACCAACCTGTAAATAGCGTAACAATGTAATAAGTACAGGGAGGCCGAAAAATTTATTAACAGCATTGGGTTGATTATTTATAACCACAAATTAGATATATATTTTACAAATTTACTTTACAAGTACCATGTTTCTAGCAAGCAATTATTTACAACTATCAGTTTTCAATAAATAATTAATAATAATTTATTGAAAAAGTAATTCGAAATTATTATATCGTTTTTAATTTTAGGTATAGAATTTGAATTTAATAAACTATTAATACACGATATATATATATCTTTACTTAGGTTCATGACAAAATATAATACATATAAAAACATATATTTGGGTTTGGTCTAATGAGAAAAAAATCTAATTGAGTGAAAATAAATTTTAAAAGCCATTTATGTTTTTTCTCAACATTTATTTATTGCACATTTAAAATTGTAGTATCAGTTAATTGTAATTTTTATAATATATATCTAAGTGCATGCATGTTTATTTTAAAACATAGGCAAATTATAAATATGAAAGATATGAATAGTTCTTAGTATTATCTTTATAGCAAAAATATTTAGCCCAAATCTCAGTGTTTTCATCTGGACAATATGAGCAATAAATTAGCAATTTTTTTTTTCTTAGAGACAATAGTAATGGAAAAATCCCCCAAATATGATCATTATTTAATCTAACTTAACATTTAGAAGTACTTAGATTAATAAAAAATAAACTAAGATTAATATGTATCATAAAATTTTTCTATATGACAGATGTTTTCTTCTATCATCTCTCTTAATGTAAGCAAGTATTTGTAGAATCTCATTTATCTTTCTGATTCTGTTTGATAATATATAATATTTCTGGACAAGATTTTAATATTTAAAAACTTATATTATGACATGTTTTCTGATGGGAATTGCTTTACTGTAGTAGCAACTCCTTTTCCAGCACTGATAAATGATTGCTTATAATCTTGTAAAAAGATTTACAGACTCCTCATATTATCAGAGAATATTAAAAAATAATAGTAAGACTATTCAGTAACCTAACTGATTTAATAAATGTAATGACATCATCATCAACAGTCGTTCCATGGACCAGTCCAGAGAGTAGTCATATTATCAATTCATCCATTATTACATTACATTCTCTTCATTGCCCAGCTTTTTAATTCCACATAACTCTCTCTATGTAATATATCATCCATTAATGTCAATTTTTTTCCATCATTTCTTTTTATTTCCACTCACCATTCCCTCAAAAACATCTTTCATTAAACTATAATTTCTTATTGATATATGTCCAATCCATTTTCTCTTTTTGATTTCCTCAATTAATCTTTTTTTTCCATTTATTCTTTTCAAAACTTCTTCATTTGTTATTTTAGTTATCCAACAATTTTTTTCTATTCTTCTCCATGTTCACTTCTCAAAGACTTCTAATTGGTTCCTATTTTTTACTCATTGTCCATGGTTCATATTCATACCCTAATACACTACACACATAGCATTTAATTAATCTTATTCTTAATTCTCTCCTCAAAGGTCCACAAAATATTTTCTTTCTCTTAATAAATGCCATCTTTGCCATTGCTATTCTTCTTTTCATTTCAACATTACTTTTTTCATCCTTTCTCAATCGACTACCCAAATAACTAAATCCCTTTATCTATTGAATTATGTTATCATGGATTTCAATTTGCAGACTTTTTGCATTTCTTCCTATCTATAAACATAGCAAGATTTAAATCCATATAATTCTTTATTAAAGTTATTTATAAAAAAAAGAATCAAAAAATATTCTGTCACACACATACATACATACATTATATTAGAATCTAACCCATTTTTAATTTTAGATTGAATAAAATAATTAATAGATAAACTACACAAGATAGATGAGTTGTAATTGCTGGAGTCATGAAAAACAGTAACTAAATACTCAGATAGTACTAAATGAGATCCATCTGAAATGTCAATATTATAAAGTCTGTCTGAGTAATGATGTTTTTGACAGACTAATCTAATTGCTTATATTATCACCTTAAATTGGGTTCTCTTGAATTGAAAGACCATCAGTTCAATTATCATATTATTAATGTGACAGATTATATCAGAAATAATTAAAAAAGAGTTGAATATAATACCACACAACACTCAATGTTTTTACTAATCTGAATGCTAGTATTAAACAATTGAATATATTTGAAAAAGTATGTATAAAGTTTGTAATTATCAATATATATATATATAACTATCAATATTATAATAATCAAAACAAACTACATATATGGGATAGTACAAAAACTATATTAACATACAATATTATATATATATATATATATATATATATATATCAGTTACAATTTATTTTATAAAGTAAAATATATTCATGTTATCTTATTCAAATTCTGTAATTGTTACCAATGATTAAGCTATTCTGGCAAACAAAACAAAAAAATATCTTTGTTTATGGTAGAAATTGTGGTTATGAGACTAATAGAATTTTATAAAACTGCTCTGATAATGCTGATTAAATCTAATGTTTAAAGAGCTTTTTTTTTTAAAAAAAAAAGTATATTTTCATAGCATTATTTAATGGTTAATCAATAATATTGCAGCTGATTTTTTTATGACATGATTGTGATACGTTTTACAAGCTATTACAGTAGTAAAAAATATGTTAATAATTTTTTTATGAAGCGTTCATTATTTAAAAAACCAAACATAGCATTAATAGAAAATAATATCAAGGATTCAGATATTTCAGACATATCTGACTGTGAGTGAAAGGAGTTTAAATTCTTGTTTATTTAGGATATGATTTCCCATTTGTAATTTAAGGAGACTTTTACAATAGTAGTGATATATGTGGGATTCGAATTCAGACTTTCACACGTCCCACAACTCTCAGTGCCTTCTTATATTGCTGCCCCACCTGATCACACACATGTGAAAAGTGCGTGATCAGGTGGGTCAGCAATATAAGATGGCACTGAGAGTTGTGGGTCGTGTGAAAGTCTGTGTTCGAATCTTGCATATATGACATATATAAATGCAGGTGTTACGCCTGTACAACGTATTAATAGTAGTGACAGTAATTTTATTTTATAAAATAAATAATGAAATGATTTTCATTAATTGCTCAGTATTAGAATCCTTTTTTTTTTTACTTTTATAAGCTGCTATAAGACTTGCTTTATTGTTTTATTCCAGATAATATTTTGGCATTTATCGTTTGAAAAAGAAATTATTAAAAATTGAAATTTTGCATTGATTTTAGAATAGACGGCAACACCTAGAAGTTAAAACATATATATATTTAAAGATTTTATCCTCAAATTTTTTGGCAATGATCTTTTATATTTATTTTAAAATAATCACTTTAACAAGATTCCCTAATTTATTATAAATTATAACTGTCCCTTGAACATTAATTCTATCTAATGGAACCAAACCTCTTATTAATATCTAATATAAAGTGAGGTATTCTAGACAAAAACTGCCTGGACTATAAGATTTTAATAAATGTATTCAATTAGTTATTGTTATGAATGTAAGACATGAACACTAAATAGAAAGAAATATAGAATAGAAAGTAATATAGGATAAACAAATAGCGTGGGTTTGTGTTTATATTGGAGGTGGAAAAGAGGAGTTGCAATTATACTTTATCACTGCCCTAGACTATACTGGCATTAACAAAAAATTGAAACCCAATACATGTATGCAAAATCATATACCATTAAAAAAATTTAGAGACAAACATTTTTGTTTTCCACATTGAAGAAACTAAAAAAAAAACATCTAGTTAGCTAGAGTGTTATATTAATTTTAATATGCATAAAACTAATTAATGTTTATTGACTCAATTCCCATATTAGTACTCAATATATTGTGTTACATACTAATCTACATTTGATTATTAATGTTTGAATGTATTTAAAAAGGTTAAATAAACTTTGTATATTTCTAAAGACACTTGACACTTAATTTTAGATGATGGAAGTAGTCTAACACATAAGTGAAACTAAAATACTATCATCACAAATTTTCATACAAACAGCATGTAATATGGATGGAAAAAATGAGTATATTTGCTGTAATGATTTGTAGAAAATTAACTATGGTAAAACTGGATTAAAATTGGAATGGTGATATTATATGTAATAGCTGGACCAGCAGATTTTCTTGCTTTAATATAAAAAAAAAATCAATACACTATATAGCTGTTTAGCTTATATATATATATATATATATATATATATATATATATATATATATATATATATATATATATATATATATATTGTTTATATAAAAGAATAATATATGAGTTATCAACAATATTGCAAAAAAAATATGTGTTTAGGATCATTTATAGTACTGAATTTGGTCAACGTATAGAACTTTAGTTTAAATATATTTCTGATGTAGCAAACTAATTTTTGAAAATGGCTATGACATTTTAATATGATGGTATATTGCTAATTCTTCACTTTCAAATGAGAAATTGAATATATCATACAAACAATATTTAAATGATTTATAATATATTTATAAACCAAATTTTACTACACTTTATTAAACACTACAATACATTTCATTTTGGTAGTATGTATTTGAATATACAGTCTATAATATATTTTTTACCTGTTTCAAAAACTTTCCAATGTCTATAATTATTTAATCAGTCCTATGTTTTTTTTTTTTTTGTTTTTTTGATATGAAGTCATTTGAAAATGGTTATGATATCAAGGTATATTGTAAATTATCAATGTTTTTAAGACAACTAAATATTATAAAGAAAAAATCCAGAGCACATATAATTATCAAAAAAAAAAGACAATTGTAATTTGTTGAGTTATTGAGTATAAAACACAAAAGAAGAAACTTTTACATTTATATAGTAATAAATATAAGGATAAGTATTTTACTTACAGATATATATTAACAAAAAACTATATTTAAAAAAATAATATAGAAAAAAAGTTATATATCATCAATATATTAAATATCCTGCTTAATTTAATGCAGTGGGTGAGTGTAAGAGTCTAGAATATAAGGTTCTTGTATTGATTTCGGTTCTGGAACCTCCAGTGCTTGAACTTCTTATAAACTTCTGAGTAAAAAAGTCATTGGATTATTTTCTTATTGACTTAGTAAATGTTTATACATTTAATGGCAGAACAGGTTCTTTTTTGATACAAATATTTATTTATTCAGCTAAGTGCTTTCAATACTAAAACATATCATAGCATTATATGATTAAAGTTTGTTGAACTCACATTTTAAAGTTGTTTTATATATTAGAGATCAAATTAGCAAAAATTGAATTTTAGAAGTTCATTTGAATTCTAATAACTGTATTGAAAGTTATAGATGCCATTTTTTAGAAAGAGAGATGATAGTTTTTTATTTACGGTGTGCATATCTTTTGTTATAGACCATGCCTCTTACACCTTTTTTCCCTGTCATTTCTCTTGGAGCAAATGATGTCAGTTCTAGAGAGATCAAAGTTGTGATCTGACTGTAGCTCATGATATAAATATATAGATGAGTATTCACTGTCTTTCTTAATCCGATTGTATAAGCAAATGTCCTGGTCAATTTTGTGGATAGGTTAGCTCTTATTTCATCATAGTAAGCCTTTTAAGCAATTTGACTCTTTGCACACAATTTTGTATAATATATAATACATGGTGTAGACTCTCTAGATATTTTATCTTTTGAGTTGTTTAACAATTTATTTAAAGATGGATCTGACCAAATGCTGATATTGCATTTATCAGTTTGTGTAATTTTAGACACATAAGGGAGGCTGATCCATTTTTTGTCTTCAGATTGGAGATTTACAGGATGCATAATTTTTTTTTAGACTTTGGCTATTATTGAATTCATTTTTTTAGTATTACACTCTATATTAATTATATCTTTCATATATAATTTTATGTTTTTTCTCCCATTGATTTCTGACTTGCATAATTTCTAGTTCCTGTGGAGAAAACATTTCAGTCTCCAGTATTTATAGAACCAGGAGTTTGTACATTTAGGATGTATGAAGCCTCTCACATTTAAGGACTTTAATTTTATCCTATAATGCAATACATTGTTTTGTCTTTAAATATTAAAACCAACAAATTTGATATTATGATGTTCATCTTCCTCACACAGGACTAAAAGGTTTTCTCCATAAAAATTGGAAATTATGCAAGTTTGAAGCTGATCAGATAGAAAACATAAAATTATGCTAAAAAAATCTAGTTAATATGGGGTATAATACTGAAAAAATAAATTCAATAATAGCCAATTTCTATAGCAAAATTATGCACCAATCTCCAATCTGAAGACAAAAATGGACTATTTCCTTTATGTGGCTAAAATGGTGCAAAAATTAAGAAAAATGTATACCTATAAATACAATATCAGCTTTTGGTTGTGTCCATCTTTAACTAAATTGATAAATGACATAAAAGATAAAATAACTAGAGAGGCTGTATACCAAGTAATGTACAAAAACAAAGAGTAAATTACTTAAAGACTTACTATGGAAACAAGGGTTAAACTATGGTCCAGCATAACTACATATACAACAAGGCTAAGAAAGCAATGAATACTCATCTACAGACATGCCATAACTTCCATCTCTAGGGCTGATATAATTTACTTTGAGAGAGATGACAGAAAGAGAAATGTGAAGGTGTGGTCTATAGCAAAAGATATGCATGCGAAAAAAAACTGGTAGCCCTTCTAAAAGTTGCATCTATAATTTCCAGAATAGTTATTAAATTATAAATTAACTTTAAAATTCAATTTTATGCTAATTTGGTCTATAATATACAAAACAATTTTAAAATGTGAATTAAACAACTTTAATTGTATAATGCTATGATTATAATATGTTTTAGTATCGAAAGTAAATAAATATTTGTAACATGAAAAAATCCGTTCTGCTACTAAATGTATAAACATTTACTAAATCATTATAGATAATACAGAAAATAAATAAAATAAATTCTTATAGAATTTTTTACTTATTGTAATATGTTAAACACTAGTTATAATTTTCAGTTTTTATAGTAATTAATTAAATTTGATTTGAGTTCTTATTGACAATTTACTAAAGAAAAATATGATGATTTTGTGATTCACTAACCTTCCTAGGTGGATTAGTATATGTTAATTCCTAAAAACTGAATCATTCGCTGGAAAGTAGAATAATTTGAAAGAAAGTTTCAGTCTTAGACTTAACGATTAAATGTTGTATAAACATATGCATTTTCTTGTCTCAAAGTGAGTGATATTTACTATTCTCCTTCTTTACATTAGAGTATAAAATTTATCAATAACAGTAATTATAGAGAATCTAAAACTTACAATGAGATTCTAAAAAAATAATCCATTTATTAAAAAAAAAAAAATTTATAAAATGTACATAGTTTTTCATATTCTACACATATTTATATACATAAATGCATATCTATTTACAGTTATATAAATATATTGCACATGTTAATAAATTTTTAAGTCATATATATGTTCAACATTTAAAGTCACAAGGATTTTTGGGTATAATTGTAAACAGACACTTATATACAAAAAACACTTTTGATTTTAAATGTTGTACATATTTTTGAAATAATAATTTATTAACATCTACAATATATATATAATTGTAAACAGATATGCATTTATATGTATAATTATGTCTAGAAGATGGAAAACTATGTACCTTTTTAACAATTAGTTGTTGTTTTTTTAATAGATAATTTTTCAGAAACTCAATATTTTAGATTCTCTATAATTACTGTCATTGATAAAAAATTTTACTCTAATATAAAGAAGAAGAATAGTAAGTGTCAATCCTTTTTTTGACAAGAAAATGAAAAAGTATAAAGTTGTTACCTTAGTTTATTTTAGGTGCAGCAACATACGAAAATTTAAAAGTCATTCTAACTTATCATTTGGGATGGACTGATCATCAAATTTTCAAACATTGAAAAAAAAATCTAGATTACATACTACAATATTATGATATCTAAAATCATTTTTTTTTACATGAAGATAAAAAGGTGTGCACTGTCAAAAATTCAAATACTAATTTTAAACATGTCAAGCATATAAAATTGTTCTTTGTACATACAACTTTTTAACCTTGTACATTTATATATATATATATATATATATATATATATATATATATATACAAGGTTATAAAATATATATATATTTGTAAAACACTGGCTCAAATAACTGTTATAATTTACACAATTACAAATATTTTAATAGGAAATATTTTTTTTAAAAAAATCATTCTATCTCAGGAGTGATAAAATGATGATTTTCAAATATCATATAGCTCCCAGGGTACTATCCATTTAATTATTATTATGAATATTTTATGATCATTTCTTTATACTGACAAAAAAATAATGGCATCTCAAAATACTGCATTTGGTTCAAAATCACAACATTCTGGCTTCAAATATTTAAAAATAAACCAGGCAGAGGATAAGATGATAATAAACATGATTATTTCTAAAAAAAGTCATGACTGGAATTGGATGAAAAAATCCTGAATAATTAATACAAATTATTAACATACTAATCTGTATTTTTAAAAAATCCTTAAAATATCTGTTAAGTGGAATGGAATTTGTATCATTGATCCAATTACTTTTACTTGCTATATTCCTTTAAAAGAAGTTGTAAGGGCCCACAATAGGAGATTAACGTAATGAGATTATTCAAACCAGTGTTTGTTTATATTTCAAGATTCTCTGTCTCACCAAAATATAATTATATCTTTATTACCAATATCTTGATTGGTATTACATATAACAAATTAATAGTCTGAGGTTGATCCATGCATTCTAAAAGTGAAATTATTCTTTAAAAAAAAAGTAAACTTAAAGACAGTGTGATATCTAGTTGGTACACATTGGTATGATCAAGTCTCTTCCTAAAAATTTTAAAAAAATGTACACAATTGCTAAATATTTTTACAAATGTAAACAGTATTTTTATACATTTCAAACACATGAATTAAAACTTGTAGATTAAATTATAGTAGTTTATTATTTTTATGTAATGGTAAATTAATGCAATTCTTAGCATACACAATGTATATATGAAGCCTTCTACCATCCAATATAAAACAATGACAACAAAATGAATATCTCACCACTGTTCAAATAAACTAAGTTACTCAGAATTATAACAAGTTAGTTTTACATTATTTCTGGATTAACATCATGTGGTGGCCTAGCAGTAAGCATAGCTGCTTTCCAAGAAGCTGGTCCGGATTTGCTTTCCAGTCAATGCTTTGACATATAAGAAAAAAAACATTAAATTAGTGCAAGTGACCTCCACTAAGCAATTTGTGTAAGAATTTTGGTTTAAAAAATTGAAATTAACAAACAATTATTAGTATAATTGTATTTAAGAAATATATGCTGAGTTTGTTTACTAATGATTTGTATCATTTAATTAAATAATTCTTAAAATAAAAATTAATGGCACAGTCAGGTAGCCCCCCCCCCATCCAGCAATTTTACTGAAAAAAAGAAAATCAAATATTTAAAATATGATAGAGTAGCTTCATTTTATTGATTAACAGATACTTAGTACATTAGCAGATTGAAAATTCTATTGATAAGAAGAATGTAGTTGAACATATATATATATATATATATATATATATATATGTTCATATACATTTAAAGTACATTATCATGATATCTCATGATATATATATATATATATATATCATGAGAATAACCACTTAATGTACTTTAAACAAAAGTGCTAATAGTTCATAAATAATCCTGATAGGAGTGTTGAAAATCAAGCAAGTATTTATAAGTTACAAAAATTAAATTTGATCAATTTTAAGTCAATATTCAATAAATATCATTGAAAGATTTATTGTATCTAAATAAGAAGCTTTTTTTTTTTTACATGACATAGTTTTGGATAGTTTTTTAGTAGTTGTACATCTTAGTATGATAATTTTTGCCTGATATTAACTTTATCATTAACAATATTGAACAATTCTACTTAAAAGAATTAAACATTACCAACAAAATATCATTTCATTGAAAAGTCAAGTCATGTCCATGAAGATACATTTTGGTTTAAATATGAGTTGTTGTTTTTTAAAAAATTAATAGCATTGTTAAAATGAAAAATGTATCAAATCTACAAACTATTTCAACATTTTAGGGACTATTTTTATTTCATAATAAAACATTAGATTGGGAAAATGCTGTAATCTTTCAAAATGATAGTGACCTATTTTTTACTACTCACAAAGTAAAAATATAAATTTGAAAAGCATGAGGATAATACATAGTCTTTCCAATCACATGATTAAATATTATTGAGCCTCTGTGAGCCATTTTTTCTGATATTTTTAAAAAAATTTTTTAACTTTTTGTCAAATGATTTGATGCTATCTATAACACTGTTCAAACGTAATATAATTTATATATAATGTAAAGGCAAACATTGATTATATACCATATTAGGATTCCTCAATCATTTTGATCAGACTTTAAAATTAAGCATGACTGTTAATGTATAAGCGCGCGCACACACACACCTGTGCAATTTTTCACTGGATTTCATTTTTTTTAGCATTCTATAAAATGTTTTCAGCTAATTTCAAAATATTTTATAAAATACGTAGTAAAAAAAAAAAAATCAATACATTTCAGCATTATGATTACTGTATCACAGATATAAACATAATTTACTGCAAAATAAATAAACAAATAAAGAAAAACATTTTAAAAATCTTTACAGTAGATTGTTCTGCTAATATAATGTTTTACATTAATTATTGAATAAATGCACTCAGACACTTCCTTTTTGAGCTTAGCAAAATATTGCATTTTAAGTCTAATTTTTTCTTTTAAATCAGTATTTTGTTTTTCTGGGAGTAAATGTAGTACGATTTCTATACAAATTTAAAGATGAAAAATAATGTTTCGAGGCTAATTTTATTCAAGCTAAAATGAAGTTAAAAGAATGAAATAATGAAATTATACTAATAAGTAATAACAAAAAAAAAAGTGAAATGAAAAGAAATAAAATGAATCAGAAAATTTTCAATATGAACAGATTTAATTATAAATGAGACATATTCCGTATAGACTTTTAGAATCTTTTGTCTACAATTCAGCGAGCTATTAATTTAGTGACAATTGATGAGATTATAACTTTCCATTCGTTAAAATTAAAGATTTTTTTTAAATGTAGTTTTTAAAGAATTATTAGATATTTTTACAGCTACTAAAATCACGTGATGTAGTTATGTTGCAAATGAAATCTTTTTACAACTAATAATTGGTGAATGAATTATATTTAGGCCAATTTCAATGATTATATTTAAAAATCAAACTCAATACAACATTTGAATTAAATAGAAACGAACAAATTGTGAAAGAAGATCTAATCAATATTTATATAAATATTTGATATTTTAGGATCTGTTGAAGAAACTATTATTTTTAAATTGGAAAAGTAGAATAACGTTTAACATATATTTTTTCTGCCAAAAGGCCGTAAATTAAAATTAAACTTTTATTATTGATAATAGATCATTATTGTTTGTCAATTTACTATCACAGTTTATTCTAGCATCACATTTTTTAGACATCTCTTAACTTTTAATGGCACTATATATTATTAACATGTATATCATATATTTTTTAAGCAGCATTAAAATGTATCAATCGCTAGTAGATATACTTAATATCCACTCTATTAAATATTCGTGAAACGTATGAATAAAAATATTTTAAAACTATTTTTATTCATACGTTTCAAGAATGTGTGATGGATTGGAGGTTATTAAATATGTCTATAGAAGATACTATATATGGGAAAAGAGAAATAAAATTAAATTACTCAAAACAAAGCAAAACTCTCCATATAGTAGTGCCATCTTGTGCTAACAAGAGCAATCAATGGATGCCAGAAGGCTTGAGCATAAAATCCCTATCTAGTGCCTACTCATCCAATATCCCCAAACTAGTTTCTGGCTTGTGGCCTTCATCAGTGAGGGGCCTTGGATCTGAGAGCACTGCACTTAGATCTTAGGATCTAATGCAAACCTCCAGCACCCACCTTTTAACTGTATTTAACTACAAAACTATGAGAATGAAATTGAAAACACAATTAATATTTTCAATCCAAGCTCAATAATTTATATAGTCATATGGGTATGAACTCAATTCAGCACCCATACATTTTGGTGTCTTTGGCTCTTTAACAACCATAGCCACCAGTATCCTATTAGGCAAGATTGGTGTTAAACCACTAAACATCACATGATCACTATCTCATATTAGCACATAATTGTTATTAAGCAATTCAAAACAAAGCAAAACTCTCCGTATAGTAGTGCCATCTTGTTCAGACCCATATGACTATATAAGCTATTGAGCTTGGATTGAAAATATTAATTGTGTTTTCAATTTCATTCTCATAGTTTTGTAGTTAAATACAGTTAAAAGGTGGGTGCTGGAGGGTTGCATTAGATCCTAAGATCTAGGTGCAGTGCTCTCAGATCCAAGGATCCTCACTGATGAAGGCCACAAGCCAGAAATGAGTAGGCACTAGATAGGGATTTTATGCACAAGCCTTCTGGCATCCATTGATTGCTCTTGTTAGCTACTATATGGAGCGTTTTGCTTTGTTTTGAATTGTTTAATAACAATTATGTGCTAATATGAGATAGTGATCATGTGATGTTAATGTTAAATTACATTATATGTCTGTGTTTAATTAAAATAAGTATATTAATCTTTAACTAAAGTTTATATCTGGTTAGGGATAATCTCTCAGAATAAACATGGTCTCACATATTTATTCCACTTGTATACAATTGCTTTTACATATATTGCAATAGCACCTGTATAGTGGTTAACACTTCCATTTATATTATGGCAGCTTGCCTGATAGTAGATTTAAATTCTAATAGCTTCCAGTTTAATGTGAATTTGTTCATTCCTTGGCTTAAATTCTAGCAGCGTAAGTTCAGCAAGAACTTGCCCCACAGCTTTAACACTATTGTGGGCATGTGTATTGCTGTTCAGCTGTTGCAGTTATTGTCTAACATTTGATTTGGTCTTCAAAAATACTGCCATTTTAAAGTCAAGTATCTTTTCTTGATGGGACAAAAAGGATTTACTGAATATCTGAATCTATCAATATGCTTCTGGCATTTGTTAATTCATTTCTCCATTCATTCATTGGTGACTTGTGATGAATAATGAATCTGGATAAATCCATATTGCTTGATGATAAGCATAGCAATAATAGTCATCCTCTTATCACAATTTGTTCTAGCATCTCAATGTTAACTTTTAATGATTTTAAGCCAATAAACATCACACGACCACCACCTCTTATGCTTATGTATATTTGTTGTTAAAACAGTCAAAAGTCACTATATGTATTGCCCCATACAGCAAGCTAGTGTAATCAATGAATTCCAGAAGGCTTGTGCATAAAATCCCCATCTAGTGCCTACTCATTCAATATCCCCAGACTAGTTTCGGGCTTGTGGCCCTCATCAGTGAGGAGCCTTAGATCTGAGAGCACTGCATCTATATCTAATAGGATAGTGGTGGCTATGGTTATTAAAGAGCCACAGACACCAAAATGAACTGGGTTTAGACCCATATGACTATATAAGCTACTGGGTTTGGATTGAAAACATTAAGGTATTTTCAGTTTAAAACTCATAGTTTTGTAGTTAAATAGAGATAAAAGGTGGTTTCTGGAGGGTTGCATTAGATCCTAAGATCTAGGTGCAGTGCTCTCAGATCCAAGGCTCTTCACTGACAAAGGCCACAAGCCAGAAACTAGTCTGGGGATATTGGATGAGTAGGCACTAATGGGGATTTTATGCACAAACCCCCTGTCATCTATTGATTACTCTATCTTGCTGTGTGTGGCAATACGTATAGTGAGTTTTGCCTGTTTTAACTTTTAATGATACTATATATTATTAACTCTTTCCCCGCCTCTTACGAGGCTCCTTGTCGACATCTGACATCACTCTAACTCAGCCAGTTTTTATACGAAAATATTCGTTAAACACGTATTGAATTCGTTTTTAAAAGTTCTGTAAGATGGTGCCATCTTCCGATTTATTTTACAAGTAAAAAATAAAAAAAAACGCATTTAAACCTAAACAAAGAAGGAACATTATTTGTGATTGGTTCTTAGCATGCTCTCAGCCGAAAAAGACATTCTGATTGGCTGGAAAGAACAAAGAAACTGCCTGATCAAAGAAAATAAAGAAAAATGCTGAGATTTTCATTTCGAATACGATTTAAATTATTATAAAATTATATTTATGGAAATTAAAAATTATTTTCAGAGAGAATAATAAAAAAACAAAATTATTTTCGAAAAATATTGAAGATTTAAGTAAAAATATTGAAGATGTAGTAAAAAGAAATATTTACTTTTCTATAACGTAAAAGTTGATCTTTTTGTTTATATTATAGCTTTTATGTTGCCGATATTGAATATTTTAGAATAAATAAATAGCAATTTATTTTTGAAAGAACTTTCGTTCTCTTCATAACCTGAAAAATTAATAATATACTTTTTATAAATGTATCTGAGTTGAATTTAATATTATAGGAGAATATGTTTTAACAATAGGCTTTGTCTTCAGTTTGTGAGTTGGCCAATTAAAAGATTTGATTTTTATCTGATACAACCAATAATAAAATTAGCGGTTAAAAGGTTAAGGGTGTGCTCTATATGTTTTAAAGCAGTGTTAGAATGAATCAATTTTTAGTTATGTATCCTTAATAACTGCTATTCTATCAAACATTCTTGAAACATTATGAATAAAAATATTTTACAAAGACAAATAGCCCCCAAGAAACATAAGGTCCATTTTAAAGCTACTTTTATGTATATGTTTTAAGAATATGTGGTTGAATGGAGGTTAAGTATGTCTATAGAAGATATTATACATGAAAAAATAAAAATATGAAATTATTCCAACTGTGTGAATTTAATTATATTAATTTTTAACTGCTTAAAGTTTATATCTGGCCTAGAGATAATCTCTAATTTAATAAATGATTAATGATAATACTTAATCTATTTATCTAGACTGGATAATGACCAAGTTGGGGGTAGAGGAAGTTAAACATTTGTAAATCTAATTTTACTAACGTAAAGCAAATTCTTAATTTGTTCACATGACTTTTGTGCTCAACCTGCCAGTTAGGGTTCAAGAGCCATATGATTTCAAGAGCAATTAAGCACAGATGCTTATTATATACATATCTTTAATTTATTACCTAATATAGATTATTAAACAGTAATTATTTCATATATATATATATATATATATATATATATATATATATATATGTATATATATATATATATATATATATATATATATATATATTCTTTGAAAAAACCCCAGATACAATACATGTGAATAAGAATTTGAAAAACTAGAAGAAAGATTTTATTTATTTATTTAAAAGCAAATTGTATGTAAAGTTAATTAATGAATAATGTTTTTTCCACAATAATTTAGGTTACTTAAAGACATATGGATTTCAACAATATCTTTGTTAATCAACTTTTTTTCCTGCCAATTTTGTGAGCATTACACACTATAGAATATTTTAATTTACTAAATAATATAATCAAAGTAAGGATTTTAATCCCGTTATTTGCATTTAGGAAGTCTTGTGGTACATTCTTCAACCTTGCTTTAAACCTAGATTTGGATATATATATATATATATATATATATATTGTAACACCAACTTAGCTCTACATATTTGTAATAATTTTTGTCTAAAAATTATTAAAATAAAATTTTCATAAATAACACAAAAGTTTCAAAATTAATTGTAAAAAAAAACAACATAAAAATAAAATCATTATAGCTAAAATAAGTTTCATAAAAAGAAATGAGGATTTTAATAAATAAATAATATATAAGTTAGAATAAGTTTGAGAGAGTCGTTGTTTATAAAATTTTAGAGTTTTTTTTAAAAAGGAAAAATACAGTTAGCCCTGGGGAAAATTAAAACCTGCAATCATTCGTAAAGTTTTATGAATTAATTTAAGAGTAATTTGAGGGAAAAACTTTAACTTAGAAAAGTTAAAACTATAAAAGTTTAAAAATAAATCTTTTACATGAATGTAAAATACTCTCTTTTCATTTAATTTAAAGAAATGAAAAAATATATATGCGTAAATGACTTTATTTTAAAATATACATTAAAATGTATATATATGTTTACGTATAAAAAGAAGTTGAATTTTTAAAAAAAAAATGAAGAAGAAAGTTTGTAATATAAAAATTAAGTTAAATTTAAAGATAGCTACAAATAAACAATGGGAATAATTAAAAAGTGAGATTTTATCCTAAAAAAATTAATCTAATAAGAAATGTGAACAGATAATGGGGAATTTAATTAATAAATTTAATTCAAAAAGAATGTTAATCAAGCTGCACAATAAGAGTAATAGCATATAAATAGGCCCAGAAGAAAATATCATCATCAGAGATCAGATAATTTTTCAGCAGTGTTATTCCAGTTAGTACAAATAAATATTTATTTTGAAAATGCCGAAAAAACATGCATTGCTAATAAGAAGCATGTCACTGTACTCCAGTCTCTGACCACCTAGCATATCTGAAAATCTCCAATTAGCCACTATGAATATCTAACATCCTGAGCTATTTAGACATTTGTCTGCCAGACTGAAATGCAGCAAGGAACCACAGTCATCTCTAAATCCAGAATCCAATCAGTTGGTACTACATGTATCACACAGGAGAAAGGAGTAGCTGTCTTTCCAGGATCACATATCTGAAAATCTATACGTAATATTAATTATTCTTTATTCCCATTGTGTCATTAGTATATTGTAGCCATTGTAATCTTTAAACCCTCCAGAGTCAGTATAATGAACTTTCTAACTAGCATAAAAAAACTATTTATCTGCAGTTAGTGTAAGCAGCAATTCCCATAACTTTTCCAAATCATACAAACAAATAGCTCATATGATAAAAATAAGTGTGTGAAATAAGGTTTAATGCTTGGTATTTATTTATGCTTTATGTTTATTGATACTATGTGTGTGTGATATATGATGTTATATATTATTATTTTATTCAGGGAAAAAATGTTGAATAAATTCATAATTTAGTTATCAGTTAATTTTAAAATATTTAAAATAAATTATTTTGAAAATTAAAATTTGTCGGTCGATTCTTTTACTGATACCACTAATTAAAGCAGTTTATTTAATTACTTTTTTGATTGAGCTAGTCATGGGATATTTCGAGTGCTGGATTATGGGCCTACTATCCAGGCATGTTAGTTACTTCTTGTAATTAGCTGGTGCCTGAAGTTTATCTCTAAACAAATAAAGTGCTTTGGATGGTAGGGATTTGAATTTAGCAGACAAGGTAGGCCACGGTCTGGAAATGTGATTGTTTTATGCTTTGCATAGCTCAGTCTGACCATGGGTATCATTGTTAGCTCTGCTATGGATGGTATTCTCCCCTCTGCTTGAAGGGCAAGTCCGTTCACATCATAAAAAAATATAAAATTGATAGTTATGTTATAAAAGGATAAAACCAAACCCAATTAAATATTAATTCTATTTCAACAGACCCGGTTCCATATATATATATATATATATATATATATATATTGTACCAGTCAAAACATGTTTATCCATCTAACATGAGCTGAAACTCACAAAATGTACTTCAAACCCAGTCAAGCCCAAGGTGTATCATTGGTAGCTCTGCTATGGATGGTATTCTCCCCTCTGCTTGAATGGCAAGTCTGTTCACATCATAAAAAAATATAAAATTGATAGTTATGTTATAAAAGGATAAAACCAAACCCAATTAAATATTAATTTTATTTCAACAGACCCGGTTCCATATATATATATTGTACCAGTCAAAACATGTTTATCCATCTAACATGAGCTGAAACTCACAACATGTACTTCAAACCCAGTCAAGCCCAAGATTTAGGTCAGGGACCAGCCTGAATTCGAACCCACTCTCTAAGCCCCAGATCTAACACCTAATGAATAACATAATAGTGAGGGCACATGAGAATTAATTTTAATCCGGCTGACTAGCAAAGCTGAGCAAAACAATGAGACATCTATTAATTTTGACTAAACTAAAATAAATATATAAGTATGTCTGTACTTTTGGAAGTGGAGAAAAGAAGAATTCGAACTACTCAAATAAGTCAGACAATAAAATATAGTTTAATATACTGACAAAGTATTTACATAATGACTTAATTATATACATTAGTGTGTGTGTGAATGAGCAAGTGGTCCACCAAGTGGTAGAGGATTACATAGTGTCATTCACGCTATTATTTCTCATATGCTCTTTATTAGCTAAATAATATATTATAAATAAGCACACATCTTTGGTGGGTCCAATATTAAGATGCCAATCGATTATTAGAAAGAATTACATAATATTGCTATTAAATGCTTTGGATTATGATTCTGAAATGTGGTGACTAAAATTATTTAGGGGAGCATTCTGAGATTCATTACAGATATAATACAAACTATTTTCACACCATTATGGTCGTGAAAATAAATAAAATACATTTGAAAACACATTTGCTTATATGATAAAATACCTAATGAAACTTATTTTAATTAGCACTGGTAAGAAGAACACTTTATTTTCCCCAAGGCATATAGATTCTCTTAAATACAGAAATGTTATGATGGTGGGATGGTATATGATTGAAATAAATTGAATTAATAAGACTAGTAATAGTTGGACTTTATGTATATTTTTAAGCAGAGCGCAATTTCAATATTATTACAGCACTAAAACCAGGTCAGAATGCAAAAGAAATAATAATAATATGAAGTTTGGGCAGTACTGACATAATAGCCAAAAGAATAACTAAGAGGAAACGGTCATGCTTCTGAACAAGAACGAAGTGGATAGGCATGCCGCGGTCATCGCCGATGTGCAGACTTTTTATACAAAGACAGTGGATGGGCATGGCATGTGCCAAACTTATGGGAATCATCACCAGAGGCATTTTATATGAAATAAATGTGGTTCCAAATAGAGAAACATTTTAACTTTTGATGTTACTAAGAAACTATCAATTATTACTAAATGACAACTCCTGAAGCAAAACAAGTTTTTCTCATAATAGCTCTTTTGTTGAACCCCTTATGCTTTAAAGACCCCCAACAAAAAAGCTATTATAAAAAAAAACTTACATTGCCTCAGAAATTGTTAATTAGTAGTAACTGATAGTTTCTTAGTAACATCAAAAGTTAGTGTTTCTTTATTTAATGGATATTATCTTATATATATATATATATATATATATATATTTATATATATATATATATATATATATATATATATATATATATATATATATATATATTGAAGCAGTCAATCTTAGCTTAAGATTGAGCTTCATAGTTCCATCTACTAACCTGTGTTTAAACCCTATATTCCATCATGCTCCTTTTGTCATGTATGTATATTTTATGTATACATTTGAGATGTGCACCTACATTATAAAATTTTAACTTTTAAATTAACATTTTTATTATTATTAATTTTATGATTATTAATTCTTTTTATTAAACTACATAGGTGCGGCTCAAATATATATATAGGAGCAAACATACTAACCAAATATTGATTTTTTTGTAAATATTTTATTATATGTCATTTGTACAACTTTCTCTTTTTAAAGTATTTTTTTCTTTTAAAGTGTATATTATCAAGAATTATATAGTAATAAATAACAAGTACCTCCTATATCTATTACATCTTCCGAATTGCCCAGAATTTTAAATGAAGAAATGAGACATGCAATTAAGTGTATGAAGAAAGGAAAGGCTCCAGGAAATGATGGAATTATAATTGATATATTAAAAGAAGCAGGTGAAGAAATAGAAACAATTTTAGCAAAGTTATACACCAAATGTCTAAATAATAAAGATGTACCGAAAGATTGGAAGAATGCAGTAATAATATTAATATTTAAAAAAGGTGATAAAGAAGATATTAAAAATTACAGACCTATCAGCCTTTTATCAGTTTTATATAAAAATTTTACCAAGATAATTACAACTCATCTACAGAGAACTTTGGATTTCCACCAACCAAGAGAACAAGCTGGATTTAAAAGTGGTTTTAGTACAATAGATCATATCCAGGTATTGAGAGAAGTCATAGAAAGGACAAATGAATATGAGTCGTCATTATGTTTTGGATTTGTAGATTATGAAAAGGCATTCGATTGTATACACATTTCTTCAGTGATTAAAGCATTGGATCATCAAGGTATAGATCCAGGATATTGTCATATTTTAAAGAATATTTATAAAAATGCAACAGCAACAATTATTTTACATAATGATACTGGAAAAATCAACATTGAGAAAGGTGTAAGACAAGGTGAGTCAATATCTCCAAAACTCTTTACAGCAGTGCTGCAAGAAGTATTTTGTGGATTAAAATGGGAAACTAAAGGAGTGAAAGTAAATGGAGAGTATTTAAGTCATTTAGATTTCACAGATGATGTAGTTGTTTTTGCAAATAATGTTTCAGAGCTGCAGGAAATGTTTCAGGAGTTAGCAGATGAAAGTAGAAAAGTAGAACTAAAGATAAATGTTAAAAAGACTAAAGTAATGTTTAATTGATTTGCTCAAAATATAAAAATAAAGATTGATTATGAAGAATTAGAAGAAGTTAACAGTTAAAAATACCTTGGTTAGATTATTAATACAGATGGAAACATAATGGAGGAAATTAATCATAGAATTAAACTTGGTTGGAATGCTTTTGGTAGAAATAACTTGATACTAAAAGGAAATATGCCTATGTGTTTGAAAAGGATGGTTTTTGACAAATGTGTTTTACCAGTTCTTACTTATGGATCTGAGACTTGGACACTTAATAGAAGAGCAATACAGAGACTTCAGACCACTCAAAGGAGTATGGAGAGATGTATGTTGGGAGTAACAAGAAGAGATCGAAAACGCAATGTATGGGTAAGACAACAAACAGGTGTTACTGACCTTATTGAAAAAATTAAAAGATTGAAATGGAGTTGGGCTGGACATATTGCTAGAAGAGATGATAATAGATGGACAATTGAAATTTTTAAACTGGATTCCAAGCGATTGTAAAAGACCCAGAAAGAGACCACATGTGAGATGGATGGATGAAATAAGAAAATGTGCAGGGGTGTTGTGGAGAAGAGAAGCTCAAGATCAGAGAAGATGGATTAAACTTGGAGAGACCTTCATCCTGCAGTGGATTGATAATGGTTGATGATGATGATGATGATGATATCATTGTAACAAACTACTTGGAAGGCAAAACTTTACATGTAGATTCAGTTCTTATCATTCTGTAGCCAATGATGGCAGAGCTAATGCAAGGTGTTTGAACTATGATAACATAAGTATTAGAAAAAACTTTCATCCAGATATAACAAATTACTTCAGTGATGAAAATTTACTTTATAAGGAACATAGCCATTATAGTTTTGTATAGTATGCAGAAGCTATATTCTTGGGTAGATTAGAGATTAAATGTCACAGTAGGAATTTGTACCATTGTCATGATGGACCTGACTTTTTTATAAATATCTTACCAGGACAAAATGATAGGAGGTATAATGATGGGGTTTAAGAGAAACTGAGATAGAAACAGTTGTTTATAATAGCTTTATTTATTATCTAGAGTCTATATTCTTAAATTTCTTAAGAGTTAACTATTTTATTTATGGCTAATCTAGAAAGTATAGTATTATTGACTTGATTTTCAAATATCCATTCAGGATAAAATTTGCAGTCATATGTCTCACATTAGTGTTCTTTGTTCTGTTTCTAAAAATCATTTCCCAGCTTAAGTTCTGTGTTATTGTAAGGGAGGGTTATGTTATTATAAAATCCTGTTTGTTGAGTTGTTCTAGTTATGACATTTTGTCATGGTTATTTCACACCAGTTAAAATAGTTTTGGCATGGTGAAGTGGATCAATGAGTATAAACTGATGAGATAAATTATTGAATGATGAGTCATTCCCTGGATTTGATGTCTGATTGTACCCATGTTAGTCATCCATAAGAGCACCAATTTCAGAAATTTTTAAATCTTTATGAAGGGCTGTACCCAATTGAAAAGAAAGTAGGGTTAAATGCTTATATGATTCATACACCTGATGGACTGAAGGGAACATATAATGCTAGAGGTCATTGACCAGTGTCTTCTGAATAACCAACAGTACTTTGGCTTTCTACATCTATTTTAAATTCTGAGATATTTTATTTTGATGCTTTTGGGAAAAGTAGAAGCTCCTAGTACCATTCATGTTTAATTGTTGCTGTGTGATAAATATGAGAACTATATTTATTTTTTGGGAGAAACCACAAGTGCTTAGAATTATGTGCTTTTCTATAAGTAGATGTTTTAGAAATTTTATTTATTTATCATCATGTTTTCATTGTTGAAATAAGTTTATTTGAATGGGGAAGGCTACCCATAAATAATTAAAGGGAAAATATATATTTAATTTTAAAAGTTACTGTTACCATCGTTATATGTAATTGCTTATATACAATAAAAAAATTGTTTGTTAGTGGCAGGATATTGTAAAGGATGAAAAAATCAATCCTTTCTATCTTTAGTATCATTGTTGTGAAAAAAAGTTGGAGAAAATCTTTGATTTAGCCTTGATACAGGAGTTTGTATATAGGTTGTTGTTGTTGTTATTGTTTTTTATTTCATTTTTTTTTTTTTTTTTTGGTATATGCATTTTTTTATCATTGTGGAATTTAAATGGCAGTGGGGATATATAAAATTATATACACACACATATATATATATATATATATATGTATATATAAATATTATATATATGTGTGTGTGTATATATAGATATTATATAGATATTGGCATATAAAATTGCTAAATGTGTTTAGATTGTATTTTTATTTTAAAAATTGTTTGCACTATAATTGCTTATTTATTTAGTTAGTTATATTTTTTGTAAACTGTAAAGCTAATTTTTATGTGTATTTTTTTTTCTTTTTCTTTTAATATTATAAATCAACAATTGTTGTAATAAAAATATTTGGATCAGTGGCACATGAAAAACCAAGCTAAACAATAAGAAAAAATATTATAGCAAAGGACTGATAATCGTCGTTAAAAAAAGAAAAGCATAAACTTTGCCACTGTATTCTCTCCACAATCTTCTTTGCATAAATATAACATTTATTGGATTTGAAACATCATTAGAATGGCAGGCTAAAAAAATAATTTTACGATTTAGGATTCAAACAAACCCTGTCATGTCCTATTTCATTATAACATCTATTTGAAATTACACAAACTGATCAGTCATAAACTTAACCTGGATAATAATAAAAAGAAAAATTGCTACTAATTAATCGTCTATAAAACTAAAGGTTCATGAATTCACATGTCTGTCAATTAACTATTTTGCATGTTATCTTAACCCAAGTTGGATTGGATAAAAACACATTGAACAGTTATTGAACTTTGGAATGAAGAAATGGCAAAGAAGATTAAATGATAAATAAATTTGATCTTTTTTTATGAAGTTGATTTTAAAGTTAAAGATGTATATGTATGTAAACTAGTGTGAAGTTTAATCAGTCGTTATGATTTAAAGTAAAAAACATGTTAATTTTCATGGGGTATTACATTTTTCTATTTCTTGTAATTCATATAGACATATATATATAGTCATACATAACATAAATAAATTGTTATTAAGTTTTGAATTTATTCATATCAATAATAAAAAATGCTTGAAGTCATTTATTATTAAAAAAAATTTTTTGTCTTTTCAATTCTTAAATCTTATATATGTACATTATATAAATAAACCAATTTTAAACCTCAACTTATTTGCAGATGATCATATATAAGATATATTATCTGTCAGTAAGATATATATTATTTAATTTAAATGCATTATATATGCATGTTATGCATCTGTTGTATGTAATGTAGGCTGGACATTACATTGTTGTTTGTTTGTCTGGGAATCATTTATAAATATAGACATAATGTATTATATTGTATTTACAAATTTATTATATTTTAATATTTTTCTTCAGAATTTAATCCATAATCTCATCATTAGATACATTTTATAAAGGTAGGTCATGGTCTTGATATTTGATGTCTGTTGTAGATGCATATTTCCTCCCATATGAGTTAGGAGTTATTTCTATATATTTTGTTTTTTATCTATAAGGGTTTCATGTACTTGGGGTTATATAGTTTGTGATGAATATTTATTGAAATCCTAGAGTTATTAAAAATATAAAAAAAGATATTGAATTTATAGACCATGACAGAAGCCCTATTATAAATAATAAATATAAA
This sequence comes from Epiperipatus broadwayi, assembly GCA_028023455.1. Lineage (NCBI taxonomy): Eukaryota > Metazoa > Onychophora > Udeonychophora > Euonychophora > Peripatidae > Epiperipatus > Epiperipatus broadwayi. The sequence continues at coordinate 22,066,107 of JAQFVV010012396.1, read as the reverse complement.
GTTTGTATTTGTAATACAAAAAGAAGCATACTTTGTAGTTGAAAATGAACAGATAAGTATCCAATTCAGTGGGAAAAGAAGCCTTATAATTTTTTTTTTGGTTAAATAATCTAACCTTGAGAAACATATCAATGATTCTAAATTATTAATTTAAGAAGCTATTATGATTTTAATCATTTCTCCTTCATTACATTTTTCTGTGTGTTAAATGATAATGATTCTTATGTAGACACAAAAATCAATCCATGCCTATTGCTATTAAATATTGTTAATTTAAATTATACTGAATTAAAATAGAAACTTGAAATGAAAACAAAATTGTAGGTGTTTAATATAATTATTGCTATTTTAAAAGAAAACCAAACAACAACTAAAATAAAGTATATACCATTTGTTTTATATGAAATGACTTTGTGATTTATTTGAAATTTATTGATATCTCTATTTTTCTCTTTTCAGTGCAGAGGTTAGTAGGTAATGCTTGAGACTTATAATCACTTGAGTGATAATTTTGTGTTTTGCTAATATTCAATTTGATAATTATTTATTTAAGCCATCATTAATTAGAATATAGTATAACATATAATCCTCATCTGCTAATATAGGTTGGATCCAATAAAATTTCCTTTGTTTCTGAGTTATATTTTGGTGAATAATTAAGTCACTGATCAAGTTAACCCTGAGAGTAAACCATTTAATAACTCTTTTGTGTTGTTTTTTTTGGTATCCGGGTATATTTTATGCGTAACTAGTCGGATAAGCAATATAATCATTGATTAAACCCTATTAATTTACCTTTCTGATGCATGGATGCAATTTATTACAATTGCTGCCCAAATCTGTAGGATCATCAAATAAGGATTTAGCATCATAATCCAGTCAATTGCCATTCAATGATTGAACGAGTTTATTTTCTGTTATACATATACTTTCCATTACAATTGGCTTTCTAAATTGGGACTTTGATAAAATAAGCTAAGACCTGAGATACATTACAATAGAAGAGAGATATCCATTACAATATATACCTAATACAGATTATCCCCACTATTGCACATATAACTCAGATCAAAACTTTATGGGGTAAAAAATATAACAAATATCATGTTGCCAAGTCGTAAATATATCAATTGGGTGTTTACCATGCCTTATTTGGCTGTATTTGGTTATATAAATCTGAGTGACAATAATCAAACCTTTACAGAAGGTAAAAACAACAATCTCTTTTATCTAAAAGCATTTTCATATGGTCTTTATTCATATGCATCAATTTCATTGCTGAAAACTGCCTTTAAAAACTCCTTTAGCAATATTATTATGACAACAGTATAATAACCTCAAATATTCATCTAAATATGTGTTTTTCTCAGGGTGTATGTAGTAAATCATTTTTAACTTGGTTTGGAATAAGAAAGAGAAAATGAATGATTAAGTTTAAAATATGAATGAAAAAATGCAATTACAGTATTTTCAATCATTCTAATCTATTGATACATATATCAAATGCACATAAGTATATGTCTAGGCAGAGATGTACTCATATTAGAGAAGGTCACTTAATTTGTATGAACTTAACACATGAGCTTTGATATCCTTACATGGACTAATGATCCTATCTTCACATAATTATTAGTAGTGATTAATAAACTAACACATAAAAATATATATTAATGTCTGTTATCATAAATATTAAATAGAATATTAAATATTTTACATGGAAAAGAAAATGCAGGTCAAAGTATGTGTGTTAATAACTTTTAAATCTTAAACAGCAATAATTGAAATATGTTTGAGAGTAACATTGAATATTAAATAGTAAATATTAAGAGATACGTGATACTAATTTTAAACATTAAGCAGAGAAAATTAAAATAAATTTTTAATTTATGTAGTAATCATTTTAAACGTGTATTGTTTTAAATAAAATGGATTCTATACAATGCTGTCACAATTCTGATTTTACACCTAGTCAAATAGAATAAGTTTGAATGTTTTGGATATTTCATATACTGGATAGTTTTTATCATATAAAGTTCAATACTTTATCCAGTTTACTTTCTTTACTTTTCCAATATTAACAGGGATAATGATGGATTGCATGTCCATTATAAATAGCTCTACAAAAAAAAACAGAGAAAAACATAACATGTAACTACTTAGCCTATTTGATCAATGGTTGGTACAGGCAGGAGTAATATGATTTAAAATTGGTAGGAGATTACATAGTTTCATACATTGATGATCAGTACTCTACTAAAAGTTTTTACCCCACAATAATGAGACTTTCAACCATAGTAAGCATGTCTATATTAACTTAATCAAGAGTTCATGATTCTGAAGCTACTTAAACCATTAGGGAAGGTCATTTCAATGAGCTCAATCCTATTAAATATCACTGACAAAGTTTTTTATTTTTTTTTTGTTTTTTATTTGTGAATAGATTGTTCTTATTCAATTATTTTTTTTACATTTTTTTGGCCGAACACATAAATGTTGCAGTTCTTTTAAAAATCAAAGAAAAAAGTCCTCTTTGATATCTGTCTTCCAATTTAGATATAGCATTATCTATAACCCACCCAATAATTGAGATACCCTTGTTTATATCTCGCTTCTCATTAATTTTATCTAATTACACTTTTTTTAATACCCAAAATAACATTTGGTTATTTTTACGAAAAAAAAATAAAAAATACAAGAACTGCTTTTTGCCTTTTACTTTTTTCTAATTTTATTTATTCTTATTAACATTTCCCCAAATTTTAAGTTTCTCTATTTTCTTTATAAACAGAAGCACTAAATATCATCATAAATAAATAGATTATCTATTTTTGCTCATTAAACTACGCGAATTATACTAATCAATTATTTTTTCTTTTTTTCGTAAATAGAAAAAAGAAATCGAATAACAATGTTGTTACAAATAAAAAAATATAATTGTGGATTGGATATTTTGATTATAACGTTCATGCTTTTAAGAATTTTTGATTATATATATAATCCCACTGTACATATATGTTAATGCTTGCACATAATTTGTAATTAATTAAGTTTAGTTTATATATATAAAGAATTTTTGATTATAAATAAAATGTCTCAATTCTCATCTAATTTTATTTAAAAGAATATTGTTGTCATTCTCTTAAATTCAATTTTTCATTAATCCCTCTAAATATATTGGATCGTAAATTAATATACACTAGCTATATGCTTTGGTCCCACTCAACATATATAAAGCGAAATTAATTATATTATTCCTTTCCTTCTATGCATATTAATTTTTTAACATGAATAGGAAGTTTGTATAAAAAGACAACTTTATTTTAAAAGGAGTAAAATTGTTATAATATATTAATTTTCATCTTTATATTAATCACTTTTGCAATGGAGGTATTGCATTTAATTTTCCACTATGTACAAGTTAAAATTTTATCTCTCTAATTATATTTTATATTTGAGACTGATCAATTTTTTTCTACATATATGGTAGTTTATTAATTCCTCACACAGTTATTAAAATGAATAACAATTAACTCTGCCTTTGAAATTTGGTGGTAAACCAATTTAAATAAAAATGCATGGACACTTCTGTTGACTTAAATTTCATATTTGCTGATATTACTTTCTATCTAAAAATCCTTATTCCTTTCATTTATTGCTTTAAACTGGAGGACATCGAAATTAATTTTCCAGTGCATAGAAGTTAATAGTTTATTTCTCTGATTACATATATTTAAGTATAATTACCAAAAAAAAATTAAGTAATAAAAAAAAAACACTAGTGATCGTACATGAGCTAAAAAAAATATTTTTTGAGTGTCTAGCATGCTTTCAATACAGAATTTCAGATTCATAGTTAAAGTCAAATGTAAACTAAACAGTAACACTCCTAAAGTCAGACTGTTAATTTAAATTTCAATATGCAAGTCGTTAATTTTACAGACTCTATGTTGATCACATTTTTGGAAATGGAAATGTGCTATTTATTTTACTGTTTGCTCACATTTTCATTATGTTGATTTCTGGGAATTGTACATGTGTTCTATTTTTCCTTTATGGTTAAAAAAACAAAAGTATATATTGTACCAGACACCATACACTCAATCACTCAAGGGTGTCACAAAACTAATCTACCAGTTTTGAAAATTTATTTTGTGTCAATAAATATATGATAATCCAGACATACTTTGATACAATACTTGCTCCTGATACTATCTCAGCTCAGATTAAAGTATGAGCCACAAAACTATTAAGAAATTTATAGACAAATAACAGCAAACAAATGATAGGCAAATTTATATAATCAAAATAATATGTATTAATTACTAAAATAAAAATATAACACATAAGAAAAAAATCAATAAATTTAAAATCAATTAATTTTAATTATGGATGTTTTTATTAACTAAATGATCCAAACATACTTTATTACTGTTCATTATTCAATTAAGAAATCTTAATTACCTTTTACTTCAATAGTTCTTTAAAGAGAGAGGTGCAGCCACTTTATCAACCATAATAACAAAGTATCTAAAAATTTTATATTGTCCATTAATTCTGAACTTATACTTTAACTTGTTATTATGTGTGCCGTACCTTGTCTAAAATAATCAGAGAATTAGAAACAAATAATATAAAAGCAATACACGAGGCACTATTCATATGACAACCTCAGCAATAATAATTCTGATTCTCCTACCAACGGTAAGTAATATGGGTATCTCTCAACATTGCAAGTGAGTCTAGCTTGTCAGAGACTTGGAAAGATTCACACTGAATATAGCAGTGATAAAATGAAAGGCACTGTTATACCATACTAAAACTTAACCAGGGTGAGATAAAGACAGACTGCTACTGAAAAAAAAAAAATCATAAATGTCACTCTTTGGACAGTGACATAGTTGCCAAAGACAAAAGTAATGAAGGCTCTGATAAATCTCAGAAATTATAAAGGTGGACAATTATCTATCTTACACACAAAACTTTCATTTAGGCTTCTAACAAAATAATGTGTCAGATACTTTCATCAAGTTAAACCAATTGAACAAATTCTTTAAAGCTGTAAACTATTTCTTAGATTTAAAGAAAATTATTAATGGACATCTTTTTTTAGTATAATACTCAACTATCATACTTAGAAAACTTTCTTAAGAATTAAATCTCAGATGACAATAATAAACTTAACCTAGCTCATGATTAATCAACTACCATTAATTACTAGAAGTAAAATAAATAACTCATCCATAGAGAGAAATTAATGAAAAGAATAATATATTATATTAACAATACATATTAGTTACATAGTTACTTAAATTTAATCACACAGAAATAATTTCATATTAAACATATGTGCTTAACAAACAACAATGACTAAAGACTAGATTACTGGATATAAATAAAGTTCTCACATTTTAACAGGAGACTTTTATTCTGTAGATTTTTGGCTTTAGTGGTACTATTTTAATCGAATGTTCAAACGAGTGGTGTCAATCCTTTTATGGTTAGTTGAGAGGGAAGCTTTGCTGTTCAGGTTCTTGATCAGTGAAGCAGCATGATAGTTGGGTCAATAGTTTATACCATGATGGAGTGAGTTTTTCATTGGGGTAGTCTTTAACCACACAAACTTTCAATGAAAACATTGGAAATGGTTAATCCTTTCATTTTTCTTGTGACTGCTTGATTTCTTTTAAATAGGTCACATATCACATGATAATTTCCAGTAACTACAGTAAATTCTTCTTTGTAAAATTTAGTAGTGACAAGCATTGATGTAACTGAAACTTTTAATCATGGAAAAGTGTATAATAATAATAATAATAGTGCACTTTCACTAACAAATAGAAAAAAAAAGAAAATAGTGAATGAATACACTAAATTTTTTTACCTTATATATGTTTATTGTTCCTTTACCTGTTTCCTTGGAAACATCTAAAATCAGCATTAATTAAAAATACCCCCAGATAATGTAGTATGTTTAACTACTAATTAAATTCTTAACATTTCAAACTAATTACATTGAAATTTAATCTTAACACTGCCCACTGTATGTACAATAGACCTCAGATTAAGGTAGTTAATTAAAAATCACCATCCCTTATATTAGGCATTGTTTAAACTAGATAAAAAATAAACTTTTGCTAACATCATACAATTTTCACTTTAATGTTCTTTTTTCTTACAAGGTGATTTATAAAATTATTTGCATATACATATTATATTTTTATAAATGTGTTTTACCAGTTCTTACTTATGAATCTGAGATTTGGACACTTAATAGAAGAGCAATTCAGAGACTTCAGACCATTCAAAGTAGTATGGAGAGATGCATGTTAGGAGTAACAAGAAGAGATTGAAAATGCAATTTATGGGTAAAAGAACAAATAGGTATTACAGACATTGTTGAAAAAATTGAAAGACTGAAATGGAGTTGGGCTGGACATATTGCCAGAAGAGATGATAATAGATGGACAATTGAAATTTTAAACTGGATTTCAAGGGATTGTAAAATACTCAGAAATAGACCACATGTGAGATGGATGGATGAAATAAGAAAGTGTGCAAGAGTGATTTGGATAAAAAAGGCTAGAGATCAGAGAAGATGGATTGAACTTGGAGAGACCTTCATCCTGCCATGGATTGGTAATGGTTGACAATGATGATGATATTATATCATGCACATTGAAAGATTACAGAATAAAAGTTTTAATAACAAAATTTAAATTTTTTACAACTTATATATGATCTTTAACTTTTCTCTGACCTGATAATTGGAAAATATAAATTGTTGTCTTTTTGTATTTTGAATCATGACAAATAAGCATTTCAATATGGTGTTAACTTATGGTCTATTACAACAATAATATACCTATACCAAAATTCTAACCTGTAAGTTCATCTATGTATTCTATCATAATGAATTACAAAAAAGTAATGTCCTATACAATGTCATAAATCAATTGTGCCTTTATAATATTATGTTTATTTTTCAAATTATAGATTAGTCTCTTTAAATTATTAGATAATTATAAGCTCACATTAAAATTATTTGTACATATGTATCATTTATCTGAACTTTAAAAGAATAGATGGAATAAAAGTCTAAGATTTTCTTTTGTTTACTTAACAGGAATCACTTTCCAAAAATATTATCTAAAAAAGGTTATGTTGGTCCAGAAAAATGATAATATTATAATGCTCTTCAGTACATCTTCTAAGGGTTGGATATCGAATATCTACTGAAACCAGATAGTTTACTTTGGTTTTTGTTTGAAATGTTGGTATTTAATTGATTATTTTCCTAATTACATCATTGCTAAGATTTATTCAAAAATTACATGGAAAATACCATTAAAATTATCAATATTTATATACATTTGAAATAATTTCTTGGACATGTATGTAAATATTGAAAGGTTTCATATTTTCCATGTATTTATCTAGATATACTAAGCAAATCATGTCATCTGATAATAGAATGTATTTGTCTGACTCCTGTAAAACAAAAATGATTCTTGCTTCTAGCTTAAAGTCTATTTGTAAGTAAGAGTTGTAAATAATACTTTATACTGTATATAGATAAAAGTTTGAAGTATTACAACTTCTTATTTTTTTGGAAGTCAGACAAAGAGTTATATATAACAATTAAAAGATTTTTACAGTCTTATAAATGTAATTATTGAACGTTTTAATGCAATTTTCCATTTATGTTTTAGGTAGTGTTCAGATACAACGCAATAAAAAAAAACAACAATTAAAGCTGTGAAGCTAAAAGTGAATTTTATTATCATAATATTTCCTAGTTGTACATAAAAAATTTAGATTAGACATCAATGTTTTATATATGTGAAAATTCAAAATATAACACATTTTCAAATATTTTTATAAATAAACAAATCTTCATACAAAGAATTATAATATTTTGAAGATTTTCATAGCCTTTATAATTATTATAATTACAACAGTCAACTTATTACACATTACATTTCTCTATCTAATGTTTATTTAATTTTGTCTGTATTTATATAAAATTAATAAATTCATGAACTTAAAATAAATAAACTTGTGAACCATTTCTTTAATGGTTAGATATTATAAAAATAAAACTTACTCAATAGATTATAATATGAGACAAAAATAAATTTCAAAGAGTACATTGTGGTTAGTTGTTTTTTTTATTTTTCTATGTGCATTATTTTACTTTAATGAATTATTATTCAGAAAATATTATCTGTCAATATAAGAAGCAAAATAATAGACTGTGAAAGAATATATATATATTTTAAAACAAAGGTTAGCTACTGAAATGTTTTATTATACAGTATATTTGCTCACATATCTTAGTAAAATGATTATTAAGTTTTTCAACTTAAGTTTTTAAAATCGTGTTTTATATATTTTGAATTTAGGTAACAATTTAATTTTTTTTTTTAAGAACTCAATATAATTGCTTATTCTTTTTTTATGAAAATTTGGTTTGTAAGGAATTTGGGAAACAATTGAATTTACTGAACGGAGTAAAAGTATAATTAAGTGATTTGTTTTAAAAAAATTAAAATCAAATGTAAAAATAACCCAGACTCTATATATATCTATCACTATTTGTATTTTTGTCATATTGCATATTAACTAATAATTGTTTTGTTTTTTTTTAATTTTAAAAAGTAATAAAAGTAATCAAATAAATTAAAAGTAAATAAATTATCATTATAAAAATATAATATAAACGTTAATATTCCTACATTAAGTTTTTAACAGATAATAAAAAAATAAGCTAATCATTTCCATTTGAGGAAGTTTCTTATTGCGTTGTGTTCCTTTGGTTTCTGTGTCTGTTAATTCTTAAATAATGTCTCCACATTTTGAAATTAGATAGAGGCATGCCTCAAAGTAAAAATACTTAGACATTACGTAGTTACCTGGGTTAGCGTTAACTAAATATATTTTGGTTTATTTTCGTTTTAAAACTAGGTTATGTACAAGATAGACATATATAATTTACAACATTCACCGGAGATTAAGAATAACTCATTAAAATGTTATTGCTTTGTTTCTACAGTTTATTAAGTTAAAAACAGTTTTCTAAATATAAAAAAAAATTCTGGAGACCAAAGATATCTAATTCAATTTTTTGACTATGACAAAAAAGATTAAAATAGAAAGAAAAACCTTGGCTAGATTGAAATCTAAATGCTTTAGTTAAATAATTTACTTGAAGTTATGAACAACTAACCATGATATCAAAATTGTTTATAATTCATGTTTTAAAATATAAATTACTATTTTTCTATAAGCCTCAATTAAAATAAAATACTTAATTGAAACTCTATAAGAAAAGTTTTCATTAAATTTCAAAATAGTTGTATTTTTCCATTAATTAATTATATATAACTTTATATAAGAAAAATCAATTTTCCGAATAAGAAAGACTTCTAATATTAAGTTCACCACAAAAAGTTTGTTGTTTATAAAAAAAAAAACTGCCTTTGAAAAAATGAGTTTATATATGACTTAACATTAATTGTCATTCATTCAACCAAATAAGGAACTGAAGTGAAAGTGCACACATTATCTTAGATCAAAACTAATCGAATTAGCAAGAAAGAAAAAATATTGGTATAATCGTTTTAATAAGAATAAAACAATGATTAGTTTCTTCAAATATTAAATGTTAGTATGCTTATTAAAATTGTAGTGGTATTTACAAAATATCCTTTTTAAAAATAAATATTTATAAAATTGTACTTATATGTATATATATTATAGATATCACTTACTATTGTGGAGTATTATTTGCAATAATCTTTTCTTTTTAATGATTTATTTTAAAAAGCTGTTTTACCTACCTTTATTGCTTATATATATATATATATATATATCAGCTGTTTTACCTACCTTTATTGCTTATATATATATATATATATATATCAGACCTATCAAGTTTCTTCACCATAATATTATTTTATTATACATATGGTATTTTAGATCTGGTGTATGAATATCCTAATGCCTCACTGAAGAGAGACATCAGCTCAAAACCGTTTTGGGAATAGGGAGAATTCTAGACAGAGATTTTAAATGCTTTCTCTTCTGGCATATATCAGAAAAGATTGTTTAGAGCTATTAGCATGGTCTTTACATTATATTATATATATATAAGTAATGAGAAAAATAGATGGGAAGATACATAAATAGGCACTGATAGGTCTCTCAGACAAGTAAGGATACTGCTATACAAACAGGTTTAATGATTGAATGGATGGGGTAGATCATTCCAAAATCAAACAAATGGATAGAAAGGTTGATAAATAAATAGATGATGATGGATGGAAAGATGGTTAGATAATAGACAGATGGATAGCTGGATAAAATAATGAATGGATAAATGGATGCATAGATAAATCAACTGCAAGACAGACAAGTATGAAGAAAATGTATGTTTCTCATGTTCAATATAATCTAAATAAAAAAGAAAAACATAAAAAGAAATAAAAGTAGTAGAACATTTTCAAAAGAATAATTACTTCATACTTTTCTTTTCTGGGTAATGTTCTGTGGTAATTCTAACTCAATATCCAATATTTCTATTGCATTTTAACAAAAATGATACATATACAATTTTCAACATATATATTAAGTCAAATCAAAAACCCAAACACTTTGATATTGGAGAGTTTAATTTATATATATATATATATATATATATATATATATATATATATATATATATATATATATATATATATATATATATATATATATTCATTTATTAAAATTGTAGTGATATTTACAAAATATTCTTTATTAAAAAAATAAATATTTATAGAATTGTACTTATAATGTGTATATTATAAATATTGCTTATTAACTAGGTCAGACAAGTTGGATTGAATTTGGAGAGATCTTCATCCTGCAGTGGATGATAATGATTAAAATGAGGAGGAGGATGATACTAGCAGAAGCTACTCATAAATGAATATGACCATTCTATCCTTGCAAAAAATCTACTCTAGAGATCAGTTTTAAAAGACAATACAAACCAATCTCTGAATCACAAGCTTGTTCATATATGGGACATGATGAGATATGACATGTTGAGCAATTTTTCTGCTTATTTGATTTAAATTAAAGATTGAACCTCTGTCATTGTTAAAGGTAATATAATAACAGTATAATAATGTTAAAAACAATATTAGATAACTAAAATAAATATTATTGAAGCACTGTCATTATCATAGGTAATATGAAGACACTACAACAAAGTTGATAAAGAGTACTAAGTCTCTAAAATAAATATTAAAATATAAAATCTAGAATTGTATCTTTGTGTTATATATATATATTATAATGCCTAAAACTATATTACTGAAAATATTTAAAATATAAATATATAACAATAAGATATTAGTAAAATTATAAAATTTTCTTCACAACCATTCACCTATTAGGCAAAATAGATCTTAAAATAAAAGTATTAATAAAAACATATATATAAATACACACATGTAACTACTCACAATTCAGTACTAATGCCAATCACTCTTAATATTTAAAGTTGTTTTTATATGATTGAAGACTTTAGTCATATTTAAGACAAATCAAAATGTTTCTTTGATACTTCATTTTTATTTTATTGAATTAAAAAAATAACCATTTCATAATCAAATAATATTTTATTAGCTGAATTGTTGTTGAATATATAAATATAAATTAATGTAGTTACTTTTAACTTTAATTTTTTTAAATTTTAACACTTTCATAAAGACTTAATTTATTCTTAACAATATATGTATGTTTAAGATCATTGCATAAAACTTCATTAAATTTTTCTAGAATGTGTTTACCATTTATATGCGGTTTACAATTATTTAACAATAAATTCAACTCATAGCCTTTGTTCAATGAAATCTTACATGTCCCAACGAATGAATATTTTTCCACTTATAAACTGATGTATAAGTAAGTAAAAAAAAATATATTTATATTTTTCTCATTACTATTGTCATTAATTTTAAAATCAAAATTATAATAATTCATATTAAATGTAATATCTTTAGTTAATTTATGACAGCAACCCAAACTAATATAATAATTACTAAATTGTTATCTTTGAATCAAAGACATAACTTTCAAAAATATTAAGCCATTTATTCATATAATAGAAATTCATCAAGAGAGTATTATTATGAGCAATTATTTGGAAAAATTATGGCTTGATATTCCTTAAATTGTTATCTTTAATGAAATGATTACAATTTAAAATACAATGAATAATTTTTGTTTAATAATGATGATTTCAAATAAATTATCTTTAAAGTTAAATTTGAAAAATATAAAGTTTTAAATAGTGACCTTGGAAACAAAATAAAAACTAAACATAATTGAGATTATGAAAGTCATGAGAAAAATAGATTTCATAGTTAAGATATTTATTTGCATGTTATCCTAGTGATTATATACTCCTAAGGTTTTCCTCAATTTTAAGTTTCATAAAGATAATTTTTCATTGAAATGTAATTGTGATTTCACATGGGGAAAACAGGTTGATGAAATTTCTGAATTTCTAATTAAGCTTTTTAAATTTTTTATTAATATTAGTTAATATTCATGTCATCTCATTACAATTAATGTTTTTAGTATTAATAAGAATTTTATAGTTAAGTAGCTCAGAGATTGAGAATCTGTACCAATACATTGTTAGATTAAAAAATATTGAAAAGTTTGTTTCTATTTTAAGACATTGTGTAGGCTTAACACCTGCATTTATATATGTAATATATGCAGGATTCAAACTCAGACTTTCACACAACTCACAATTCTCAGTGCCATCTTATATTACTGACCCACCTGATCCCACATATGTTTATTAGGTGGGACTGCAATATATGATAGCACTGAGAGTTGTGGGTCATGTGAAAGTCTGAGTTTCTATCTTAACTATTTCAGCTTCAAGCCGCCATATTGAACTTTTTAAAATACTGGCCTGATACACAATTTTCACAATAACTTCAGTTTGAATTATGTTAGAGCAAAAACAATTACATTGCTAGAAACTAGAAAAACTAAGGAAAACAATAAGCATAAAATAAATAATGATAACTATATAAAAAATAAGGAAAAAAAGAAATTTTCACAACCGAAATAATTATTATTTTATTGTTTGTTCATAATTTGGAAATTAACATTAATTAAAATGCAAATTACATCTTCAGTGATAATTTCTTTGTATTCCTCACAAAAAAATCTTTCTAAAGATATATAATAAGTCTTACCTGAGATAATCCATAGCTTTACAATGTCCGAAAATGTTCCTATAAGAGTTCTTCATTTTTATCTTCTACCCCAACTGTTGCAAATTGTCAAGGCGCCTGGAAGAAAAGAGTTCTCCCTAATAAAAGATAAAAAATAAAAAAATTAAAATTCTAACAGAATATAAAAATATTGAAGGAAGTGGAAAATTATTACTTACCATTATAAATACAATAAAAAATAAAATATCATCATCATCATAGTACAGGTATATGTATATTATAAAAGTGGTGTATATGTATGAATCATGAAAGTTCTGCTAATGGTTATGGGAAAACTCAAAAGCCTGTTAAACAAGATGCACTATTTTGATTTTAGACTTTGGATAAACCAACCTTGTTTATAACATCATCATCATACTGAATAATCATTGCCAATACAGAAAACAATTTACAAATTTCTCATTTCAAGAGGCAGACAATGATTACTAAAAAGGTTCTATGGCAGATATTTATATAAAAAATGTTTATATTCTACCTCTTCCAAGATACGTCTTCCAGAGAAGCATACCTGTTCATATATGCTAATATAAATATGCAAAATATTTCATCATGCCAGATCTTGTTTACCAATTGGAAAAAGTAATCAGTAATGAAGCTGAAACAAAATTCTAATAAGGAAGGCAATCAGGCAGTCATATGCCTATAAAGTATAAAATGAAGTTAGTAAAAAAACAAGTTAATAAAACAACAAATAAAAACTAAATTAGTAAAACAAAAACAATGAAAACCATGTTAGTAAAACAAAAATTAGTAAAAACAGAAAAAAATTACTGCATTATATACAATCAATTTGCTAGAGAGGAATTAAATTGTAAATAGTCTTGAATCAGTGTGTCAACCATTCATCCATTGTGCTGGTCACTAAAACAAACCAACAAAAAAAAAACAATAATAAAAACATTACCTTTCATATGTGCTACCTATCACAGAGTAAAAAATCAGTGTCATTTTTTTTGAGTGGCATATTTATTAGTATTTCTTCGATAATAGTTGATAAAAGTTTTTTATCAAATAACATTAAAAAAAAATCTACTATAGAAAACTTCAAACCTGGAGTTTTAGTAAAATTCTCTACATTCACAGGTTTGCAGATTACGTTCGGACACAGATTACTGTTACTAGATGAAGGTCCTGGCCGATTGATATTGTTGGGAACACTCATTGACAGGCCTGGTGTATTGATATCATCCAGAAAAGCACTCGTAGTTTTTTTTTTTTTGGCTGGTAAAGGAGTTTCTTCTTCTGATGACGAAAAATATTCTTCAAGATCACTACAACTAACACTATCCTCGGAGTCAAAGGGCTTATATGGGACAAATTCATCACCGCTGGAATAATCCGTATCAGAGGCCATCATGTCCCGTTCATTTATTTTGCGTACTTTCGTTTCCGTTAATCTAACAAATTGTGAAAAAAAATTTTAAAAAAATTGACCTTATTCGCAAAAAAATTAATAAAAATTTTATTTTTTAACTTACAGAAAAATGGCGACTACCTACGAAAAGAGGAAAAAACGACGAAGAGAATTATGGTATAGGCGCATGCGTAGTCCTTATAGTTTTTCCATAATTTCAAACAGAAAAACGAACTTCAACAAACGAACATTAACGAGCGCAATCGTCGCCGACAAACCGGAAGTAGTTAAGGAAAAAGAATATATGATTTGTTTTTATTAATAGAGAATTCTATGCACTTTACATGTTATGTTTTATAAAATTACAGAAGTTTGGATAATCGAATATGTTATTTCACTTTTAATGAATTTTATCTATATAATAATTTTATAAAATAGTGTTTCAGTCAATATTGTGGTCATCTCATTCTTTTCTTTGGTATATTCAATCTTAGTTTCACATTCCTTGCATCACATATGAAATGAATATTTCATTTTGATCTTAAATTTTTTAAACTCTCCTATTAGAGCATATTGTATTTCATGATTTGTCTTTGAAAACTTTTACATATTTTTTGTGATTCTTGTAACTTTTTGTTAATCTCCTAAATCTCTGTTTTAATTTCCTCCCTTGCTTATTCTATCTTTTTTTTTCAATGTTATAGATTCAATCTCCCAATGTTACATTTTCAATTTGCATCTTTTCTAATTTACCTTTCACAACTTCTGCTTCTTTAAATTAAACTTCTAACTTCTCCAACTTTTTAGAATTATCTGATAACTTCTCTTTAAACTTTTTAAAATTATCTTCCAAATTTGTTTCTAAAATTTAGAGGTATTTTATATCTCTGCCTTTAATTCCTTGAACATATTTATAATTTCTTGGAGATCCAGATTAGACCTGTCTGACAAATTGGGGTTAGTCATATCCATAATACTAGATTATTGTTATAACAATATTAAATAACTAATAATATTTTCCAATAAATACAATAATTATAAAATAGTAGTCCAGGGATTTTCTTTCCTTTGCTGTCTATAAATAAAATCATTGAACATGCATATACAGTACAATTCTATCTTTTTTTTCTGTAGTAAGAATTATTGTTACATTTTATTGTTTTTTTTTATCCCAGTGAAAAAGATATATAGATTAAATAAATGAAATTTAAAAAAAATATTATTTTGATTGTGAGATAAATCATTTACTTACTTTGATAATTCTCTCATTGGTTTCAAGTTTATAAACTTACTGTTTAAGACTAACAATTATTCTTGGGCCATGTTATTAGAATGGCAATTTGTAATTATACAAAAGTATGATTACAGTAAGTTCAGGTATAAACTTGTAACCATTCATAAGAGCATGAAAAGTTTCTCTAATAAATATAGGGATGGTTGAATTTATTTATAGTGAATAAATAAAAAAAAATCCCATCAAAATTTTTATAAATGATGAAATTTAGTTACTCATACAAAATCTATTTTATTTCATTCATATAAATATTAACGTGAAAACAAGGTACTATAATAGCATATATCTAAAATCAAAGGGTAATTTTATTGACTTTAAAATGTACTTAAAGAATTAAAATAATCAATAATTAATAATCTGAGGGAATTAATGATAATGATATATTAAATCTGATATGTGGCCAAAGATTTTATGTGAGATGAGGGATAATCTTAATAAGTCCTACAAATACAAATTTATTAATAAAAATATTTTATTTAACATCACTAACAGAATAATAAACAAAATCAAATTAATAAACTTTAACAGCTTTGATCATTAATTTACAAAGTTTAACTTGCAAAGACTGCTGCAAACATCATTAAATAAATGTTATACACAAAGCTTTTGTTAATATTCAGAAGATAAAAGAAAAAAATACAATGTGGGAATCAAACAAAAGGATAATGTAAGTTTCCCTAATGTTTAAACTGTAATTAAAAATTGTTGATCCTTTGGTTTATTCCTCATGAACTAGAATATTAATAACATGCATACTCATTTATTCAGTTATATATTGAGGATGTATGTGCCCATAAAAATATATAATTATTTAAATTTTGTATTACCTAGGCAAGTAATTATTATCTCCAAAATCTCTATAAAATAAAAAAAAAATGCAATATTTATACAAAAAAAATAAAATCTTTATTAGGTTTTGGAAAGTTTCCTTTGAAAGTTTATGTGAAAAAATTCTTTGTTTGAGAATTTTCATGAATGGTGAAGCTTGATACAAATGAAGATTGAAGCTGCTTTAGACAGTTATTTTTTGACTCAGATTAATTGTCCTTGCATTATTTTAATAGGATGATGCAATCTTTGGGAACATTTTAACTCATCAGCTTGTAAAGAAATAAACAACTCTTTCCTAAGGATTGTAGTGTGGCAATAACAGTTTTTTTTCTTCTGAAAGTTTTTAGAATAATTTTGAGAAATAAAATTTATATATATATAATTTACAAACAGGATTTTTACAGAATGATTATGATAATTTTCTAAATACATGTGAGATCTTGATCTATACAGGCAGACATCATATAGGAAAAGGCATTTGACCCTTTTCTACTTAGCTTTCCAGCAATGCACATTGGTATTTTATTACCAATGAAGATATTCAAGAAAATGTCTGATATTGATGGCAGATTATTGAAATGGTAAAAATAAATGGACTGACATTCTTCATTATTATTTTGAAATTACAGAAAAAATAATCCTTAGTGAATTGACTTTTTACATGATTGCATAAGAAATCCTTCAGTTCACCTTAGTATTGCATTCATAAGTATTTTTTAAATTGAACAATTTATATACACTTTTTATATAAGATTATATCTGCTTAACCTGAGTAATTGCAAACCTACTTAACTTATTCTTATTACAATCTCTCTTAAAATTTAGCTCAATACCTTAGGTGATATATCAATTATTCCCACTATCTTTTAAAATAAGAATGTAAGAAAGTTTCTTTACTTCATCAACTCAACATGTCATATCAATTATATTTTAACTTAAATCACTGTGAACAGATAAGAACTGAATATGTACTAAAAATGAATTTAAATCATGTGCTAATGGTCAGATTGTCTAGAAACCTACTTTCTATTAATTTTATGGGTTTTTTTTATTGTGAATCTACTACATGACATGGTTTGTGAACTGAGTACAGAAACTTAGTTTATAATTTATTCATGTTATGTTTGTCAATCTTACTTGATTTAAAAGGTTGACTTCTGCAAGATCTTTCCATCTAAATATGTAAAATTATACATTTCCAAATTATCAAATATTTTTACATGTTCTGACACTAATATATTAGGAAAATATTATTGAATTAATGAAGATTGTGCTATTAGATATTATAAAACTGCTTACTAATGAAAAAAGTTTCTTAGTGTTTTGTAAAGTGTTTCAGCCTATTAAATTAGTTTATAATATGAAAAAAGCATAAGAAATGCAGAGATTATTTGAACATTTTGGAAATAATGCATAATATTATTATAAGTAACCATCATCATAAATTTTCAGGCAAAAATATTTGTTTGACTACTTATTTTTGCCCCAGTTATATTTTATTTTTTCAGTTCTTATGCTAACATGTTTATTTATCATTAATTCAAATCTCATTGTTTTGCCACACTTCATGATTTTTAGGTAAAACAATTGCCTTAGTAAATATTACTTATGTAATCAATGTGCGTTAAATAAATTTATAATTACAACTTTAAATTATTGTAATTGATTTCTAACTATAAGATCTTTCCATGACTCATTGTAAATCGAAAGATTTTGTGAGTACTAATGTATAATAGGAATTGTGGACTTAATCAGTGAAGTATTGAATAGCTTCACACTCTCAGATGTAACTGCTTCAGCTTCACCTATTTATATAGAAAGTAGGTTGAAGTAAAGAAGTGTTCCCCTCTTTTCTTCCAATGCCTAAGCTTGTGGTTAAGATCGATAGAGGTCCCTACCTTTGCATTTTCAATAGCACATGCTTTAGGTTTATTGCCTTAGTAAATATTAATTTACTTTAATAAATCTCTGTAATATTGCATAAAAGATTTAAAAGTTAATTTTTTGTTAGTTTCACGATATGGATATTCCTCTTATTCTGTCAGAATTTTAACATGATTATTTAGAAGTTTTTTTTCTTTTTAAATTTAATACTTTTTATGCTTGATATTATTGAATGATATCAAAATAACTAAAAATCAAATATATATATACTTTTTAAAATTTTAAATAATCTATCAAAGTTTTAACAATGCTACTTCTTCCAATACCAATATGGCAGATCACTTTTTTAAAAAAAAATATATAATTTTCTCCATCATTAATATGAGGTCAGACTTAAAATTATAGATTTTATATAAACATACAAACTAAGCAAAAATCTAATCAAAAACAATTAACTCTTTTAATAAATTAAAAAAAAAAATCACAAAGTCAGATTTCTTAAAGTTAAATCATTTTAACGATTGCTATTTAATTATTAATGTAATAAAAAAATACAAATTACATTGTTTTTTTTTTTAAAAAAATTCACATCACTGACAGTTATATATAAAAACCTACATTCATAAAAAAAAATTGTCTCCATGCTTCAAAATTATATTCTCTATTTATATTTCTGGTTTAAATTTATACTGGTTTGAAATTTATCAATATCTTTAAGTGAATTTTTTAATATTTCTTTAGGTACTTTGCCAAAAAAATCTTTTCATTACCAATTTCATTACACTTTTCTACAAAAAATATTTTTTAATCCGTATGGATTTTAGTACTGTTAAAATTCAGAGTTATTGCAAATAAAATTTATGTTATGTGTTAATATTTTTTTCTCATATCTAAATATATTGTAATGGTCAGAGTTTTAGTAAATCATCCCAAGGTGGAACAGTATAGAGAGGTATGAACCACATTGTCTAATATAGCCCCAATTCTTTTACTAATGCTCAAAGAGTTACCACCTTGTGGATGACACATATGAGGCCACAGCAGCATTCTCCTTCATCACATTCTGGCAGTAGAACATCGGTAAAGCACAAGACTATGAGAAATTGACCTACTAACTAGTATAGCTATATAGATGATGGATGTGGCAGAACCAAATTATCAAGTATGGATTGTGATTCTTAACTAATGATTAACTAATCAATAATGACCTACCAATGAGCAACATTGAGACATGAAACAAAAGTTAAATTTAAATTAATTTAATGAAACCAAATAATATAATAAATGAAAATAATGATTATAATGTGGCTATATATTTTGTCTCACTCACAGGTGACTAAGGGATACAATTTAACAATTGAGTTTTGGGTTCACACGCAAGTGATGATTGAGATTATAATCATTTATGGTTTATATGTAACCGTATTTTACATATATATATATATAGGATATCTTAAGTCACTTGCAGGTGATATGAATTAGACTGGTTACACATTAGTTACATTCAGCTTTAGTTTACATATTGAGCTGTATTGATTTCCGATTCAATGGTTTTATTACTAAAATTAAAAAGGGAAAACAATTTCATTTTCATTAAATGTCTAATGCTCAATTTTTTTATTATTATTTAAAACACATACCCATTTATATTTTAAAAAAGATTATTTAATGTTTATAAAATTGATTGTAAAATAGTTTACTTTCACCGCTGTTTTAATCAATTTGATTAAAAACAGGCAAGCTTGCTAATTATATATTCCTGTTGCTTTTATTGTAATTATTTTTAAAGTTAATTCTAAAAAGCGGAGATTTAGTTTTGTGTTTGTCATTTTTGTTTAAATTATCCCTGGTTGGAAGTCTTAAATTAGATTGATCAGGAAATTAATATTTGCCCTGCCTGGAATATAGAATGGACACTAATGAAAGTTTTGTGCAGGAAATGTAGCGAGGCAACAATAGCCTGCCAATTTAGGGAGAGAGAAGAGATTCATTATTAGATACACACTTGGATTATGTCCTGCAAAGAGATACCATTGTGAGTAGCTGTTCAGACATTTAATTCCTACTAAAAACTTAAATAATTATTGACAAACTTTGTTGCTGTGCAAGATGTCAAAATCCACCACTGTGAGTTTTGCCATCATTAGAACGTCTGGCTAATTTAAACAAGGGACGGACCCACGCCTACCAGCTCTTCTTCAGTCATGCCATGAACCTTTAAAATAAACACTGCCTCTACCTTGCCACAGTCAAAGGACCTGAAAAATGAACTATTATCAAAGTGCCCACTCGTCACTAAATCACTAGAACTCTGCCTTACCATAAGCTAAACTTTTTCCTATTCTAGCCAGGGTAAATAAATTGCGTTTAATTAAATCTCCACTCAATCTAATGATAAATATGTTTTAAAATGGTATTAATTGTTTTTAATTATTTATTATCTGTATGTACTTTTTCTAGTATTAAAAGTGTGTCTTGGAATCTTAGTTTTAAGATTCCAAGTTTGTTTGCAATTTTCGTTTATCAGAGAGTGCATTAGGAGATTGTATTTTATATGTTTAATATATACCTGATTATTTTGTTAACTATTACAAAATGCATTGGCAGTTTTTGTAGTCTTTATTTATTCACCTGCCCTTAGTTGTAAAATAAAGAATCTTTAAGCATGTTTTGTTTGCGCTTTTTGTGCAATCAACAAAATCTTTTTGCTGGCTATTTGTCAAGTTATTTCTTCGGGTTGTCTAAAAGTAGTCATTTCTTTCTGGATTACATAAGATCATAATCAAATATCTTTTGCTGTCTTGTAAGTGAGATCAACCACATTTACTTTGAATGTAGTATTATGTGCAGCAGTCCTGCGACGTTTTAACGACAGTAATTAGAATATTACTGCTCGGACGGACGTGCTGGTTACGTTGATTTCCGGTGGGACAGTAACTGTTTTATTATCCATGATTCAGGAAGCTAGGGTTGTTATTTGTTTTTGTAATTTTATAACTGGCCAGCAAGAAGATATTATCCTTACCATTTCTTATATTTTAAGTGAGAGAATTTTATTGCCAAAATGTTTAATGCCTTCATATTTGTCGTACTCTTGTGCACTCTCTGGTAAATATACGTATGTTACCATAAGTCACTTTTATATTCATGGCTAGATGTCTTGCTATATTGTCTAACTTATAAAATTAATAAATTGTTTAAATTTATTTGGCTGATGTTTGTCTTTGTGCTTTGATTTCTCAACTGTCTAAATAATATTTAAGATATCTTGTTCCTCCCTGAGTGTAGTTCAGTGCCCTTTTGATTCGCATATCCTGTCGACCCTAAAATAAATGTCTAGTTCCTTTTTTTGAACTAGTTGCACCCCCAGGGTCAGTATATACGAATCTCAAATATCTTTCTCCTGTTACAATATATATATATATATATATATATATATATATATATATAATTATAATTGAAATATTTTTAAACGGTTTATAAACAATTCAAACAATCTTTAAATCCGCAGAAGTACTTTTGGTTACTTTCAAACCTGCCTCAACTGCTATTAAATTCAAAAACTAAAAGCTTTTAGTTTTTGAATTTAATAGCAGTTGAGGCAGGTTTGAAAGTAACCGAAAGTACTTCTGCGGATTTAAAGATTGTTTGAATTGTTTATAAACCGTTTAAAAATATTATTTCAATTATAATTACAATATTATTTTTAATTAACGGATATTTTTATTTATTTTACATATATATATTGAAACAGTAAGATTTGCCGTACCAATCTTAGTTTCGCCTTGCCTGCCTGTTTCCTACCCTCATGCCTTATTTAAAACCCTAATTTCATCGTATTGTGTGTGTACTGGGTATATTTACCGAAATCCCGCCTAAATTTATATGTATAATGGGGTGCCCTGGGTTTAATAATAATTAAAATTGTTTTTAAACGGTTTTATTTTCAAACCGTCGATTATATATTACGTATATATGCTTGTACAATAAAGTAGGTCACATATTCTCATCTACACACATACTGTGATAATATTTAAAAAAATATCAAAATATTTTATTTAAAAGTTGTTTTTGAATCGATTTATTTGTGATGTTATTTCATTATAATTATTTGTCTTTAAGAAATAATATCACTGAGAAATGTTTCTGGAAATTAAATTCAGAAATAGTGTTTGATAAATGTAAAGCGTTGTAAAATATTATTCAAAAACATGTCATCATTTTTAAATCAGTGAGGGTAGAGAAAGAACAATAGTAGCTAATTTTAATCATATTGGTGCCAGTAGATTTGATGAGATAAAACAGTGTTTACGAACAGATTTTAATTAGAAAATGTAATCCGTGTTTTTCAAATGTGTAATAATTAAAGAATGGATTTCATCACCGCAGGGTTAGATGGTAATCAAGGAGAGACTATAAATAGGGCTGATTGATTATAATTAGATGATTAGACAGAGTTATTAATTAAGCTACCTGATCGTGACAGTAAATCCAGTTGTAAAATAGTTTAACCTCAGAATGTCAGGGTAACGGGGCAATCGCTGTCTTTCCTCGGGATCCTGCGCCTCGGCCGTCTGTCATTCAAAATTTGATGTCCTGTCACCGTATCATGAAATCCAACTGAATCAGCCCAATGGTATGCTGCTCCTAAAATCTTCTAACTGCTGCTGCGGAACCATGAATCGAAGAAAACTCATAATTTTACTTAAGAACTTTGCTACAAGTTTGGAAATTCCCACGAACACAGTTAAAAGAACAAGGTAATTAAAATCAACCCGAGATCTTGGAAAACTTCGAGCTAAAGCTAACAATTTTGTATATTCTATAAATGTATTTATTTAAATGTTTTTCTAATGCATGCTGAATTTGTGCTTGGGTTGATCTTCTATTATATTAATAAATTTTTAATTTCAATGTGTTATTATGAAATGTATAATTAATTTCTTTAGACTAATGCGAGTTACGTAGGGAAGTTAAATGATGCGTGGTTGCCATCTTAGTTTATAAACCGCAAACACGCATTCCCCCCCCCTTCCCATCGTTTCTATTTAAAAGTATCTCATATATATGTTTCAAAGTATATTTTTGCGTATAAAATTTTGTTAAATGAATAGTTATTTATCTTAAGTTTTGTTGAGAGTCTGCTGGCTATTCAAATATGAAAGTCGAGATCGAGCTATTTCTGTTTCTTAATTAACGAATTGCTCTTTATTTTATTAATTCTTATGAAAATTAAGCTGTGTTGCTAGTAAATATGCATGGGTGCTGGAATCCTCCTGTTGGCAAAGGTCATCATCGTTCGAAGCTGTTTCCCTAAATTTTACTCCATGGTTCCCAGTCATGTGCTAAAATGGCACATGGGAATTATTTCGCGTATGTCCACACAGTTACGAAGCTCCTGGGTGCGGGCCAGGCTTGAGCTGTGAGTGGGCTAGAGACGTCCCAAATAAAAGGCAGAATGCCTATCCAATGCCAAGACCTTTTGCCATCCTTGAAAGTTGCATACTCATAAACTGCACCCCTCCTCAGCATATACTCGCTAGCACCGCCGTATATTTCCCTTTACTTATTAAAAGAATTCTATTCAAATGAATTTCAAATCCATTCAGTGTAGCTTGATCTTATAATCTATTCACGAGCGACTCTCAATCTCCATTTAAATCTCCAGTTATAAATGTTTTAGAATATTTCAAACTCTATTAGACTTTACGTGACTTGCATATGCCTACCGTATCAATATATTATAGACACTTTATCTAAACGAACCCAAGTACGAGGTATCAGCCATCTTGTTTGTTTATTATATAACTATCCAATTTATATCGCTAAATTATTTTATTACCAAATTAATAAAATCTTATTTATAAATTTATTTCCTTTTCTCTATTTATTTGGGGTGCAATATAAATTACATAGTCCATTAAACTTATCTTTGGCACATCTATAAGTTATTGTTAAATCAACCTAGGGCTATTTTAGATTTAGAGTCTTTTGTTTGCTCCCTGATCACCGGCACCGGCATGAAATTATATTATTAGTAGCATCAAATGTGTTATCACGTAGAGGGCGTTGTGGAGTTTGGACTTTGGATTCAAACTTGAGATTTCTGGGAGGTAACTCTCCTAGGGTTGAGTTCTATGTCCCGGGTTTAAATTTTACAGTGTGTTAGCGAGATAGACATGTTTTGACTGTTACAATATATATATATATAACAATTTAAATCACTTGCAGGTGACATTAATTATTCCGGTTACAAATTAGTTAAATTTACTTTAAGTGTCATAGATATATATCACTCACAGGTGATGATGAAATTATATGTTTAAGTTACAGTTTCATGAGCTTTAATATTACTTTACAGATTGAGTTTAATTTACTCATGACTATATATGCCTAGTTTATGCTATACAACAGGATTTAGATCCACTTTAGAGCTAGCAGAAATGATTATAATCATTTATAAAGAATATCACATTTTATTAAGCACCTATACTTAATATTCTCTATGTATCTTATATGCCCATGAAATTAGATTCAAATTCAGATCAAAGCTGAAAAATACAATTATTATGGTGGGATGAACTGATGCATGGCAGTCAGACTTCAGATACCAATGCATATTAGAAAATATAAAGTCTGTGTCCCTGCATTTTAAATGTGCTTTTTCAGGGGATTTATACCACGTAACGGTTCCCTTTTTACCGTACTCATTGCTGTGGAAATAAGAGACCTTTTTAGTCCGGTGATTGAACAACTAATTAAACTATGGGAGTCTCATGCTCCATTTCTGAGGATGCAGAATGTGGTGAAATAACCAACCACCATTTTGGAAGAGGTAGTTGTCTGAACTAAGAGAGTAATGGTGTAGCTCTTACACATACTACCACTAAAGAAATATACACAGCAACAAATATATATATATATATATATATATATATATATGCCATAGCATTTCTTAAAGACACATTCGCACCACCAATTATATTATTATATAATAGAAATTAGGATGCTAAACAATAGTTTCCTTCATGAAACTACCGTATATCAGTTCATTACATAGCATCTATAATTATGCTATTAAGGAAAGCTTATGAATCTAATTTTTAAAGCTATCTATATAGGAATTTATAACTCTAGGGAGAAGTACAGCATATTATGGAGAATTACAATATAAAGTTATAGCTTTATGCTGTATTTCAATCACTCCGGCTAAACGTTAGTTAAATATTATCTCTAAAGCAAATCTATCTTGAAGTAGCTGTACGCTTTTAATTTTCTCTTAAATATGACATTTTATCCCTTTCAAAACGATGTTTCTTTTGTGTGCTAATATACACGCAATATTACATATATGTATGAGGAGATTTAATGGCTCCTCGCTAAGCATTTAACTAAGAGTAAAACCTCGCTTTGAACAAATATAGCATAAATGAATACATAATTGAAAAATAATAAAATTTGGCATAGATTTAACTAAAAGAAATGTACATTTAAAGAGGAGATTTCATGCAAGTGAAGTCTAAAGTTTGGTTTTGTTTTAGCTTAGTTTACAAAGGAAATGGAAACATACTTAATTTAGATCTGATTGACTCAGTTCAACACAGATTTAAGTTGTGTACGAGAATTAATAAAGGCAATATTATCATTATGTTAAAATACCCAAAAGCAAATATCATTAAGTTAAAATATGTAAAATAATTCAGAACATTAACTATCATTTTAGAATGAAACATTTAAAATTATACATAACAAAAGTTATGAAAAATAATTTAAAATCAATCAATCGATTTAAGCAAGTTAAAACTAAATAGCTTTTAATAACTCAGAATAGGGTAAATACGTTGAAACTAAATGAATCAGAGAGAAATAGGCAAACTAACAAATAAATCAGTAAATAAAATCAGTTATCAAATCAAATATCAAATCAGATATCAAATCAGGCAAGATTTTTAAGATTAAAATAATGAAAACAAATGGCCATAGAGTTTAGATTTATCTAGCTTTAGGAATTATCGCATTTTAGTTGAATTATTAATTTTAAGTAGAAAAAGATTTTTACTGGCTCTTTTTTCTGCTGGCACTAGTTTCACATTGAAAGTCTGTTACAAGCATCTTCTTCTTACAGCTCTCCTTTTACTGCTCTCCGTATGGTAGACTTACCGGGTCAGGAAGGCAAGAAAATGCCTTTTACTCAGAATTCATTATTATTACCAATTTAAAACACAAGTTATCAATGAATTGACTTGAAATAATGTCCAAATGAATTTAAAATGGCTGCAGAGGCTTATATTATCAGCTTACCCCCCTCTCCACTGTCATAGTAAGTTTTTAGATCTGTTTTGCTAAGTTTTTTGCTGTAGTCTAAGAATCATGGAATTCCGCTGTTTTTTATTTCTTACAGCTGTATATTCAGCTGTTCACCCAGGATAATTTATTCATATCTTATTCTACAATCGATTGTTACTTTTAATTTTGTAATTAGGTCAAAATAAGATTAAGTTTTATGACATCATCTTTTTAGAAAACAAATCTACAGATGGAAAACATCTGGTTATATATGTAACCCTATCAATTAATTTAGTGATATATGCAGAATTATAAAATACTTTCAAATATTACTTTTAGAATAACTATTCTAAATAAAGAAATTTATAATGTTTCAAATCTGTTAACATTATTCTTTCTATATGTAGTCTCTTGTTATACATACAACACAATTTTCATTTATTTACTATTAGAAATATATGTGCACATATATATGGGTTTTTACATATACAGATACACTTTTTTATACTGTAGGCTAATATATACACACACATACATGACTAATACCTTTAGGTTTAAATTTAGCCTGATTTTAATACAATATTAACCTTATATACGAGAATTTGGTGATAGTTATATAGATAGAAATACTACTATAGTATATAGTAGGTGAAACAGTTGGATTGACAGAACTGACTGTTTCAATATATATATTCTGCTCTACACTATTCAAAACACTTTTTTTTTTCAAATTTATTTTAAGTGAGAATTTATTTTAGCAATCACCAAAATTTTATAATTTTTTCTTCACATTAGAATTATTTTGAAATATAACTTGATTTGTATCTGTTTTAATATATTGTTATATGTGATACAATATTTAAAAAATCTTTTTTTTGAAAGTATATTTTTATCAATGCAGTATTTTATCAAATCTATATTACATAATTCATAACAATATTTATTAGTCTGTATTGGAAATATACAATGATCAATTCAGCTTAAAAAATATGAAAGCCATAATAAGTTTCTATATAGAAGTTTATTATTCTTATATCTTCTCCTTTACTTTTTTTGCATTTCTTCTCATTTATTCATAAATATCAAATATATATATATTGTAACAGTCAAAACACGTGTATCTCGTTAACATAGTGCAGAATTCGACCACCACACAGAACAGCAGCACCATCGAGTAGCGAAGCCACTCATGGTACCGAGTTCGAACATAGTTTATCGGTTCCACACTACAATCTACGGAACAATGCCTCTGATGTGACATAAGTAAACACTTCTTTAGGCACGGTGGTCAGGGAGATGCATGAGATTCATGGTATTGTTTCCGAGTTGGCCAACAATCAAACGAATATTAATTCACATATATAATCGAGGAAATATATATAATGGGCATCGAATAAATGAAAACTTGACTACAGACGCACAGTTAAAATTATTTCTTTACGTATTTAATAAAAGAACATTAGTAATGTTATTAGTCATATTTTATATTCAGAGTTTCAATAGCTAATTGGCAATTTTACTATATATAAAAGTACATTTATTTATAAAGAGCATTCATTTATATGAAGGCGTAATCTAGCTACCTAAGGTTCCCGAGTGAGTATTTCTAATGCGTACTGTAGGGGCTTTATACTTTGCATTGCAAGAGTCATCCATGGTGGCGGACGTACATTTATTTAATAAAAATATTTATTTTATGACTAAGGGTGAACATTTATTTGAGAGTGGATGACGAAGACAATGCCGAGGCGGAGTGATATACAGAATGATAAACTAAATAAAGGAACACGTGATACGCTTTAGAAGGGCGATATAAAATGGCAGCACTGAAACTGCAATGCCGTGAATAAGTTTATAAGGGCTTCAGGTTGGTCTCTGGCTCGACCCAAAGAGGTAAAGTGTCACATGAGCATAACCAGGGACAAGCGGTCCATGTCGCAATTTGCCAGCTGGCTGTGTGACGGTTGTCAAGCCCTACGGGAACATTATCATGTCCACTTGTGTAGGACGACTGGGGTTAATTCAACCCTATAGAATCCGGAGTATTCACGGCGTGGAATGAGCCATCGTGGCTTCAAAACATAACACATGTATAATATCTAAAAGATTTTGGTAATATTTAACTAGATTTCAAACTCGGCCCCCCATTATCAACGTTGACTGAAAGAAAACAGGTGACTCTCAAAGAAATGAAATTTCCGTAATTATTCATTAAAATTTAATAATAAAAAAATATCTAAAAAGGGGACGTATTACAGTGAGCATGCCAGCCGTTACGAAGTAATAGACCCTGCATCACAATAACTGACTCTTTGAATGCGTCTCGATTTATATGTAATTTAAGTTATTTATAAAGCAAATATTAATGACAATTCAACACGCATTCAATGTTCAAGCGATTATGGATTTAGCTTTAAAACTAAGACAATTATGAGAAGGTAATATTTCAATGATACTTATAAATAAAGTGTAGATTTGAGAAATACACACCTAAGAAGGATAGAGGGAGGTAAGCTAGATTATGCGAGAAATTTACAGATTACATTAATTCTCAAATTTTAGTTTCACAAAATTACAATTTTAGTATTTAGAAGTTAGACAAATAGTAAGAGATGAGCTATAGCTTATTTACTAGAGTACTCTATAATTTGGAATACACACACAGGTACCTGTTTTATAAGTTGTTTTCGTCCATTTGTTTAATAGTAGATTGTTCGTGATTAGCAGTTTTCTTTCTTGTCTTTGGTTTTTTTTATTGATTTTAACAGCAGTGGCTTTCTTGTTTATTTTATGCAGCAGATCATTATGGTGTTTTTACGATGGGCAAGGTGAAGTTTGGCATATGGTGGGCCATCTCCCGATGGAGAATAATCTTGGTGCTTACTCGGTCATACCTTGGCAATATCAATTTATTTTAAGATATTTTAGACTCTCCACTCGAGAGCAAAGCTAAAATTCAAGTGAAAGTCTCCAGCAAGTCCAAGATGGCCTCCTTTTTTTTATCTTGATCGTTTAATTTTTTCTGTTGAGATATTTTTAGGTTTTCTTTATCTTGCCCTCAGGATAATCAATGCTTTTGCTGGTTTTAATTAGAAAGAAATCTGCTGTGCTATTGTTTGTTTTGTTGTTTTTTTTTACATTCGTTAATTACATTTTTTTTGAATTTTCCTATAATTAATTTATTATCTATCACTGACCGATGCTTTTAAATTTTCAAAGACAAAAGGGAATAAAATTATTTTAACTTTAATTAATTATTGCATCAGATTTTGTTAGAATTATTATTTAATGAAATTTAAACTAAGCAATAAATATGAACTTTATAAATTCAAAATAAATGATTAATATTACATAAGATTTATTTAGCTAAAGAAATCTAAATTATATTACTTTATCCGTATTTATTGCCTTTAATTTGAGATCGAAATGTGTGCGTGTTTATGTTGAATTCTACATATATTTATACATTTTTAATATTGTTACACACACCACTCGAAACCAAAAGTTTAAATTTGGATGGGATAGACCGGTCAGTAAGAGATGACAGAAAAAAGTGAAACTTAAGATTCGAATACAAATCTTACTGTTTCATTTCCCCGTACTTCCCATGAACAATTAAGGAAGAACAAAGGAGGCAAGAAAGGGAAAAAAATTTACATTA
Source organism: Epiperipatus broadwayi (assembly GCA_028023455.1). Taxonomy (NCBI): domain Eukaryota; kingdom Metazoa; phylum Onychophora; class Udeonychophora; order Euonychophora; family Peripatidae; genus Epiperipatus; species Epiperipatus broadwayi. The sequence goes on along the minus strand of JAQFVV010012396.1, from coordinate 22,035,493 downwards.
CATAATTTAAACACGAAAGAATTATTATTCTTATTATTATTATTTTTTTCTTTTTTTTTTTTTTTTTTTACAGATACACATAAATATAGAAAGCAGAGATTACATGAAGTAACGCACAATTTATATACCCGGATCTAGAATTTCAACTTTAATTTTAAAATGACCTAATTTGGCCGTGTCTGGTTAGCAATCATTATAATACTATTAGTTAAACCGATTTCATATATAAAAAAAAATTCCTAGACTAATATTAATTAACATAATATATATAAAAAAAATTTTAAAGAATAATAATAATTAAATATACATAACAAAATTTCTATATAAAGCCCTATTTGACCAATATAATTTCCATTCAACCAATATTTATCAAGTTCGTTTTACTAAATTTTATACACGAAATGGCCATCCGAAATGCTCCAATATTGTTATAACCCCGAGTCAGGTGGATAATATATATCTCTCGTCGTTGACGACTGCGGCCTTGGGATTTCTAATTTTTGTCTTCTATCCGGCGGTTCTTTGGCCCAATGGCTAAAATCTAATGTAGTGAGAAATTCACTCATTTCTTCTATGTCCTTTATACGACTGCCTGCCATCAACTGTTGGATGGCCAGCGGCATGCCACGCTGGATGGTCCCTATGATGTGTGAATCTGAAAAGGCGAATGTTGTAAGGGATTTAAACCGATTCGCTTGGCGGAGGAAAAACTGTGTGTGTGTGTCTTGGGGTATCGTCCCATATTTTTCCTGGCAGAGCGTATTGTAGATACCGCTTTGATGCTCATTGCTCCAGTAATGCTTCATTAACACATCTTTGTAATTTCTGATTGTTTTCAGCTTCCATCTCACCATATTCCACCAGTCCTTGGCATATCCCTGTAGATGGTAGCTAGCTATCGCTATCTGCTTGTCTGGCCCTGTTTTATGAAATTGGAAAAACTTTTGCAAGCTCTCTAAGTGGGCTTGCGGGTTTTCTCCGATCTCCCCTCTAAAGATCTTGATGTGGATCATCTAGGCTAAATAGCTTTGGTGTCCAACGTCCATCTTCGCCTCTTCTTTAATGCTGACTTCCTTTTCTGGTTCTTGTGGGCCTTCATCGGTTGGAATGAGGTCTCTCTGCTCATCATATTTTTTTACCTTCATGACACTACCTGTTTGCTCTTCTATCATAGGTTCATCAGATCTCTCTACCTTCATTTCACTCTGCCTGTCTTTAACCTCTTCTACCTTTTTACTAACTTTGGATATTCCCAACTGTTCCCTTATTACTTCTAACTCTCTCACTATAGTGTCTTTAAATTTCTGACATTCCCTGACTCTTCTTTTTTCTTCTTCCTGTCTCTTTTTTGATTCTTCATCGCTTCTTTTTCTCATTTCCTCCTCATACATTTTCTTCACCTCCTGCATACTCCGTCTGAGCACCCCTTCCATGAACCTGAAATTATAGTCCATTGATGCTCTGCATTGTTGCGGAGCTTCCCTTCGTTCGGGTGTCGACTCCAAAGCCTCAGATAAATCTAGCTGCTCTGTATCAGTATTTTCTGTTTCCATTTTCCTATCCATTTTCTTACTATTCATTTATTTATTTTACACTAGTAGCATTTAACTATTCCCCACCGGTATCTTGGCCCTATAATACTCTTTCATTGCCCTCTCCTACTCTACTTTGCTGCCTTTAATATACTTAACATATATATCATAACAAACTATTAGTAACGTGTATAAGCCACTGCTGTCTATGACATATATATTTTTACCTTAACTAAATTTTATTGTTAAACATAATAAGCTTCTGCTGTCTCATTTAGCTACTGATTATTATTATTACTATATAAAAGATATTTCATTAGATCCGAGTATTTCGTTCCTTCTTAAATTACACACACATCCCTGCTTTCCCTAAATTTGTTATTACGCCTGCTGTCCCTTCACTCACTCGACCCACATTACTTCACTCGATTTATTTTTGTTATTTTTATTTTTATCCAAAACAAACTCTTATATATATAAAACAATTAGCCAACTCAGCAATGAACACTAAAGGAATTTATCTGCATTATTTTTGCTCAGGGTATCTATGGGTTTTATACTCGAAGCCTCATGTTATTGGTGCCAAACGCTAAAAAATATTTATTTATGTAACAGTCAAAACATGTGTATCTCATTAACATAGTGCAGAATTCGACCACCACACAGAATTAGCAGCACCATCGAGTAGCGAAGCCACTCATGGTACCGAGTTCGAACATAGTTTATCGGTTCCACACTACAATCTACGGAACAATGCCTCTGATGCGACATAAGTAAACACTTCTTTAGGCACGGTGGTCAGGGAGATGCACGAGATTCATGGTATTGTTTCCAAGTTGGCCAACAATCAAACAAATATTAATTCACATATATAATTGAGGAAATATATATAATGGGCATCGAATAAATGAAAACTTGACTACAGACGCACAGTTAAAATTATTTCTTTACGTATTTAATAAAAGAACATTAGTAATGTTATTAGTCATATTTTATATTCAGAGTTTCAATAGCTAATTGGCAATTTTACTATATATAAAAGTACATTTATTTATAAAGAGCATTCATTTATATGAAGGCGTAATCTAGCTACCTAAGGTTCCCGAGTGAGTTTTTCTAATGCGTACTGTAGGGGCTTTATACTTTGCATTGCAAGTGTTATCCGTAGTGGCGGACATACATTTATTTAATAAAAATATTTATTTTACGACTAAGGGTGAACATTTATTTGAGAGTGGACGACAAAGATAATGCCGAGGCGGAGTGATATAGAGAATGATAAACTAAATAAAGGAACACGTGGTACGCTTTAGAAGGGCGATATAAAATGGCAGCACTGAAACTGCAATGCTGTGAATAAGTTTATAAGGGCTTCGGGTTGGTCTCTGCCTCGACCCGAAGAGGTAAGGTGTCACATGAGCATAACCAGGGACAAGCAGTCCGCGTCACAATTTGCCAGCTGGCTGCGTGATGGTCGTCAAGCCCTACGGAAACATTATCATGTCCACTTGTGTAGGACAACTGGGGTTAATTCAACACTATAGAATCTGGAGTATTCACAGCATGGAATGAGCCATTGTGGCTTCAAAACGTAACACATGTGTAAGATCTAAAAGATTATGGTAATATTTAACTACATTTCAAACTCAGCCCCCCATTATCAACATTGACTGAAAGAAAACTGGTGACTCTCAAAGAAATGAAATTTCCGTAATTATTCATTAAAATTTAATAATAAAAAAAAATATCTAAAAAGGGGACTTATTACAGCGAGCATGCCAGCCGTTACGAAGTAATAGACCCTGCATTACAATAACTGACTCTTTGAATGCATCTCGATTTATATGAAATTTAAGTTATTTATAAAGCAAATATTAATGACAATTTGACATGCATTCAATGTTCAAGCGATTATGGATTTAGCTTTAAAACTAAGACAATTATGAGAAGGTAATATTTCAATGATACTTATAAATAAAGTGTAGATTTGAGAAATACACACTTAAGAAGGATAGAGGGAGGTAAGCTAGATTATGCGAGAAATTTACAGATTACATTAATTCTCAAATTTTAGTTTCACAAAATTACAATTTTAGCATTTAGAAGTTAGACAAATAGTTAGAGATGAGCTATAGCTTATTTACTAGAGTACTCTATAATTTGGAATACACACACAGGTACCTGTTTTATAAGATGTTTTTGTCCATTTGTTTAATAGTAGATTGTTCGTGATTAGCAGTTTTCTTTCTTGTCTTTGGTTTTTTTTATTGATTTTAACAGCAGCGGCTTTCTTGTTTATTTCATGCAGCAGATCATTATGGTGTTTTTACGATGGGCAAGGTGAAGTTCGGCATATGGTGGGCCATCTCCCGATGGAGAATAATCTCGGTGCTTACTCGGTCATACCTTGGCAATATCAATTTATTTTAAGATATTTTAGACTCTCCACTCGAGAGCAAAGCTAAAATTCAAGTGAAAGTCTCCAGCAAGTCCAAGATGGCCTCCTTTTTTTATCTTGATCTTTTAATTTTTTCTGTTGAGATATTTTTAGGTTTTCTTTATCTTGCCCTCAGGATAATCAATGCTTTTGCTGGTTTTAATTAGAAAGAAATCTGCTGTGCTATTGTTTGTTTTGTTGTTTTTTTTTACATTCGTTAATTACATTTTTTTTGAATTTTCCTATAATTAATTTATTATCTATCACTGACCGATGCTTTTAAATTTTCAAAGACAAAAGAGAATAAAATTATTTTAACTTTAATTAATTATTGCATCAGATTTTGTTAGAATTATTATTTAATGAAATTTAAACTAAGCAATAAATACGAACTTTATAAATTCAAAATAAATGATTAATATTACACAAGATTTATTTAGCTAAAGAAATCTAAATTATATTACTTTATCCGTATTTATTGCCTTTAATTTGAGATCGAAATGTGTGCGTGTTTATGTTGAATTCTACATATATTTATACATTTTTAATATTGTTACACACACCACTCGATACCAAAAGTTTAAATTTGGGTGGGATAGACCGGTCAGTAAGAGACGACAGAAAAAGGTGAAACTTAAGATTCGAATACGAATCTTACTGTTTCAATATATATACACATAAAATGATGGTTATATAATTATATGTTTAAATGTTGTACCTCTGATGAAGACATGTAGGACAGACTAAACTGTAAGCAAAGTAAAGGAGTCATAAT